>JADLZK010008371.1:0-432958 GCA_015847255.1 Hyparrhenia diplandra
TTTTCAGCAAGTCAAATATATAGAACGATATTGCCTATTGCAGTCTTTGAGTCAAAAAGATAGTCACGTTTGATTTCTACTAGGCCCAAGTCAAGTTTTTGGAATTGGTCCGGATCTAAACCATAAAACAGCGAGCCAACGATAGAAAGATGTGTGTCTTAGGTATTTTTATATTTGCTATAAGATCTCAGGACGTCGTCCTTGCGCCGGAACTCTTGCACGCAGTACGCGTCCATGGAGCACGGCGGCGGCTCTACCCGACGACTTGCTCGCAGGCATCTTCGTCCGTCTCCCGGCGCGCAGCCTCGCGGCGTCGCGTGGCATCTGCAAGGCGTGGCGAGACCTCATCGACGAGCGGCAGCTGCTGGTCGGTTACTCCTCCCCCACACTCGGTGCTTTGGCGGCCTCTTCATCAACTACCAGGACTACAGGGCGCACTTCTCTGTCCCGGCCGATGCCGCATCTTCTGCCGGAGGCCGGGCGGTGGCTACTCCGGATCGACGGAAAATTTGATTTCATCGAGCGAGAGGACCCCTATGGCTGGTCCGAAGTTGTAGATCACCGCAGTGGCCTCGTCCTCTTCGTGGAGAGCCATGCCAAGTGCTACAGTGTGCAATCCAACCACCGCGGTGGTGGCGCCTGCCGCCGTGCCCGTCTTCTATTGCATTCTCCTACACAGCAGCAGGTGGGTCAGCCGCGCGTTCTCTCATGTTTTGACCCTTTAGTTTTCACCGGGTACAGTGTGTTGCCACCGCGCGAGCCGGGGAGGAAGCAGAATGGCGAAAAGACCGCCTGATGGAGTGGCCACCGTCGGCATGGACGACATGGCGTATGTTCTCGTCGAGCACCGGGAGGTGGGAGGGGAAGGTGTTCCACAGGGAAGGTGACGCGGCAGGGGCACGGCTGCGGACTGTTGCTGTACGAAAGGAGAGGGGTCTTCTGTGTGGAGCCCCTGCCGTTATGCTGCATACTGGAATGGTGCACTCTACATACACTGGCGTGGTGATTTTTGTATCAAGGTAAATAAATTAATCTGTATTTGTATGAATTTATATGCGATGAATGCATTAAATTTTCTCTCAATATATGTATGACTGTTATTTGCAGACTATCCTTGCAGGATGATAAGTACAGAGTGATCAAATCGCCAATACAACTTGCCGAGAGCCAGGACGGTGATGTACAGTCTTTTCTCAGGTAGATCGGAGAAAGGGGTGTACATAGCGTTATTACTAGCAAAACTGTGTCCAAAGACTCCAAACTTCGAGTTTGGAGTCTCCAGCGAGATCTGGTCATTGCATGTGGGTGCCAAAAAGCAACCTCAAGATCAGATTCATGCGTCATGGAGGATGAAAAGAATAAATTCGATAAGCTGAAATACTGGATTTAGATCGTGATGATAAAGTATCACTGGTGGAACAAAAATGTTTCCTGGAACTCTGACGATGACTAAAACATTGTGGATGTCTCAGATGCCAAACCAGATTGTCCACCATATGTCGTGTTCCTTGGATTTCATCCCTACAAGGGAGATTATTTTCTTGTGTAGAGCTGTTGATGATAAAGTTGTGGCTTTTCATTTGAACAGCCTGAAGGTTCAGTATTTTAGGTAAAAGTACACCTAAATACATACAATCTTGAGTATCGTGAATCATTTTGTGTATACGCCCTGCTTAATCAAAGATTAATTACTGGGAGTCATTTGTCTGAGTGGTCAACCTTTTGTGCTTTTGAATAATGCAGTTGTCACACTTTGCTATATCTATAAATGTATTGTCAATCTTGTGCTTTTGAATAATGCAGAACTCTGTTGTGTCTAACATTTTGTCAAGAAGAACAATTGTATCAAATTTTTAGATGAACTCTTCTTTCTACACGCAGTGGTCGGCGCGCCTACCACCGTGTCCTGTTGCGCCTTCTTTTACTACGATGCCTGGTCGAACTGCGCTGCCGCACATTTCCTCCTGTTGCGACCACGCTTTTGTGTTTACCCGGCAAGGTGCTGTTGCTGCCAGTTCGGCCGAAAGCCAGGGAGGAAGCAGATGGGAGAGAGGTAATGCATACGCCTCGTTATGGAATGGCCACCATGCGGCATGGGCCGGGCCGATGTGGCGGCGAGTTCTCGCCGAGTCACCGAGAGGTGAAGATGTTTGTCGGAGGGCGAAGGTGGCGGACAGCTGGAGACTTGCTGCTGTACAAAACCCATTGAGTGTCGAGCGCCCATGCGCGCAATGCTGCGTACTGGAAGGGTGCAGTCTCACATACGATGGCGTGCGGAATCTGTATTAAGGTAAATAAATAAATTATATGTGTATGTGTGAAGTATATGGATTCGATGTATTAATGGATATATGTATGTGTGCTACTTTGCAGACTATCCTTGCTGGATGATAAGTACAGAGTGATCAAATCTCCACTACAACTTAACAAATGCAATAACGATGGTTTACAGTTACAGCAATTGCTACAGGAAAGGTTTGGCCATACTTCATGTTTGGACTCTCAGCGAATCTGATGGTAACATGGGTGGGTGTCAAAGTGATCAAAAGCAACCTCAGGATCAATATATACATGGTCATGATCGTTGGAAAACAATGAATTCGATGAACTGAAAATATTAGATTTTTAGATCTAAAACCACAATATTAGAACCTTTGATCTCGATGATGGAAGTTAGAACCAAGAGCATATCACTAGTAGAACAAAATGTTTCATGGAATTTCGAGGCAACATATATCAATTCAGAAACTATATATAGCGAATTGAAAATTGAAGGAGTACACGGTCAATTCTAGAGCAAGATCATACATGGGAATGCCAAGATTTATTCGCCATCTTCAAACATAGAGATTGCTTTTTTAAAGAGAGGTGCACAATTCTATTTTGCAAGCATCAATCCATGTTAACATAGTTAGAGATCAATAGTACACACACCTTCATAGCATCAGTGCAATCCAGTTCTTGAGGAGCTACCTTCCTCGAGGCATCAAACCTCCCTTCAGCATACACATAGTCCGGATGAGCCTGTTTGGCAAATAAGCGTCACCAAAAAGCTTCAAGAATGGATATGAGACAAAAACAACTTTCCTCATAAGAAGCTTGAGTTGTGCCAAAGCGCTCTTTATATCTGCGATCTGGCGATACGAAGCACACCAGAGTGCAGAGAGAGTGTGTTCACTTCCCGACACCCGACCTTATGGTCACGCGCGTTCTGGTGTGGCGAGAATCTTCAGTTGAAATCTCAGGGCCGGAGAGACATCATCTCGATAGTTTGCCTTTCTTTTGTCGCGCGATATCTCTGATCTCCGCTACTGCTCGATGCGTCCCAACTCAAACCAACTCTAGCCGATTCATATGTGCATCTGAGGTATGCTTATACTTTGAGATGTGAATTGTGCAAGGAGCGCTACTGCACAGGACCTCTACCGAGCATTTGACATGGCTGTACCGAGAGCCCAATGCAGCAAGCTGCGCAGAGTCTACTTACCAAGAGCCGTTCTCACGAGACCTCAAAGCACTCGCAGAGAGTCCCGTGCCGAGAGCCCAACCACCATGTAATCGCGGGGCTCTCGGTAGAGGTGAGTCTAACGAAAGCCAGCCTCCTCCGCAAAACTCAGTTCTCAGTGAGAATCGATGCCCTCATGTTTGTCGCAGTGGCCTAACTTGGCGCCTTTTGCCATCAAGTCTTTGCGAGAGCGGGAGTTAGGCGCCGGTGGAAGTATGAAAGTCAAATTACCGAGCGAGTGGCAGGTGCTCGGGTAGATTATGGCTCACTCTAGCGAGCGCCAACCTGGGCATGCCCCTCAGTAAAAGAGCAGTTTTGTCGAGCTTCCCGTGGCTGCGGCGCATGGCATCCCAACCTGACAAACAGAACCTAATAAGTCATTTATCGCATCCCTTTCAAACATGCAGAATTTGAAATGTGCATAAGTCATTTTATCGTTCTCAGGCCTCTCCACGGAGTTGTTCTCTCATTTGTAACCTCTTTATATGAACTTGGATGAAGACAAACTTTGCACCGAGTATAGCTCAGCACGATGTACCATCTAATCTTGGGCGAGACGGATCGGACAAAACATACGTGTCTATTGCAGTTTTCAGCAAAAGTCAAATATGGGAGAACGATAGTGCATATAAAAATGCATTTTGAGTCAAAGATAATCACGTTTGATTTCTGTAGGCCCAAGTCACGTTTTTGAACTCCCCCGGATCCACCCCCACACGACGCTAAGTGAATTAGGGATTTTATATTTGTTCTATAAAGATCTCGGACGTTGTCATTGCGCCTGATCTATTGCACGCAGTCCGCGTCCATGGAGACGGCGGCGGCTCTCACCCGACGATTTGCTCACGGGCATCTTCGTCCCGTCTCCCGGCGCGCAGCCTCGCGGCGTCGCCGGTGGCATCTGCAAGGCGTGGCGAGACCTCATCGACGAGCGGCAGCTGCTGGTCCGGTTACTCCTCCCACATTCGGTGCGCGCCTCTTCATCAACTACCAGGACTACAGGAGGCCGCGCTATCCCCGGCCGATACCGACATCGTTGCCAGAGGCCGGCGGTAGCCTCGGATCGACGGCAAATTTGATTTCATCGGCGAGGAGGATCCCTACAACTGGGCACGAAGTCGTGGTCACTGCAATGGCTGGCTCTCTTTGCAGGAGGCCATGCCGGGTTGCTGCAAGTGTGCAATCCCACATCACGCGGTGAAGTTTGGTGCGCCTTCCACCGTGCCTGTTCATTATGGCATTACTCCTACTCTGCCTGGAAGTGGCGCAGCCGCGCGCGTTCCTCATGTTTGACCCCTTCCGTTTCACCCGAATTACAAGGTATTTATTTGTCACCTGAGGAGCCACGGAAGAAGCAGGCGGCGAAAGGCGACGCCCGCCGCCCTGATGGAGTGGCCACCGTCAGCATGAACGACGTGGCATGAGAGTTCTCATCGAGCACTGGGAGGTGGGAAGAGAAGACGTTTGTCCGGGAAGGTGAGGGATTTGGGGACAGCTGGAGACTTGCTGCAGTACGAAAAACCATCGGGGGTGGTGTGAGCGCCCATGCCGCTACGCTGCGTACCCCTGGAAGGGTGCACTCTACATACATTGCCTTGGGGAATTTGTATCCAAGGTAAATAAATAAGATTTCTACTACGTATGTGTGAATTTAAATGGATCTATGTATTAAATTTTTCTTTCAATATGTGTATGTGTATTTATTTTGCAGACTATCCTTACTGGATGATAAGTACACAGTGATCAAATCTCCCACTACAACATAATGAGTGCAAAAGAACGGTGGTGTACGGTCTTTTCTAGGAAGATCGGAGAAGGGGTTTACATTTGCAGCAATTGCTAGCGAAGGTTTGGCCATACTTCGAGTTTGGACTCTCTGCGAATCTGGTGGTGACATGGAGTGGGGTGCCAAAGGATCAAAAGAAAGATCCAAGATGATACATGGTCTTGGTAAGCGAAAAGCAATGAATTGATGAACTGAAATATTGGATTTTAGAACGAAATCAAAATATTGGTGTGATCTGGATGATGGAAGGAAGAACCAAGGCATATCACTAGTACAACAAAATGTTTCATGGAATTTCAAAGGCGACAACATCAGCCAAGATGTTTCAGATGACGAAGGAGGGTTCTCCCCATATGTTAAATTCCTAAGGTTTCATCCATACAAGGAGGTTATCTTCTTGTGTTATTATGATGATGGTAGCTTTTCATTTGAACAGCCCAAAGGTTCAGTATTTTAGGAACAGTACACCTTGCAGGCGATTGCAATCATTGGCATTGCGTGAATCATTTGTGTATATCGCCCTGCTTAATTGGAGGCTATTAGCAGTCATGAGCCTCTAGTTGTAACATCTTGCTCTTTTTGAATAATCTTGTTGTGACCATGTCCAAAAAAATAAAATAATAATATTATTTGTCACTCTTAAGCTTATATATGAGTCTAGTTTATTTATCATATGAGTCCCTTCCAATGTAATCGGTCGTTGGAACCCTTCTCTTTTAAATTTTAATACTGAATTATTGTTCAGTCTTGGAACACGCTGTCAGGAACTGCTATTTGCAGATTTTGTATATGAACTATTTCCGCTGCTCCAGCATCATCAAGATGACCCTAGCTATAATCAGAAAAAATATCTTCTTAGAAAAACAGAAAAAAAAACCATGATAGATTTTAGGCAGTTGGATCGATCTGCTGATAGATTTCATAAATAGAATGGAGTAGTAGAAAGAAGAAATCAGGCTGTTGCAGAAATGGCAAGATGCATGATGAAAAGCCAAGCACTGCCGACACAATTGTGGGGTGAAGCGATCACTATATACTCAATATTGCTCCAACCAAGAAGCCAGAGAGGGGGTGACTTCTTATGAACCCTAAAGCATTGAAAGAATGGTGTGGTTGATGCTGATCGCATAGGGACTGAAGATCAACGCCAGTAGATATTCTGAAAAAGCCTTGGGCAGGATCAGATTTGTCGAAAGTTGGAGATCAAGGCATGGGAGTGGTTGAAGTCTTAGCAAGATTGAGCTTCGTGATTCCTTTAGTTAGAATAAGTTCATTGTCCTTTTGAAGTAATATTGTTGGAACTATTAGGTTTATGCTTTAGTAGTATGTATTAGATGCATGAGAAATTGCGGGCTGGTGTTGTGCCTAGCCCATGCTGTGACCGCCATCTTGGTCTCTGTGCCGCGACGTTGCACTGCACATGCCCACTGTCATCAGTCCAGTAGATCTTCGAGCCCATCTTGTATGGGGGTGGTTGAGCCTTAAGCCCATGTATCCATCTCAGATTCGAAAATTTACTGCGCCTTTGGTCCAAGTGTGAAAATCATGTATGGATATTTTGGGTGTCAACAGCCGGCAACGATGATGACCAGGGCGGGCTACACATTGTGGCTAGAGGGTGCCTGCACGCCCCCAAAAGTATATGATAAACCACTAGTAAAAATAAAATTTAAGCACCCCTCTAACTTGTTTTGTCTTCGCCTCGATGGTGCCACCTTCGATTTAAGCGCACGATGTACTTTTTGGCGGCGTGCAGCCTTCACGCACGCGAGAGAAGGAAAAACGTGTCCGCTCGGTGGAAGGGTCCAGCGAACAGTTGGGTCTGCAGGAAGTGGGCCTACTTTTTTATATAATTTTACAAAGTCAAAATGACAAACTATTGAGAGATTCCTACTTTTTCACTTGGCATATATTTTGGGAGTTGCCAAATCATAATTTTAGCTAAGTGTAAAATTTGGCAAACTGTTATATATTTAAATACGCAACTGCCTTTTTTATTTGCTATGTACATAGTAATAATATATAAAAAAATATTTTTATTGCCCTGCAATGCACAGGGCACACAGGCACGTTTGCTAACATGACGCTGCACGCCCGACCCGCGCTATGGTCTCCTCGCATCTAACGACCACACCTGGTGACGCACTATATTGCTTTTTGCCAAGGCCACTTCTGAACAAGCCCCTTGTCAATACCCGAGTCCTCGACATCTCCTGCGCGCGCCCGCCCCTGCTCCCGGCACAAGGTGCCCGGCAGCAGTACACGCGGCGACGCACAAAGGGCGCCATGCTTACGTACGCATTACCGGCGAAGCCTCCCTTGCTATCAGGGCGCCGCCGCACTTTGCTACCCGCCACACGGCAGCGAGCGCGAACGCCGCCGAGCCCGTCCCCGATCAAGCTCCCGCAGCCATGCTTCCACGGACACCACCCCGACCGAATGCGTCCGCGGATTCCTCAGCAGAGGAGCACACGCAGCGTGAGCGAGCGGCGGCCCACGAGCTAGCGCCTCAACCTCCCTTGCAAAAGCGCTCTTCATCACGTCGCTGCGTGCATCACCGCCCGACGACCGCTTGCTGCCGAGCGAACTCGAAGCGGCGCTCGCCTGCCGGGCGCCGCCGCCGCCTCACCTCGGGCGTTGTTCGCGAACTCGCTAGCGCCGGGCAAGCTGAGCCTCAGCGGCGTGTGCCGGGCACCGCCACACCAGAACAGTGATGCGAGCCCGTCGGCGCGCGCAGCCACGCCGCAGCGCGTACCACGCTGGGTCCGTCGCCTGCGTCCCACCGCTTCCGTGCAGCCAGCGCCGCTCCTCCGCCTCGCAGGCCTCCGCCAGCGCCTCTGCTTTCACGCCCGATGAGGCCCATGAAGAAGAGATGACATCGGGCGGCGCGTGGTCACCTGAGCCACCGGGTGCACCAAGCCGCTTGCCGATGGCCACGCCTGCAGGTGATCCGCTCATGCTCGAAGTGTCCGGGTTCGTAGCAGGATAAGTGCGCCCAGCTTGATGATGGTACGTGCCAGGGCGTAGCTCTGCGTGAGGAAGAGACGGCGAGCACGGAAGGTGGCATTGGGCTGTCGAGAGGAAGCACGGGAGCGCTGCGAGGACGCCTTCGCGCGACGACGGCAGGCTGAATGTAGGGGATGGACGAGGTGATAGCGCCATGCTTTATAGCCGATTGCCGGCGGGCTCCGAGGAAAGAGTCGAAGCGGCGGTTCCAGCGTAGGGGGTTGGGGAGACAGTTGGAACACAGAGGAGGAGGTGTTGGAGCTGCTGCGGCGGCATGAGAGCGTAGGGGCGATCCGGGAAGATAGTTGCTGGTGAGCGAGGATAGGCGGGACCGCCCTGAGCCAGGCGAGGATGGCGTGGTTGCCGATGGGTTACGGGTCGCTAGCCTGCGTAGAAGCGTAGAAGATCGCTTTAGCCCGCGGGAATGGAGGTAGCCAGACTTGGTTGGGAGGGCTTCTGCGGGGAATATAGTGGCCGCGCGAGCCTGCTGCTAAGCCGCGGTGGCGAGGATGACCACGAGGAAGGAAAGTGGGGAAGGAGGTGCCATTGGCATTTCAGTCTAGCTTTGCTTGCCTGAATGTAGGCTTGCCCCATCAGAGAACTGAATATGTAGGTTAATTGTGAGGTTGGGTGAAAAATCTTCTTTGACAAAGGGAAACGTTTCTCCTTTAAAAGATTATTAGATTGTCAAAAGGAATTGGATACGAGTTTTTGTGTATTGCGTCGCGTGACTTTTTGACTTTAGTCTGTCTGGAATTGTACACTAGCTAACTAGTCAAGGATCAGCGTGTGTTGCAGTTATTGATCATGTGCATGTCGCGGGATTATCCAAACATGGAACTGTGGAAGACCAAGACTGCAGGGAAACAGGGCAGCCGCAATTACGTAAGAAATGAGGAAATTTCTACACTGGCACCGGAAGGTAATGCACGCGATTTTGAGCATTTTGACCGGACCGTCGCGTCTAGATTTCCCACGTGAGAGGAGAGACAAGGACTTTTTAGGCCCCTCTGCTAGATGCAGAGCACGCAGCCACTGAAGGACCGAAGCGGCGACCAGAGGGGTTGAATGAGCCTGGATTTTTGCTTTTTAATTTTTGGATCATCGGCTCAACCCAAACCTCAAAAAGTGAACTAACGAGCCGCATGAGCCGTATTACACGTAAGCTACGTAGCAAGATACCAAAGCAGCCGAGCGTCGGCTCCTGAATGGAGTCAAAAGAAATGTCAGCATAAAATCATTAATATTAGATGCCAACAGCGAGATTTTGCACCTACATTGGCCATGAGTTCCTTATGGCAGCAGAAACAGAACTCCAACTAATGGATTGAACTTTGCTAGATTGCTGTAGTAGAAACCTATTCAGAAAACTGTACTGAACTCTACTACCCTGCTCCCAAGTCATCTGGGATGGCGAGATAAATCTCAGAGGAAACAAAAACTAATCTAATGACACCGACAGATCAACTAACAAACACACAAACTGCCAATGTTATTTTAGATAGAAAAACATTCAGATAAGCATGTTTCAGGTTACTCATTGACCCTCTAATAAGATTAATTCCAAGCAATTTGACACCAATGTATTTTATTTATCCTTAAATAGCAGATGACTGTGGAGGGGACACCTAGGCTCAAGCTCAATGTCCCTCCTGTTAGCCCATGACTCGTGTGTTGCCAGATTTGTTGTAGCAAGGAACCAGTCAAGGTTCAGTAACCTACAGAGCCAATGGATGACATATTTTCTCAGAAGGTTCAGTAATCTACATTGAACTACACAACTACACAAGTCTGACTACAGTGAAATCAGTCAAGGTAGTGGAGGCGTCCTGCTCAAGGACCCAAGGAACTGAGCAATCGAAGTGCAGTAATTAGAAAAGAACCCCTACGGATTCTGAATCTTGGTGGACCAAAAGTTCAGGGAAAAGGAACAAAATGTCCATGCAGAAATAGTGGTGAAGTACCTCCGGCGGATCTTCCCGGATGATGGCTCCTTGCGAGTAAGTAGCTCCTGGAGAACCCGGATGGCGACGGGCGGCGCTGGCCTGTGCACAGGGGGAAGTGGCGGCGGCTGGCTGTCGGTGTCGGCAAAAGAAGCGTCGATGCGGAGGTCGTGGGGGGGGGTTCAGTGCTTCAGGCAGGATCTTGGCTCCGGTGGGGGTGGATGCCACGGCGGGTGCGGCGGCCGGCGCCATCGCAGCCGGCGCCATCGCACGTGCGGGAGGCCTGAGAGATGCAGCTCGATTGTTCCCACTCACGGGCCCACGGCCCGGGTTAACCCCACATACCCATTCCAACCCATCCCAACCCGATTTACTAAGAAACCCAACCCAACCCAACCCGTTTAATCTCTAAACCCATTTACAACCCATCCAAACACCTCCACTTAACAACCCAACCCAAAAACCCAAAATTACCCAACCCATTAGCAGGCCTCGTGTAGGGCCCGACGTTCGCGCCATGATGATCTCTGGACAGAAGGCGGCGCACCTAGCGCTCAAGGCGCTGGGCAGGCCCAACGCCATGGATGGCTCCCTCGAGCATGTCACCGGCGCTGCGAGAGGAGTTCGTGCTCGCCGCCAAGGGCGCCAGATCGTGGGGGGGCATGAAAGAAGGGAGAGTAAGCAAATTGTCGCTGGTGTCATGAGAATGCTGCATGCATGCCATAACACCGTTTGCTGTCTTCTGCCACAATGAATAAAACGGAATAAAACTCTGCCATGTTGATGTGGTTGTTGATTGCTAAATTTAGCAAATTGTAAATGTGTACCATATGCAGATTATTTGGCCTCCTATTATTAGGAGCTTTTTACGAGGACTTGCAAGTGACGAGAGATGCCCACTTGGTTGCGATCGAAGATAGCAGGTGGAAGACCACGCCTTGCCGCATGCCGTGCACCACGAAGACACATGCCCAGGAACCAGGCAAAAGTTTGTGGGGTTAAGGCTGGTAGTGGGAAACCCAACATCGTCCAAAACACAATCTACTATTTTCAGTTCTTGCCCGCCACGTTCAGAGATCACGACGCTAGACGGCTAGAGTCAATCCTAGTTGTTGCATGATTGCATCCATTAAGCAGGATCTAAGCACCACTTAGGTCCCATTTGAAATTCATTTGCGAGAAGGCTGTGCGTTCTATCTTTTGCTCTGACAAAAGAGAAGATCGGCCAGGTTATTCTCTTGACTAAGAAATCGAGTGTGTTGGTCGTGTGGTCAATTTTGCACGTCAACAGTGATGTGGTTGATTTGCTTCATAACCTATCTTTCATCATCTTTTGGATAATGAAATGAGTAAAAATATGTGATGGTTGTGATATATTGTTGATATATGTGATTTGTATGTGTGGAGGTGCAACAAACAAATAAAAGACAATTTTAGACACTTTGTCGTGTGTGCTATACACTCGGCAAAGACCCCATTTACCGAATGTAATGACCGTAACACTTGGCAAAGAGGCTGCCTTTACGGGTGCAGTGGCCATAGCACTTGGCAAAGACTCACATCTTTGCCGTGTGCCTAGTCTATGGCACTCGGCAAAGTCGACGCTTTGCTGATTGCCTTTCTGTTCGGCTTTTCGGCAAAGCTGCTGAGTCCGATAGAGTATAAATCTAGTTATGACATGCAGCTTTAATTTCAATATATTGGGCAACTTCTGCGGTCTTATATCTATTGTACTTCGTAGCTCGAGTCAAAGGTCACGTTATGCATTGCTCAATGGGTATAATATATATTCATGTTTTTCTTTTGGCAACAAAAGTCCGAAGTGTCCCGTATCCGCATCCTCTATCAGCATTGCTGTATTCCCAAAAAAGGAAAAACCTCTGCATTGCTGTAATATATTTTTACTTAAAAAATGAATCTATCAGCTCTGTCAAACCTAAACAGACTGACTCTCCTATATGGAAAGATTTGTTAAAAATTAGAGATGTTTATCTACATGGGAGGAAGGTTAAACTAGGCAATGGAAAGAAAATCTCCTTTTGGAAAGATAGATGGCTTTATGACAGTCCTTTAGTTGACACATATACTGATTTATTCAACATGTGTCAAGCAAAAAAGGATATTACTGTTAAGAAAGCCAAAATGGACATTAATTGTATCACTTTTAATTGATTTCTTGTAAACAGATGGAAAACACAATGGGAAAAAATTGTTGCGATATCAATTCTATCGGTCTTTCTCGAGGTTGAGGATAATGTCTTTTGGAGATTTGGTGTTAAAAAGTTTTCTCTGTCAAGTCTTCTTATGATATGTTAACTGTTAATGATAGTGGATATTTTCACAAGCAAATTTGGAAAAGTAAAATCCCTCAAAAAATCAAGATTTTTTTATGGCTTATGATTAACAATGCAGTGTTAACTAAAGATAATCTCTTAAAAAGGAAATGGCAAGGAAATCCTGAATGTTACTTCTGTCAAGAGCATGAAACCATCCAACATACGCTTTTTTCAATGTAATATGACCAAAGTAGTCCGGGCTACCTTTGCTTCTTGCTTTAATGCTACAAACATTCCTACCAATCTGGAGCATTGTTGGGTGTGGTGTGATAAATGGTTACCCACTTTGTAAAATCTTTCATACTCTTGGTATTGCTGCCATCACGGGCAATATGGAAAGCAAGAAGCTCAACCTGTTTTGATGGCAAGATTATTAAGGATCCAATTTCTATTATCTATAATGCCGGAGCCACGAAATCTCGTGTTTGGTTTTGGAAATTGATGACACCTTGTTATGCTAATCCTTTGCTCTAAGTGTGCTTAAGAGATAGGACTGCATGGATGGAGCAACACGATCATGGACATGGACGTTGATGATGGACATGGTGATCATCGAGCTCACGTGTTGTAAAGAAAAGGATCCGGGGATCAAGGCAAAAGTATAACTTGATAGGGTTTTTCTTTCGGTGATCAAGACACTATAGAGAGTGTGATCACATTTTGGATAGATAGCCGACTATTAAGAGGGAATGCCATGGCTAATCCGATGTTAAAGTGCCTCTAGTTTCATATTGACTTGCATATGCATTTAGAATCAAGAGCACTAACTTCTCACTTGTCAAACCTTGTGAAAATGCTAACACAAGCACTTTGGAGAAGTTCTTCGACGTGTTGGCAACCTTGGACAAGTGACGGAAGAAGCAACGGAGAAGAAACGGGAACGAACGACGACATGGGTTGTTTTTCTCTCTGACCGGACGCCGGCAAGGGCGACCGGATCTTTGGAGCTGCTTTGACCGGAGCATCCGGTCGGCATCGTCCGGTCGATTCGGTAGAAGGTCCGGAATTGGCCGTTTTTTGTTAACCGGTCGCGTCCGTGTCGGCCGACGCATGGATCGGGCTCTCAGCTGTGGGGCCATAGGATTTGTCCCTTGTGACCGGAAGCCTGACCGGACACATGGCTGGAGCGTCCGGTGAGCGGAGCGTCCAGTCAACCTGACCGGTGCGTCCGGTCAGCGCGCAGAAATCAGGATTTGAGGCGCCAACGACTCTATTTTGGATGGAGCCTATATATACTTGTGGTGGCCGGGACTTTGAGCTCTCTCTTGCACATTTGATCATTCTAACTCTCTTGTGAGCCAAAAAACTCCCCTCCACTCATCTCTCTATCCTAACTTTGATTCTTGGGTGAGATTGAGTGTGATGGAAGTGCATTTGCTTGTTGCTTGCATCTAGAGGCATTTCATCCTTGGAGGAGCTATGGATTTCGTTTCTCTTGAGAATTTGCTTGGTTTCATAGTGGCTTGGAGTTTGAGGGAGGTGTTGAGCTCAATTGGAGGTTGTTCGAGGCCACACCGTGGACATGTGAGGGGTTGATCCTACCCCGTGGGATATTCGCGAAAGGAGTCACTAGTGGATTGCTTGTGGTCGAGACGTCTGGCTGATGCCGTGCTTTGTGGGTTTACGCTGCTACGATCCAGGAGGAGATAGAGGCAATGATTTGCCTACCATTGCAGACGCCTTTCCTCGAGAGGCCGCAGCTGCACCGCACGAGGATGCCGGTGCCCATCCACCCACGTAGTGACCGCATTGCTGCCACGTTGCGGGCAGCAAACACCACCAGGCAAGGCCACATGGTGCTGTTGAGGAAGCTAGTCACTGAAGTTGAGAGGATGCTGTTGACTTGGTGGTCGAAAAGAATCAAAGTCGTCTTCCATGACACGTCGACTTGGTCGAACAAAAGAAGGAGCGTTTCGGATTCTTTTGAACAGACGTTTCGATGTAACAACCTTGGATCTAAACTTGGCAGAGCTGGAGGACAAGATGTAGGTTCCGGTAGTCTGCTTTTTAGTTGTAATTGTTTCTTTCTAATTACAGTAATTGTTTCTTTCTAATTACAGTAATTGTTTCTTTGTAATTACAATTGCTTCGTAAACGCGGGTTTGCCGTCCCCTTGTTTCCTGCATTAAAAAAATTTATTTCTGTTTAACGAAAAACGTGCTTAGATGTGATCTTGAAAAAAAAAAAGAATTATTACACGGAAGAGACATATAATAGTCACGTGTTTTGCAACAATGCCCGACGTATCCGGATCCAACCCCTACATAGATTTAGATTTAAATATAATTATTGTGGAATTTGGTATTAGTATTATACTGTGCTTGCCTTTTCTATTCCAAAATTTCTAAATATCTGAGGATGTGAAAGATATGGTCACGTTTCACAACAAGGCCCCACGTATCGATGGTTTATCTTATTTATTTGCCCCAGGATCTCGGAACGTTGTCGCTGCGCCTGATCTGCAGCATTGCAAGCAGTCCGCGTCCATGGAGCCGGCGCCGGCTCTACCCGACGACTTGCTCGCTGGCGTTTTTCACCGTCTCCCGGCGCGCAGCCTCGCGGCGTCGCGCGGCACCTACAAGGCATGGCGCGACCTGATCGACAAGCGCCAGCTGCTGGTCCGGTTACGGCGCCTCCTCCCGAACTCGGTGCGCGGCCTCTTCATCAACTACCAGGACTACGGCAGGCCGCACTTCTTGTCCCGGCCAACGCCGACGTCGTCGCTGGGGGCCGACGATGGCCCCTGCCAGATCGATGGCAAGTTTGATTTCGTCCAGCACGAAAGCCGGTACAGCTGGTACGATGTCGTGGACCACTGCAATGGCCTCGTACTCTTCCTCGAGAGCTGGCACAATGTGATGCACGTATGCAATCCAGCAACGCGGTGGTCGGCACGCCTGCCACCGCATCCTGGCGCCGCCTGCTACTACAGTTCCTCAGACTGGGGCCGCCGCGCGTTCCTCGTCTTCGACCCTTTGGTGTCAAAGGAGTACAAGGTGCTGTTGTCGCCCGAGGAGCCAATGAGGAAGCAGATGAAGAACGACGACGCATGCCGCCGGATGGAGTGGCCACCGTCGGCATGGTCAGAGTGGCACGAATTCTCGTCGAGCACCGGGAGGTGGGAGGAGAAGGTGTTCGTCCGGGAAGGTGTGGCCGCAGGGATAGCTGGGGACTTGCTGCTGAACGAATGCGACTTCTATCATGTCGAGCCACCATGCCGCTATGCTGCCTACTGGAAGGGTGCACTCTACGTGCACTGGCGTGGTGAATTTGTATCGAGGTAAATAAATATATTTCTCCAAATCCACTTTTCCAAATATCGATCCAAATTTCCAAACATTGTTCGATTTAGTAATTTATGGATGTGTGTTATTTTGTAGATTATCCTTACAGGATAACCACTCCTACCAAGTAATCAAATCGCCAGTACAACTTTCGGAGTGGAAGAATGATGTACGCTCTTTTCTAGGTAGATCCGAGAAAGGGGTGTACATTGCAGCTATTGCTACACAAGCGCTGGCCAAACTTCGAGTTTGGACTCTCAACGAATCCAGTGGCAACATTGAGTGGGTGCCAAAGGATCAAAGTAACCTCAAGATCAATACAACCTCATGGTCGTCGTTGGAAGATAATGAATTCGATGAACTGAAATGTTGGACTTTAGACCTAGAACCGAAATATGGCAGGACGAAGCAAGACATATCACTAGCAGAACAAAATGTTTGCTGGAACTCTGACGACGACAACATTATTGCCGATGTTTCAGATGACGAAGAGGAGGCTCTCTCATACATCAAATTTCTTGGACTTCATCCGCACAAGGAGGTTATCTTCTTATCTTGTTACGGTTATGGAGTGGCTTTTCATTTGAACAGCCCAAAGGTTCAGTATTTGGGAGGAGTGCACCCAGCAGGCGAGTATCATCGTGGCATTCGCGAATCATTTGTGTACACGCCCTGCTTAATTGGAGATTAGCAGCAGCCAAGCATGTATCTGAGTTGTCAACTTTTTGTTCTATTGAATAATAATTATATGCTGTTACTCTTTGTGACATCAGTCTAGTTTATCTTTGGTCGCTAGTACACAAAAGATTTTAGGCCTGACTAACAACGGTGACCACCTCAGTCCCTACACTACCGGAACCACGGCCGTTGCCGTGTGTCCCACTCTAAGCCGAGTGCCGTCTCCTGGGGAACACGGCAAACGAAAACACTCGGCATTGCGTCATCTAAGCCGAGTGTCGACACAATGGACACATGGCAAAGTTACTACACTCGGCATTGAGTCTTCTAAGCCGAGTGTCTAACGATGGCACTCGGCTTAGGGACCATCCCGCCGTTAACAACGGTGACCGCCTCAGTCCCTAGGCTACGACAGGCCGCCTCAGTCCCTAGGCTAAGCAAGTGTCCGCCACTGTCAATAATTTTTAGAGGAAGACATACTAGGGTAACTACATTTGCTAATTGAATTTTACTAGAAGTGCTGACCACACCTGCTAATTAATGAACACAGACGAGCATTTTATAAGATGTCCAGCTCTGAAAATGTTTGGTAACAGAGACATGCATTCCAAGGTGTCCAACTCTGAAAATGTCTAGTAACAGAGACATGCATTCCAAGGTCTGTTTCTAGAAATGTCAATGTATCGAGTCTAAATAAAAACAAACAAACGAGCATCAGAGGAATGATCTATTGTTAGGAAGCTGCTACCGCAAAGCTATTTGCCGTGCCATCCGTGGCATCCTGGTGTTGTCCCTATTCTTGGTGCTCAAGCGTAGTGCTCGGCAAAGGCTTTGTCAAGCGTAGTGCTCGGCAAAGGTCCTCCGGGAAATTTTCTCACGGCAGAGGCTCTTTGCCGAGCACCGTACCAGCAGATGCTCGGGAAAGACTTTTTGCCGAGAGTCGGTTTGCGCTCTCGGCATAAAAAGTAGCCGTTAACGTCAGTCTAAAATGACGGAAAATGGTCGCCTCGTTGCTGAGCGCCATGCCAGTAGGAACTTCGGCAAAAATTTTTCTTTTTTTTTTTTTTTTTGCAAAAAACTTCGCCTAGGGTCACGTGGGAGAGCCGACGGCATAGGAAATTTTTCTTTTTTTAAGAAAAACATTTGCCCAGAGCTCAGTACCTAGCTCTAGGCAAAGAAGGCAGCTTTGCCACCGTGGCAGCGGTGGTCGGTAAAGCTGGGAACTTTTTTTCAACTTTTGCACCGCTGCTGCACTGCGCCGACAAAGAACCAGAAAAATGGTTTTTGGTATCCACTTTGACAAACAGACACAAATATCACATCCAGATATATGTACCATAAGTCTCACCACCTCATCAACTAGCTACAATAGGCGTTCATCCTTAAGGTGAGAAAGGTGGATCTTGAGTTGCCGACGACGGAAGACTTGGTGAGCACCTAGAAGCGACCGATTCAAACCCGTCGATCCCAGGCTATGAAAAGGAGACCGGGGATAGGGTGGCAGCTCGGGAGGCTTCGAGGACCGAGGCAATTTCGAGAAGCTTGGGCGGAATCGGGGACGGACGTGGCGGGCGTGAGCACAGCGCCCCCTCCTCCTCTTCCTCCTTTCACTCTTCCTCTTCCTCCTTCTCCTCCTTCCCCTTCTCCTCTTCCTACTCCTTCGCCACTTCCTCCTTCCTCCTCCTCCCGCACGCTTCTTCCTCCTCCACCGGGCGTGGGGTGCCCTCCACCTCTTCCTCACGGGGACAGGGCACCCTCCTTTCCCTCGTGGTTGCCGACACCGGACATGGGAGGCAGCAGCGGCCTTGGGCGGTGGTGGTAGGCCTAGGCACGGGCGGGGCGGGCGAGGGGCGTGGGCGTCGGGCGGTGGGCCGGGTGGTGGGCAGGGCGGCGGCTGTGTGAGTGTGTGAGTGTGGTGCGCGCTGTGTGTCGTGGGCGAACGGCTAAGTCTTAGGGTTTAGTGGCTTTTTTGCCGAGCAGCCGAGCGGGATCCAGCAAAGACTCGGCTAGCGTTTTTATTTTTTTAATTTTTAACTCTTCGCCGACCGCCAGTTCGGCAGCTCTCGGCAAAGGCAGGTTCTTAATTTTCCGAGCACTACCGATCTGTCCCTCGGCAATGATTTTTTTTCCTCTCCGCAAAATCCGCAAAAATCAAATGGTGGGACGGAGGCACGTGGCGATCTCTTTGCCGAGCTGCGGATGTGCCGTTGAGCAAAGTTTTTTTGTTCCCACAAAATCAGAAAACAGGATGGAGGCACGTGGCAAGATCTTTGCCGAGAGCCTATATGCACTCTCGGCAAAGCCTGCAGCCTTTGCCGACAGCTTCGCGCGCCCGCCTCTCGGCAAAAGGGGCTCTTTGCCGAGAGCGAGTCTGGCGCTCGGCAAAATATATATTTGTTTTGGCTTCATAATTTTTTTGTAACTTAGCTACAGTACTTATAGCTCCATGTCTAACTTTGGGATTTTTTCATACTTTTACTATATTTCATGAATTTTCATGTTTTATTTGAATTTCTTTTTCATAACTAAAATTGGGCGGCAAGTAATTCAAATAATGAGACTAGTTGAACAAAAAATGATATTCTTGTTTGTGAGTATAACTTGAGGCCTCATCCATGGACATACCCCCAAATTTGAACATCTTCTGCGCGAAACATGTTGACTCACTTGCGGGTGAATCGTTTTTTAAATTCTATAAAAAGCAAACGAAGTCAAAAAATCATCAAATTTGACGAGTTCTCGTGATATCGCATGTGCACGCTGTGGTAAAAATTTTAAACGGTTAATTTCGTGCAAGATTGCATCTCGGATGACACAAACTAGAACATCTCAACATGAATTTTGGGGTGTGGCCCTGGATGACGCTGCAAGTTAGACTGACAAGAAAGAATATCATTTTTCTTTTGAATTAGTCCCATTATTCGAATGACTTGTTGTTCAAATTTGAGTTATGAAAAGAAATTCAAATAAAACATGAGAATTCATGAAATATACTAAAAAGTGCGAAAAAAAATTCTAAAGTTGGACATGGGTAGTAAATACTGTAGCAAAGCTACAAAAAAAAAATCTCGAATACAAAATAAAAAATATATTTTGCCGAGGGCCAACATAGAGCCTCTTTGTCGAGAGCCGGTCGTGGTCCTCGGGAAAGAGAGGCCACATGGCACCTATGTGATGCCTTTTTTGTTAAAAAAACAAATCATTACCGAGAGCTCCTTGTCCTGTCCCTCGGCAAACACCTAAGACTTTGCCGTGGGTCACACGATCGACCCTCGGCAAAACCAACGACATGGACGGTGTCATCTTCGCCGGACCTCTGCCGAGGGTCGTGTCTTCGCTGAAGGCTGGTGCTCGGTAAAGCGGTCTCTTTGCCGAGAGTCCACCTTTGCCAAGCTCCGTCAGCAAAGCCAGCCTTTGCCGAGCATCCGATTTTTGGCGCTCGGCAAAACGCTGTACCCTCGGCAAAGGTCGATTTTTCTATAGTGAAACCGTCTCTTTATATCTGTGATCTGGCGATACCGGTTCACTACAGTGCAGAGAGAGTGTGTTCACTTCCTTGACGCCCGACCCTATGGTCACCGCAGCGTTCTGGTGTGGTGAGAACCTCCGGTTGAAAAGGAAACTCAGGGCCCAGAGAGACATCATCTCGATAGTTTTCCTTTCTTTGACGCCTCGATATCTTGATCTCCCTCGATCGTGCCAACTCAAACCAATTCTAGCCGAATTATGTGCATCTGCATCTTTTTTTTTTTTTGATAACAGTGTGCATTTGAGTTAGACTTTGAGACGTGAATAGTAGGGAAAGTAAATAAAATGCATATGAAAAAAAAGTAGAGATAGGAGGACGAACGTCTTCATATTTGTTATGCTCGATGTGAATTGTAGGGAAAGTAAATAAAATGCATATAATAGTCTTTTATATATTAGGAAAAAGTAGAGATAGGAGAGGGGACGAACGTCTTCATAGTTGTTATGCTCGATATGAATTGTAGGGAAAGTAAATAAATTGCATATAATAGTCTTTTATATTTGGAAAAGTAGAGATAGGAGAGTAGAATGAACGTCTTGATATTAGTTACGCTCGATGTGAATATAACAGTCTTTTATATATTAGGAAAAAGTAGAGATAGAAGAGTAGGGCGAACGTCTTCATATTTGTTATGCACCAATTTGATTCGTGCCAGAACCCCTTTTCAATTGGATTTGGAACCGCGACGTCGTCGTTCAGTCTGCGTCGAATGTTGACGGAGGAGGCGACGGCGGCAGCTCAACCAGATGACTTGCTCGGCGGCCGTCTCCCGGTGCGCGGTCTCTTCATCAACTACCACGACTACGGCAGGCCGCACTTCTTGTCCCGGCCGACGCCGACGTCCTCGCTGAGGGCCGACGACGTCCCCTGCCGGATCGACGGCAAGTTTGATTTCATCAAGCGAGAAGACCCCAACGGCTGGTACGAAGTCGTGGATCACTGCAATGGCCTCGTCCTCTTCCTGGACAAACGTGCTAATGTGCTGCACGTCTGCAATCCCACGACCCGGTGGTCGGCGGCCCTGCCACCGTGCCCGGCTGGCGCCGACTGCCACTACAGTGCCTTTTCCTGGGGCACCCGCCGTGCCTTCCTCGTGTTCGTCCCTTTTATGTCGCCGGAGTACAAGGTGTTGTTGTCGCCCGAGGAGCCCGGGAGGAATCTGGAGATGGACAAGGACGATACTTGCCGACGGATGCATTGGCCGCCGTCAGCATGGACGAAGTGGTACACGTTCTCATCGAGCACTTTCAGGTGGGAGGAGAAGGTGTTCATCCGGGAAGGCGAGGCGGCAGGGACAGTCGGGGACTTGCTGCTGCTGGAAGAATGGGGCTTCCACCACGTCGAGCACCAATGCCGCTATGCTGCGTACTGGCAGGGTGCACTATACATACACTGCCGTGGTGAGTTTGTATCAAGGTAAACATGTCCAACGCCTCCGAGTCATTGCTTAATCCTCTCTTCTAAACATCGATGCATAAAGTTCTTTTTTATGTATACATGTATGGATGTGGGTTGTTTTGCAGATTTTCCTTGCTGGATGATAAGTACGGAGTGATCAAATCTCCGATAGGACTTGCCGACTGCAAGAACGGTGATGTACGGACTTTTCTAGGTAGATCGGAGAAGGGGGTGTACATTGCTGCTATTGCTGTAGATGGTTTGGCCAAACTTCGAGTATGGAATCTCAGTGAATCCGGTGGGCAGATAGAGTGGGTGCCAAAGGATCAAAGCAACCTTAAGATCAATGCATACTCATGGTGGCCCGAAAACAATAGATTCGATGAACGGAAATATTGGACTCTAGATTTGGAAGCAAAATATTGGATGTTCAATCCTGATAACCAAAGGAAGAACCAAGTATGCTGGAGCTCTGATGATGACAACATTGTTAACATTTCAGAAGACAAACATGAGGTTCTCCCATATATCAAATTCCTTGGATTTCATCCCTACAAGGAGGTTATCTTCTTGTGTTGCGACTGTAATGCGGTGGCTTTTCATTTGAACAGCCCAAAGGTTCAATATTTAGGATCACCACACCTAGCAGGGGAGTACCATCATGGCATTCGCGAATCATTTGTGTATACGCCCTGCTTAATTAGGGACTATTAGCAGTCATGATCCTTAGTGTATACGCTCTTTTGAATAATCTTGTTGTCACTCTTCGCCTTATATATCAGTCTAGTTTTTTTTATCCTACGAGTCCTTCAATGTGTAGCAATCGTTATAATTAAATTTTAATACTGAATTATTGTTGTGTCTTGGAACACTTTCTCGCTGCTCCGGCATCATCAAGGTGACTCCTGTACAAGCGTTAAAAAATTGTGCCCAAATATATATAAGAGATTTTAAAAGGGGACCAAAACATGTTGGATTAAATAATTGCCCAAATTTAGCATATATGGCAGAAATTCTCTTTTCATAGATATAGATATAGATATTGTATAGGATATAGATATATATATAGATATTTTAGAACCCATCGGGATAGCCCAACAAATATTCTTCCAAATTTTTTAGCCACATGGAGAAGTGACAGATTTACTAATTTTTTTTTTTTTTTCGGAACCGTTGGTTCATGAACATTCAATTGGTAAATCAATGAGTTTCCAAGTAGCACTAGTACACAAATGAGTTTGGGCAACCGGGATTAAAGGGGGCACCTCTAGTCCAGGACTTTTACGAACCGGGACTAACTGATTTGCATGCTAGACCTCCATATCTATATTTTTTGCGATTTTAATTTCTAATATTTGTTTTTCTTATTTCAGTTGTTGTTTCTTTGGAATTACAAAGAGATTCCCGCCCATTCACAAGGTAGTTAAACAAATAATGGTAATTTTTCAAGAAAGACATTACACACAAGACGTGTCCATCTCCAAAGTCATTAATTCTAACAAAGTCATTACAAATATAAGTTGTGAACAACGAAAAACAATTTTATTACAACTAACAACAGGACTAACTCAAACTCCTAAAACTTCATGATGTTGTGCCACGTACTCCGAGAAGTGTAGGCCACTGATTTCATACAAGCAAACACAACCGATGTAGTTCAGTGTATTTATCGATGCACTCTCCTTTTCTTCAAAAGACCGTTCCCAAGGTCTACTCACTATAATGAGCAGTGGTACTGAATTTCCTCTAGTCACCATAATCTTTTCTTGGATCCCCTGTATAGTGAGAAAAGCTTCATCAAATTGCCATGTATAACCACCCAATTGATAAAAGGCTTCGTTTACAATGGCTTTACAATGCGGAAGGGCGATGGTGTGGTACGGCGGCGATCGCGGAGAACGATGGCGTGGGCGACGCTGAATAGGGCGGCATGGGCGGCACATAGATCGGCGGCGGCGGCCGCACGACCGCGACGTTCAACATGATGACATGGACAACGTGGAGGACGGTGGCAATCAGCGTAGAGAGCGGCGGCGGACGGGCGCAGATGATGAGGGCGCGGAGGACCATGGCGGCTGCGCAGGCGGCAATTGTGGGTGGTCGATGGCGTGGACGGCACGAAGGACGACGACGTCAGCGTGGGCGACGAGGTGTGAACGGAGGAGTGGACGACGACGTCGGCATGGGCGGACGAGATTCAGAGGTAGTAGACGGCGTGCAATTTATATTTCTATGAATTTAGTACCGGGTTGCAACACTACTACGGGACTAAGCCCTACCCTTTAGTCCCGGGTTCAGCCACAACCCGGGACTAAGCTGCACCCTTTAGTCCCGGGTTCATCCAGAACCTGGGATTAAGCCAAAATTTTGGCACGCTTAGGCATCTTCGCGGGATTCAGAGCTTCCCTTCGTGTCGGGGGAAACGTTCACGGCATGCAAGCGCCTTGGACCTCTACGACACGCCGACGGAGTCTTTGTACATCTACGGCACGCGACTATGGAGGACAGGCCAGCACCTGCGACGGATCGCCCTCGACGTCACTACGGGCGCCGCCGCACCCGCCTGGACGGTGGAGGATGGCCTCCTCCCCATCGACGACCGCTTCTTCCTCCCGGCTTCCTCACCGCTACTACCGGACCTGTTGGAAGCTCTGCTTCAGGGAGGAGTTCGTAGGACGAACTTTCTCGCCCTAGACGCCTACACGACATCGCCGACTACAGCAGCGCCAACCACCATCCTATTGGGCGGCATCTGGCTGAGGCGCCACCACGTCGGCCAGGCTCGAGTCGTCTTCCTTAACGGCATGGACCGCCTCTTCCTCACCATCGACAACATCCACATCAGCTATGACGCGGGCGGGGCACACACTAGCTATCCATGTCCATGTTCGACGTCGGCTCCTTTATGTACGGTACGATGCTGAATTTGGCTGTAACACCTCGTACTTGCCGCGACATCACTATTTGGCGCCTTCTGCCCCTCTTCGTCACTGCTCCGCCCAATGAGCGCTTCTTGTTCCTGGAGAGCCTGCCTTGCGACATGGTGCATTAACACCTTAAGGCGGGAGTTCCACGTGAGCTCTTGCTAGAGGCTTGTCGATAGACGGCGTCACAACAGTGACGCGCCATCCACCAGTACATCTACCACAGCTACATCGGGAACCTTCACTACCTCTTGGAATTCGCACCATTGCAAACTCGGGAGAACATGATCCTCAGGAACCCGGTGCATGGAAAGTTGATTCTGCAGGTCGAGCTCATCATGCCAGGTGCTACCGATCTTTCCCAGGTGTGACCGAATAGACATTCATCCAACGCAAGGACTAGTCGGTCGGAGAAGGGGGGGGGGGGATGTCATCTGCCAGAAAATAGGGCCGAGAATGACAGGCCCACAAGGCCCGAGAGGGGCGGGCACGGTGCCGCCCGGGGGGCAGGCGTAGCGCCATCGCCGCCCTCCGCCTCCCTTCCGCGGATTCTTCGGAAATTAATTAGCGAAAAAAAAGGAAATTGATTAGGATTATCTTAGGCTTTTTTGGTGTGCAAGGGGATATTCCATCTATAAGGAAGACCCTTATTAGAAAAATAAATAGGATTGCTTGTAAAAAGGTATTCCAATCTATAAGGAAACCTTTAGAGAGATTGCTTGCATTACAAGTCCCACTAGCCGGGCTATAAAAGTAAAGGGTCTGTAATCTTTCGGGGCAAAAGCAATAAAGAAATTATTCCCTCTCTCTCTCTCTCTCCCTACCGCCGCCGCCGCCACCCCTGCCCAGCGCGTCGCCGTCGCCGCCGCCACCGCGAGTGCGGACACGCCGCCCCCTACGGGCGCACCGGGGGCCACGTGTCACGCCCGGATCGATCTGGTTTGTGACACACACCAACAAGAAATTAGATGCATTTTTTATTTAAAGTATTTAGTTGTATTTAGATGAGAAATACATGTATTTAGTTGAGAAAAGAGATTAAAAGGAATCAAAATCCTATAATAGATTATGGAAAATGTTTGGAATCCTATTTCAGAGCAAACAAAGTTTGGAGTCTTATTTCAGAGAAACCAAACGATTGAAGTCCCTATAATAGCCATTTTCTCCTCAGGCCTCGCCACTGGAAATTGTAATCTCAAAAAAAAAAAAAAATTGTAACCTTTTTATATGAACTTGGATGAAAACAAACTTTTAGCGAAACCAAACGATTGAAGTCCCTATAATAGTCATTTTCTCCTCAGAACGATGTACCATCTGATCTTGGGCGAGACGGGTCGCGCAAAGATATGTCTATTGCAGTTTTCAGCAAGTCAAATATAGAACGATGTGCCTATTGCAGTTTGAGTCAAAGATAGTCACGTTTGATTTCTCTAGGCCCAAGTCAAGTTTTGGAATTGGTCCGGATCTAAACCCACAAAACAGCGAGCCAACGATAGAAAGATGTGTGTCTTAGGTATTTTATATTTGCCCTATAAGATCTCGGGACGTCGTCCTTGCGCCGGAACTCTTGCACGCAGTACGCGTCCATGGAGACGGCGGCGGCTCTACCCGACGACTTGCTCGCAGGCATCTTCGTCCGTCTCCCGGCGCGCAGCCTCGCGGCGTCGCGTGGCATCTGCAAGGCGTGGCGAGACCTCATCGACGAGCGGCAGCTGCTGGTCCGGTTACTCCTCCCACACTCGGTGCGCGGCCTCTTCATCAACTACCAGGACTACAGGAGGCCGCACTTCTTGTCCCGGCCGATGCCGGCATCTTTGCCGGAGGCCGGCGGTGGCCTCCGGATCGACGGAAAATTTGATTTCATCGAGCGAGAGGACCCCTATGGCTGGTCCGAAGTTGTAGATCACTGCAATGGCCTCGTCCTCTTCGTGGAGAGCCATGCCAAAGTGCTGCACGTGTGCAATCCAACCACGCGGTGGTCGGCGCGCCTGCCACCGTGCCCGTCTTCTATTGCATTCTCCTACACAGCCTTGGAGTGGGTCAGCCGCGCGTTCCTCATGTTTGACCCTTTAGTTTCACCGGAGTACAAGGTGTTGTTGCCACCCGCCGAGCCGGGGAGGAAGCAGATGGCGAAAGACCGCCTGATGGAGTGGCCACCGTCGGCATGGACGACATGGCATGTGTTCTCGTCGAGCACCGGGAGGTGGGAGGAGAAGGTGTTCCACAGGGAAGGTGACGCGGCAGGGGCAGCTGCGGACTTGTTGCTGTACGAAAGGAGAGGGGTCTTCTGTGTGGAGCCCCCCTGCCGTTATGCTGCATACTGGAATGGTGCACTCTACATACACTGGCGTGGTGATTTTGTATCAAGGTAAATAAATTAATCTGTATTTGTATGAATTTATATCGATGAATGCATTAAATTTTCTCTCAATATATGTATGACTGTTATTTGCAGACTATCCTTGCAGGATGATAAGTACAGAGTGATCAAATCGCCAATACAACTTGCCGAGAGCCAGGACAGTGATGTACAGTCTTTTCTAGGTAGATCGGAGAAAGGGGTGTACATAGCAGTTATTACTAGCAAAACTGTGTCCAAAGACTCCAAACTTCGAGTTTGGAGTCTCAGCGAGTCTGGTGGCCGTATGGAGTGGGTGCCAAAAAGCAACCTCAAGATCAATTCATCGTCATGGAGGATGGAAAAGAATAAATTCGATAAGCTGAAATACTGGATTTTAGATCGTGATGATAAAGTATCACTGGTGGAACAAAATGTTTCCTGGAACTCTGACGATGACAACATTGTGGATGTCTCAGATGCCAAACCAGATTGTCCACCATATGTCGTGTTCCTTGGATTTCATCCCTACAAGGGAGATTATTTTCTTGTGTAGAGCTGTTGATGATAAAGTTGTGGCTTTTCATTTGAACAGCCTGAAGGTTCAGTATTTAGGTAAAGTACACCTAAATACATACAATCTTGGTATTCGTGAATCATTTGTGTATACGCCCTGCTTAATCAAAGATTAATTACTGGGAGTCATTTGTCTGAGTGGTCAACCTTTTGTGCTTTTGAATAATGCAGTTGTCACACTTTGCTATATCTATAAATGTATTGTCAATCTTGTGCTTTTGAATAATGCAGAACTGTTGTGTCTAACATTTTGTCAAGAAGAACAATTGTCAAATTTTAGATGAACTCTTCTTTCTACACGTGGTGGCGGGCGCCTACCACCGTGCCCTGTTGGCGCCTTCTTTTACTACGATGCCTGGCGAACTGGTGCTGCCGCACATTCCTCCTGTTCGACCCTTTTTGTGTTGCCGGCAAGGTGCTGTTGTTGCCCGCCGAGCCAGGGAGGAAGCAGATGGAGAAAGGTAATGCATACCTCGTTATGGAATGGCCACCATCGGCATGGACGATCGATGTGGTATGAGTTCTCGTCGAGCACCGGGAGGGGAGGTGAAGATGTTTGTCCGGGAGGGCGAGGTGGCTGGGACAGCTGGAGACTTGCTGCTGTACAAAACCCATTGGAGTGTCGAGCGCCCATGCCGCAATGCTGCGTACTGGAAGGGTGCAGTCTACATACATTGGCGTGCGGAATCTGTATTAAGGTAAATAAATAAATCTATATGTGTATGTGTGAAATTATATCGTTCGATGTATTAATTTTTTTTGGATATATGTATGTGTGCTACTTTGCAGACTATCCTTGCTGGATGATAAGTACAGAGTGATCAAATCTCCACTACAACTTAACAAATGCAATAACGATGGTTTACAGTGCAGCAATTGCTAGGAAAGGTTTGGCCATACTTCATGTTTGGACTCTCAGCGAATCTGATGGTAACATGGAGTGGGTGTCAAAGGATCAAAGCAACCTCAGGATCAATATATACATGGTCATGATCGTTGGAAACAATGAATTCGATGAACTGAAATATTAGATTTTAGATCTAAAACCACAATATTAGAACCTTGATCTCGATGATGGAAGTTAGAACCAAGGCATATCACTAGTAGAACAAAATGTTTCATGGAATTTCGAAGACAACATATATCCAATTCAGAAACTATATATAACGAATTGAAAATTGAAGGAGTACACGGCCAATTCTAGAGCAAGATCATACATGGGAATGCCAAGATTTATTCGCCATCTTCAAACATGAGATTGCTTTTTTTTAAGAGAGGTGCACAATTCTATTTTGCAAGCATCAATCCATGTTAACATAGTTAGAGATCAATAGTACACACCTTCATAGCATCAGTGCAATCCAGTTCTTGAGGAGCTACCTTCCTCAGGCATCAAACCTCCCTTCAGCATACACATAGTCCGGATGAGCCTGTTTGGCAAAATAGCGTCACCAAAAGCTTCAAGAATGGATATGAGACAAAAACAACTTTCCTCATAAGAGCTTGAGTTGTGCCAAACAGGCTCTTTATATCTGCGATCTGGCGATACCGAAGCACACCAGAGTGCAGAGAGAGTGTGTTCACTTCCCGACACCGACCTTATGGTCACCGCAAGGTTCTGGTGTGGCGAGAATCTTCAGTTGAAATCTCAGGGCCGGAGAGACATCATCTCGATAGTTTGCCTTTCTTTGTCGCCGCGATATCTTGATCTCCGCTACTGCCTCGATCGTCCCAACTCAAACCAACTCTAGCGAATTATGTGCATCTGAGTTATACTTTGAGATGTGAATTGTAGGGAACGCTACTGCACAGGGGACCTCTACCGAGCGACATATTTTGTACCGAGAGCCCAATCACAAGCGCTCGGTAGAGTCTACCTCTACCAAGAGCCGTTCTCACAGACCTCAAGCTCTCGGTAGAGGTCCCATTGCCGAGAGCCCAACCCTCGGTAATGCGGGGCTCTCGGTAGAGGGTGAGTCTACCGAAAGCCAGCCCTCCGCAAAACTCAGTTCTCAGTAGAATCGATGCCCTCATGTTTGTCAGTGGCCTAACGCGCCTTTGCCATCAAGTCTACCGAGAGCGGGAGTTAGGCGCTCGGTAGATTATGGTCAAATTACCGAGCGAGTGGCAGGTGCTCGGTAGATTATGGTCACTCTAGCGGCGCCAACCTGCATGCCCTCAGTAAAGCAGTTTTGTCGAGAGCCTTTCCCATTGGCTCGGCATAATTTTTTTTTTTTTTTTTTGGCATCCCAACCTGACAAACAGAACCTAATAAGTCATTTATCACATCCATACAAACATGCAGAATTTGAAATGTGCATAAGTCATTTATCGTTCTCAGGCCTCTCCACTGGAAATTGTTCTCTCAAAAAAAAATTGTAACCTTTTATATGAACTTGGATGAAGACAAACTTTGCACCGAGTATAGCTCAGCACGATGTACCATCTAATCTTGGGCGAGACGGATCGGACAAACATACGTGTCTATTGCAGTTTTCAGCAAAGTCAAATATAGAACGATGTGCATATAAAAATGCATTTTGAGTCAAAGATAATCACGTTTGATTTCTGTAGGCCCAAGTCACGTTTTGGAACTCCCCCGGATCCACCCCCCACACGACGCTAAGTGAATTAGGGATTTTATATTTGTTCTATAAAGATCTCGGGACGTTGTCATTGCGCCTGATCTATTGCACGCAGTCCGCGTCCATGGAGACGGCGGCGGCTCTACCCGACGATTTGCTCGCAGGCATCTTCGTCCGTCTCCCGGCGCGCAGCCTCGCGGCGTCGCGTGGCATCTGCAAGGCGTGGCGAGACCTCATCGACGAGCGGCAGCTGCTGGTCCGGTTACTCCTCCCACATTCGGTGCGCGGCCTCTTCATCAACTACCAGGACTACAGGAGGCCGCACTTCTTGTCCCGGCCGATGCCGACATCGTTGCCAGAGGCCGGCGGTGGCCTCCGGATCGACGGCAAATTTGATTTCATCGAGCGAGAGGATCCCTACAACTGGTACGAAGTCGTGGATCACTGCAATGGCCTAATCCTCTTCCTGGAGAGCCATGCCGAGTTGCTGCAAGTGTGCAATCCCATCACGCGGTGGTTGGTGCGCCTTCCACCGTGCCCTGTTCGTATGGCATTCTCCTACTCTGCCTGGAAGTGGCGCAGCCGCGCGTTCCTCATGTTTGACCCTTCTGTTTCACCGGAGTACAAGGTGTTGTTGTCACCTGAGGAGCCACGGAAGAAGCAGACGGCGAAAGACGACGCGCGCCGCCTGATGGAGTGGCCACCGTCGGCATGGACGACGTGGCATGAGTTCTCATCGAGCACTGGGAGGTGGGAAGAGAAGACGTTTGTCCGGGAAGGTGAGGCAGTTGGGACAGCTGGAGACTTGCTGCAGTACGAAAACCATCGGGGTGGTGTCGAGCGCCCATGCCGCTACGCTGCGTACTGGAAGGGTGCACTCTACATACATTGCCTTGGGGAATTTGTATCAAGGTAAATAAATAAATTTGTCTACGTATGTGTGAATTTAAATGGATCTATGTATTAAATTTTTCTTTCAATATGTGTATGTGTGTTATTTTGCAGACTATCCTTACTGGATGATAAGTACACAGTGATCAAATCTCCACTACAACATAATGAGTGCAAGAACGGTGGTGTACGGTCTTTTCTAGGAAGATCGGAGAAGGGGGTTTACATTGCAGCAATTGCTAGCGAAGGTTTGGCCATACTTCGAGTTTGGACTCTCTGCGAATCTGGTGGTGACATGGAGTGGGTGCCAAAGGATCAAAGAAACCTCAAGATCGATACATGGTCTTGGTCGCGAAAAAGCAATGAATTCGATGAACTGAAATATTGGATTTTAGAACGAAAATCAAAATATTGGTGGCATGATCTGGATGATGGAAGGAAGAACCAAGGCATATCACTAGTACAACAAAATGTTTCATGGAATTTCAAAGAGCGACAACATTGTCGATGTTTCAGATGACGAAGAGGAGGTTCTCCCATATGTCGAATTCCTAGGATTTCATCCATACAAGGAGGTTATCTTCTTGTGTTATTATGGTGATGCGGTAGCTTTTCATTTGAACAGCCCAAAGGTTCAGTATTTAGGAACAGTACACCTTGCAGGCGAAAGTACAATCGTGGCATTCGTGAATCATTTGTGTATACGCCCTGCTTAATTGGAGGCTATTAGCAGTCATGAGCCTCTAGTGGCCAACATCTTGCTCTTTTGAATAATCTTGTTGTGACCATGTCAAAAAAATAAAATAATAATAATCTTGTTGTCACTCTTCGCCTTATATATGAGTCTAGTTTATTTATCATATGAGTCCTTCAATGTAATCGGTCGTTGGAACCCTTCTCTTTAATTAAATTTTAATACTGAATTATTGTTCAGTCTTGGAACACGCTGTCAGGAACTGCTATTTGCAGATTTTGGTATATGAACTATTCTCGCTGCTCCAGCATCATCAAGATGACCCTAGCTATAATCAGAAAAAATATCTTCTTAGAAAAACAGAAAAAAACCATGATAGATTTTAGGGCAGTTGGATCGATCTGCTGATAGATTTGCTAAATAGAATGGAGTAGTAGAAAGAAGAAATCAGGCTGTTGCAGAAATGGCAAGATGCATGATGAAAAGCTTAAGCACTGCCGACACAATTGTGGGGTGAAGCGATCACTATATACTCAATATTGCTCCAACCAAGAAGCTAGAGAGGGGGTGACTTCTTATGAACCCTAGCATTGAAAGAATGGTGTGGTTGATGCTGATCGCATAGGGACTGAAGATCAACGCGTAGATATTCTGAAAAAGCCTTTGGGCAGGATCAGATTTGTCGAGTTGAGATCAAGGCATGGAGTGGTTGAAGTCTAGCAAGATTGAGCTCGTGATTCCTTAGTTAGAATAAGTTCATTGTCCTTGAAGTAATATTGTTGGAACTATTAGGTTTATGCTTTTAGTAGTATGTATTAGATGGCGTAGAATTGCGGGTAGCTGGTGTTGTGCCTAGCCCATGCTGTGACCGCCATCTTGGTCTCCCCCGTCGCGACGTTGCACTGCACATGCCCACTGTCATCAGTCCAGAAAAGTAGATCTTCGAGCCCATCTTGCGGTGGGGTGGTTGAGCCTTAAGCCCATGTATCCATCTGTATCTGAAAATTTACTGCGCCTTGGTCCAAGTGAAAATCATGTATGGATATTTTTGGGTGTCAACAGCCGGCAACGATGATGACCAGGGGCGAAGCCACATTGTGGCTAGAGGGTGCCCAGACGCCCCCCAAAAGTATGATAAACCACTAGTAAAAATAAAATTTAAGCACCCCCTCTAACTTGTTTTGTCTTTCGCCCCTGATGGTGCCACCTTCGACGAAGCGCACGATGTACCTTGGCGGCGGCAGCCTTCACGAACGCGAGAGAGAAGGAAAACGTCCGGCTCGAGGGAAGGGGTCCAGCGGAACAGTTGGGTCTGGTAGGAAGTGGGCCTACTTTTTTATATAATTTTACAAAGTCAAAATGACAAACTATTGGAGAGACTCTACTTTTTTCACTTGGCATATATTTTGGGGAGTTGCCAAATCATAATTTTAGCCAAGTGTAAATTTTGGCAAACTGTTATATATTTTTAAATACGCAACTGCCTTTTTTATTTGCTATACATAGTAATAATATAGAAAAAAACATTTTTATTGCCCCTGCAATGCACAGGGCACAGGCACGTTTGCTAACATGACGCGCGCACGTCGAATCTGCGTCATGGTCTCCTCGCACGACCACACCACAGGGCGCACCATATTGCTTTACGCCGCCGCCGCGCTCACTTCTGAACAAGCCCCCTTGTCGAATACCCAGTCCTCGATCATCTCCTGCGCGCCCGCCCCTGCTCCCCGGCACAAAGGTGCCCGGCCAGACACTGGCGGCGTGCACAAGGGGCGCCATGCTTCTGCATCGCCCGCGAGCCTCCCTTGCTGTCCGGCGCCCCGCACTTTCTTGCCGCCACACGGCACGGGGGCGTCCCGAACGCCGCGCGAGCCCGTCCCAGTCAAGCTCCCGCAGCCATGCTTCCACGGACACCACCCCGACCTGTGCGTCACGGATTCGCCGTAGAGGAGCACACAGCGTGGGCGACGACGGCCCACGTAGCAGCGCCTCAACCTCCCTCTTGGCGCTCTTCATCACGTCGTGAATTGCATCACCGCCACGATCGCGTTGCTGACGAACTCGAACGGCGCGTCGCCGGGCGCCCGCCGCCGCCCTCACCCGGCGTTGTTCATGAACTCTGCTGCGCGGGCAAGCTGAGCCTCAGCGGCGATGTCGGGCACCGCCACATCGAACAGTGATGCGAGCCCGGTGGCGTTGCGCCGCCACGCGCCAGCACGCGGCTGCACGCGTCCCGTCGCTCGTCCCACCGCTCCGCGGCAGCCAGCGCCGCCGCCTCCGCCTGCATGGCCTCCGCCTCGGCGCCTCTGTTTCACGCCGATGAGGCCCATGAAGAAGAGGACATCGGCGTGCGTGGTCACCTGAGCCACCGGGTGCACCAAGCCGTTGCGATGGCCACGCCTTTTGCAGATTGATCCGCTCATGCTCGGGAAGTGTCGGGTTCGTGGCAAGGATAAGTCGCCCGACAGTGGGGATGGTCTTGCGGCGTAGCTCGCCGGGTGAGGAAGAGCGGCGCAGCACGGAAGGTGGCATTGGGCTGTCCCGGAGGAAGCACGGGCGCCGGGGCGAGGGCGTCTTCCGCGACGACGGGCTGGGATGTGGGGATGGGCGAGGGTGATGGCGCCATGCTATAGCCGGTGCCGAGCGGGCTCGAGGAAGAGGAGTCCAGCGGCGCGGTTCCATGCGTAGGGGTTGGGAGACAGTTGGAACACAGAGGAGGAGGTGTTGGAGCTGCTGCCGGCGAGAGAAGACGAGGGGCCGACCTGGAAGAAGTTGCTGGTGAACGAGGATAAGCGGGACCGCCCTCGAGCCAGACGAGGATCGGCGTGGTTGCCGGTGGGGTTACCGGGTCGCTAGCCTCGTAGAAGGCGTAGTAGAGAGATGCGTTGGCCACGGGAATGGGGAGGTAGCCAGACTTGGTTGGGAGGGCTTCTATAGTGGGAATATAGTGGCCGCCGAGCCTGCTGCTAAGGCCGCGGTGGCGAGGATGACCACGAGGAAGGAAAGTGGGAGAGGAGGTGCCATTGGCATTTCGTCTAGCTTTGCTTGCCTGAATGTAGTTTGCCCCATCAGAGAGAGAACTGAATATGTAGGTTAATTGTGAGGTTGGGTGAAAAATCTTCTTTGACAAAGGGAAACGTTTCTCCTTTAAAAGATTATTAGATTGTCAAAAAGGAAATTGGATACGAGTTTTGTGTATTGCGTCGCGTGACTTTTGACTTTAGTCTGTCTGAATTGTCCTGGCTAACTAGTCAAGGATCAGCGTGTGTTGCAGTTATTGATCATGTGCATGTCCTTGATTATCCAAACATGGAACTGTGGAAGACCAAGACTGCAGGAAACAGGGCAGCCGGCAATTCGTAAGAAAATGAAATTTCTACACTGGCACCGGAAAGGTAATGCACGCGATTTGAGCATTTGACCGGACCGTCGCGTCTAGATTTCCCACGTGAGACAGACAAGGACTTTTTAGGCCCCTCTGTAGATGCAAAGCACGCAGCCACTGAAGGACGAAACGGGCGACCAGAGGGGGTTGAATGGGAGCCTGGATTTTGCTTTTTAATTTTGGATCATCGGCTCAACCCAAACCTCAAAAGTGAACTAACAAAGGTGAAAGTGATACACGCGTGCTAACTGGTAGCAAGATACCAAACGCGAAGTGTTAGGCTCAAAGAATCGAACGCAATAGACGGAACAAAATCGGAGCTGAAAAGAATAAACCATGGAATAAATAGCTAGAACCAATATCCGACGCAAATCCACTCAAGCTGAGATAATGCAAAGCAAAAACAAGTAAATAATACCTTAAATGAATATTGCTAGAAGTGACCTACGGGAACAAGCAAAAACATTTTGGAGCAATAGACAACCGAGCACTAAAGCTGCTCGCTTCTGTTGGGCTTTGGAAAAAGGGAAAACACCTAGAGATGAAGCACGAGAACACTACAAAGCAGCACCTCTACGCTTAGCTAAATGAACATGAAACATACTGTTGCTAGATGGTGACAAGGCTAAGAATTATAAGCTATTAAAACAAACAATTTGCTGCTGGACTCGAAGAACAGAACCGAAGAAAACTATTAATGCATTTCGTCAAACACCATGTGAGTGCAGAAAAAGTCTGACCGAAACTGAGTTCTCGGAAGCTGGAAATTGCACACACGCACCTAATCTAACTAACCTGCACAGGAAACAATTTAGTGGCTCGATGGCCAACTTCACATCAGAGGAAAAAATCGACCTTTTGTTGGAGTAGAAGCGAGCTTGGTGCAGGGGTGGACGACGCGGTCGGCTTGACCACTCCCTGAATGGAGTCAAAAGAAATGTCAGCATAAAATCATTAATATTAGATGCCAACAGCGAGATTTTGCACCTACATTGGCCATGAGTTCCTTATGGCAGCAGAAACAGAACTCCAACTAATGGATTGAACTTTGCTAGATTGCTGTAGTAGAAACCTATTCAGAAAACTGTACTGAACTCTACTACCCTGCTCCCAAGTCATCTGGGATGGCGAGATAAATCTCAGAGGAAACAAAAACTAATCTAATGACACCGACAGATCAACTAACAAACACACAAACTGCCAATGTTATTTTAGATAGAAAAGCATTCAGATAAGCATGTTTCAGGTTACTCATTGACCCTCTAATAAGATTAATTCCAAGCAATTTGACACCAATGTATTTTATTTATCCTTAAATAGCAGATGACTGTGGAGGGGACACCTAGGCTCAAGCTCAATGTCCCTCCTGTTAGCCATGACTCGTGTGTTGCCAGATTTGTTGTAGCAAGGAACCAGTCAAGGTTCAGTAACCTACAGAGCCAATGGATGACATATTTTCTCAGAAGGTTCAGTAATCTACATTGAACTACACAACTACACAAGTCTGACTACAGTGAAATCAGTCAAGGTAGTGGAGGCGTCCTGCTCAAGGACCCAAGGAACTGAGCAATCGAAGTGCAGTAATTAGAAAAGAACCCCCTACGGATTCTGAATCTTGGTGGACCAAAAGTTCAGGAAAAGGAACAAAATGTCCATGCAGAAATAGTGGTGAAGTACCTCCGGCGGATCTTCCGGATGATGGCTCCTTGTGAGTAAGTTGCTCCTGGAGAACCCGGATGGCGACCGGCGGCTGGCTGGCCTGTGCACAGGGGGAAGTGGCGGCGGCGGCTGTCGGTGTCGGCAAGAAGCGTCGATGCGGAGGCCGGGGGGAGGGTTCAGTGCTTCAGGCAGGATCTTGGCTCCGGTGGGGTGGATGCCACACGGCGGGTGCGGCGGCCGGCGCCATCGCACGGTGCGGGGAGGCCTGGAGAGATGCAGCTCGATTGTTCCCACTCACGGGCCCACGGCCCGGGTTAACCCACACATACCCATTCCAACCCATCCCAACCCGATTTACTAAGAAACCCAACCCAACCCAACCCGTTTAATCTCTAAACCCATTTACAACCCATCCAAACACCTCCACTTAACAACCCAACCCAAAAAACCCAAAAATTACCCAACCCATTAGCAGGCCTACGTGTAGGGCCCGACGTTCGGCGCCATGATGATCTCTGGACAGAAGGCGGCGCACCTAGCGCTCAAGGCGCTGGGCAGGCCCAACGCCATGGATGGCTCCCTCCAGAGCATGTCACCGGCGCTGCGAGAGGAGTTCGTGCTCGCCGCCAAGGGCGCCGAGATCGTGGGGGCATGAAGAGAAGGGAGTAGAAAGCAAATTGTCGCTGGTGTCATGAGAATGCTGCATGCATGCCATAACACCGTTTGCTGTCTTCTGCCACAATGAATAAAACGGAATAAAACTCTGCCATGTTGATGTGGTTGTTGATTGCTAAATTTAGCAAATTGTAAATGTGTACCATATGCAGATTATTTGGCCTCCTATTATTAGGAGCTTTTACGAGGACTTGCAAGTGACGAGAGATGCCCACTTGGTTGCGATCGAAGATAGCAGGTGGAAGACCACGCCTTGCCGCATGCCGTGCACCACGAAGACACATGCCCAGGAACCAGGCAAAAGTTTGTGGGGTTAAGGCTGGTAGTGGGAAACCCAACATCGTCCAAAACACAATCTACTATTTTCAGTTCTTGCCCGCCACGTTCAGAGATCACGACGCTAGACGGCTAGAGTCAATCTAGTTGTTGCATGATTGCATCCATTAAGCAGGATCTAAGCACCACTTAGGTCCCATTTGAAATTCATTTGCGAGAAGGCTGTGCGTTCTATCTTTTGCTCTGACAAAAGAGAAGATCGGCCAGGTTATTCTCTTGACTAAGAAATCGAGTGTGTTGGTCGTGTGGTCAATTTTGCACGTCAACAGTGATGTGGTTGATTTGCTTCATAACCTATCTTTCATCATCTTTTGGATAATGAAATGAGTAAAAATATGTGATGGTTGTGATATATTGTTGATATATGTGATTTGTATGTGTGGAGGTGCAACAAACAAATAAAAGACAATTTTAGACACTTTGTCGTGTGTGCTATACACTCGGCAAAGACCCCATTTACGAATGTAATGACCGTAACACTTGGCAAAGAGGCTGCCTTTACGGGTGCAGTGGCCATAGCACTTGGCAAAGACTCACATCTTTGCCGTGTGCCTAGTCTATGGCACTCGGCAAAGTCGATCGCTTTGCTGATTGCCTTTCTGTTCTGGCTTTCGGCAAAGCTGCTGAGTCCGATAGAGTATAAATCTAGTTATGACATGCAGCTTTAATTTCAATATATTGGGCAACTTCTGCGGTCTTATATCTATTGTACTTCGTAGCTCGAGTCAAAGGTCACGTTATGCATTGCTCAATGGGTATAATATATATTCATGTTTTTCTTTTGGCAACAAAAGTCCGGAAGTGTCCGTATCCGCATCCTCTATCAGCATTGCTGTATTCCCAAAAAAGGAAAAACCTCTGCATTGCTGTAATATATTTTACTTAAAAAATGAATCTATCAGCTCTGTCAAACCTAAACAGACCGACTCTCCTATATGGAAAGATTTGTTAAAAATTAGAGATGTTTATCTACATGGGAGGAAGGTTAAACTAGGCAATGGAAAGAAAATCTCCTTTTGGAAAGATAGATGGCTTTTATGACAGTCCTTTAGTTGACACATATACTGATTTATTCAACATGTGTCAGCAAAAGGATATTACTGTTAAGAAAGCCAAAATGGACATTAATTGTATCACTTTTAATTGATTTCTTGTAAACAGATGGAAAACACAATGGGAAAAAATTGTTGCTGATATCAATTCTATCGGTCTTTCGAGGTTGAGGATAATGTCTTTTGGAGATTTGGTGTTAAAAAAAGTTTTCTCTGTCAAGTCTTCTTATGATATGTTAACTGTTAATGATAGTGGATATTTTCACAAGCAAATTTGGAAAAGTAAAATCCCTCAAAAAATCAAGATTTTTTTATGGCTTATGATTAACAATGCAGTGTTAACTAAAGATAATCTCTTAAAAAGGAAATGGCAAGGAAATCCTGAATGTTACTTCTGTCAAGAGCATGAAACCATCCAACATCTGCTTTTTCAATGTAATATGACCAAAGTAGTCTGGGCTACCTTTGCTTCTTGCTTTAATGCTACAAACATTCCTACCAATCTGGAGCATTGTTGGCTGTGGTGTGATAAATGGTTACCACACTGTAAAATCTTTCATACTCTTGGTATTGCTGCCATCACCCGGGCAATATGGAAAGCAAGAAGCTCAACCTGTTTTGATGGCAAGATTATTAAGGATCCAATTTCTATTATCTATAATGCTGGAGCCTGAAATCTCGTGTTTGGTTTTGGAAATTGATGACACCTTGTTATGCTAATCCTTTGCTCTAAGTGTGCTTAAGAGATAGGACTGCATGGATGGAGCAACACGATCATGGACATGGACGTTGATGATGGACATGGTGATCATCGAGCTCACGTGTTGTAAAGAAAAGGATCCGGGATCAAGGCAAAAGTATAACTTGATAGGGTTTTTCTTTCGGTGATCAAGACACTATAGAGAGTGTGATCACATTTTGGATAGATAGCCGACTATTAAGAGGGAATGCCATGGCTAATCCGATGTTAAAGTGCCTCTAGTTTCATATTGACTTGCATATGCATTTAGAATCAAGAGCACTAACTTCTCACTTGTCAAACCTTGTGAAAATGCTAACACAAGCACTTTGGAGAAGTTCTTCGACGTGTTGGCAACCTTGGACAAGTGACGGAAGAAGCAACGGAGAAGAAACGGGAACGGAACGGCGACATGGGTTGTTTTTCTCTCTCGACCCGGCCGGCAAGGGCGGACCGGATGCTGGAGCTGCTTTTGGCCGGAGCATCCGGTCGGCATCGTCGGCCGATTCGGAAGGTCCGAATTGGCGTTTTGCTAACCCGGTGGCGTCCGTAATCGACGGACGCATGGATCGGGCTCTCAGCTGTGGGGCCATAGGATTTGTCCCTTGTGACCGGAAGCCCGACCGGACGCGCATGGGAGCGCCCGGTGAGCGGAGCGTCGGTCAACCCTGACCGGTGCGTCCGGCCGGCGCGCGATAAATCAGGATTTGAAGCGCCAACGACTCTATTTTGGATGGAGCCTATATATACTTGTGGGCCAGGACTTTGAGCTCTCTCTTGCACATTTGATCATTCTAACTCTCTTGTGAGCCAAAGAAACTCCCTCCACTCATCTCTCTATCCTAACTTTGATTCTTGGGTGAGATTGAGTGTGATGGAAGTGCATTTGCTTGTTGCTTGCATCTAGAGGCATTTCATCCTTGAGGAGCTGCGGGATTTCGTTTCTCTTGAGAATTTGCTTGGTTTCATAGTGGCTTGGAGTTTGAGGAGGTGTTGAGCTCAATTGGAGGTTGTTCGAGGCCACACCGGTGGACATGTGAGGGGTTGATCCTACCCCGTGGGATATTCGCGAAAGGAGTCACTAGTGGATTGCTTGTGGTCGAGACGTCTGCTGATGCCAGTGCTGTGGTTTCTGCTGCTACGATCCAGGAGGAGATAGAGGCAATGATTTGCCTACCATTGCAGACGCCTTTCCTCGAGAGGCCGCAGCTGCACCGCGCACGAGGATGCCGGTGCCCATCCACCCACGTAGTGACCGCATTGCTGCCGCGTTGCAGTGGCAGCAAACACCACCAGGCAAGGCCACATGGTGCTGTTGAGGAAGCTAGTCACTGAAGTTGAGAGGATGCTGTTGACTTGGTGGTCGAAAGCGAATCAAAGTCGTCTTCCATGACACGTCGACTTGGTCCGAACAAAAGAAGGAGCGTTTCCGGATTCTTTTGAACAGACGTTTCGATGTAACAACCTTGGATCTAAACTTGGCAGAGCTGGAGGACAAGATGTAGGTTCGGTAGTCTGCTTTTTAGTTGTAATTGTTTCTTTCTAATTACAGTAATTGTTTCTTTCTAATTACAGTAATTGTTTCTTTGTAATTACAATTGCTTCGTAAACGCGGGTTTGCCGTCCCCTTGTTTCCTGCATTAAAAAAATTATTTCTGTTTTAACTAAAAAACGTGCTTAGATGTGATCTTGAAAAAAAAAGAATTATTACACGGAAGAGACATATAATAGTCACGTGTTTTGCAACAATGCCCGACGTATCCGGATCCAACCCCTACATAGATTTAGATTTAAATATAATTATTGTGGAATTTGGTATTAGTATTATACTGTGCTTGCCTTTTCTATTCCAAAATTTCTAAATATCTGAGGATGTGAAAGATATGGTCACGTTTCACAACAAGGCCCCACGTATCGATGGTTTATCTTATTTATTTGCCCCAGGATCTCGGAACGTTGTCGCTGCGCCTGATCTGCAGCATTGCAAGCAGTCCGCGTCCATGGAGCCGGCGCCGGCTCTACCCGACGACTTGCTCGCTGGCGTTTTTCACCGTCTCCCGGCGCGCAGCCTCGCGGCGTCGCGCGGCACCTACAAGGCATGGCGCGACCTGATCGACAAGCGCCAGCTGCTGGTCCGGTTACGGCGCCTCCTCCCGAACTCGGTGCGCGGCCTCTTCATCAACTACCAGGACTACGGCAGGCCGCACTTCTTGTCCCGGCCAACGCCGACGTCGTCGCTGGGGGCCGACGATGGCCCCCTGCCAGATCGATGGCAAGTTTGATTTCGTCCAGCACGAAAGCCGGTACAGCTGGTACGATGTCGTGGACCACTGCAATGGCCTCGTACTCTTCCTCGAGCTGGCACAATGTGATGCACGTATGCAATCCAGCAACGCGGTGGTCGGCACGCCTGCCACCGCATCCTGGCGCCGCCTGCTACTACAGTTCCTCAGACTGGGGCCGCCCGCGTTCCTCGTCTTCGACCCTTTGGTGTCAAAGGAGTACAAGGTGCTGTTGTCGCCCGAGGAGCCAATGAGGAAGCAGATGAAGAACGACGACGCATGCCGCCGGATGGAGTGGCCACCGTCGGCATGGTCAGAGTGGCACGAATTCTCGTCGAGCACCGGGAGGTGGGAGGAGAAGGTGTTCGTCCGGGAAGGTGTGGCCGCAGGGATAGCTGGGGACTTGCTGCTGAACGAATGCGACTTCTATCATGTGGAGCCACCATGCCGCTATGCTGCCTACTGGAAGGGTGCACTCTACGTGCACTGCCGTGGTGAATTTGTATCGAGGTAAATAAATATTTCTCCAAATCCACTTTTCCAAACATTGATCCAAATTTCCAAACATTGATCGATTTAGTAATTTTAGATGTGTGTTATTTTGTAGATTATCCTTGCAGGATAACTACTCCTACCAAGTAATCAAATCGCCAGTACAACTTTCGGAGTGGAAGAATGATGTACGCTCTTTTCTAGGTAGATCCGAGAAAGGGGTGTATATTGCAGCTATTGCTAGACAATCGCTGGCCAAACTTCGAGTTTGGACTCTCAACGAATCCAGTGGCAACATTGATTGGGTGCCAAAGGATCAAAGTAACCTCAAGATCAATACATCCTCATGGTCGTCGTTGGAAGACAATGAATTCGATGAACTGAAATGTTGGACTTTGGACCTAGAACCGAAATATGGCAGGACGAAGCAAGACATATCACTAGTAGAACAAAATGTTTGCTGGGACTCTGACGACGACAACATTATTGCGGATGTTTCAGATGACGAAGAGGAGGCTCTCTCATACATCAAATTTCTTGGATTTCATCCACACAAGGAGGTTATCTTCTTATCTTGTTACGGTTACGGAGTGGCTTTTCATTTGAACAGCCCAAAGGTTCAGTATTTAGGAGGAGTGCACCCAGCAGGCGAGTATCATCGTGGCATTCGTGAATCATTTGTGTACACGCCCTGCTTAATTGGAGATTAGCAGCAGCCAAGCATGTGTCTGAGTTGTCAACTTTTTGTTCTATTGAATAATAATTATATTCTGTTACTTTTTTGTGACATCAGTCTAGTTTCTCTTTGGTCGCTAGTATACAAAAGATTTTAGGCCTGACTAAACAACGGTGACCGCCTCAGTTCCTAGGCTAAGCATGTGTCAGCCGCTGTCAATAATTTTTAGAGGAAGACATACTAGGGTAACTACATTTGCTAATCGAATTTTACTAGAAGCGCCGACCACATCTGCTAATTGATGAACACAGACGAGCATTTATAAGATGTCCAGCTCTGAAAATGTCTGGTAACAGAGACATGCATTCCAAGGTGTCCAGCTCTTTGCCGAGCACCGTACCAGCAGATGCTCGGAAAGACTTTGCCGAGAGTCGGTATGGGTTCTCGGCATAAAAGAGTAGCTGTTAACGTCAGTTTAAAATGAAGGAAAATGGTCGCCTCGTTGCCGAGCTAGTAGGAACTCGGCAAATATTTTCTTTTTTCTTTGCTACTTTTTTTTGGCGAGAACCACCCGACGAGGTCTCGGCAAAGAATTTTCATTTTAGTTTTTTGCAAAAGAAATTCGCCCGAGGGTCACGTGGGAGAGCCGACGGCATAGGAATTTTTCTTTTCTTTTTAAGAAAAAAACATTTGCCCAAAACTCTGTACCTGGCTCTAGGCAAAGAAGGCAGCTTTGCCAAGCACAGTGGCAGCGGTGCTCCGTAAAGCTGGGAACTGTTTCCAACTTTTGCGGCGCCGGTGCCACTATGCCGGCAAAGAACCAGAAAATTTTTTTTTTTTTTTTTTTTTTTTTTGCTATCCACTTTGACAAACAGACACAAATATCACATCCAAATATATGTACCATAAGTCTCACCACCTCATCAACTAACTACAATAGGCGTTCATCCTTAAGGTGAGAAGGTGGATCTTGAGTTGCCGGACGACGGGAAGACTTGGTGAGCACCTAGAAGCAGCTGATTCGAACCCGTCGATCCAGGCTATGCAAAGGAGACCGGGCATAGGGTGGCAGCTCGGGCGGGCGTCGAGGACTGGGGCAATGTCGAGAAGCTTGGGCGGAATCGGAAGGATGGGCGTGGCGGGCGTGAGCACAGCGTGCCCTCCTCCTTTCCCTCCTCTTCCTCCTCCTTCCACTCTTCCTCTTCCTCCTTCTCCTCTTCCTACTCCTTCACCACTTCCTCCTTCCTCCCCTCCTCCCTACTCTTCCTCCCTCCTCCTCCGGGCGTGGGGTGCCCTCCACCTCTTCCTCACGAGGGCGGGGCATCCTCCTTTTTCGTGGTGGTGGCTGGTACTAGACATGGGAGGGCGGCGGTGGCCTTGGGCGGTGGTAGGCGTAGGCACGGGCGGGGTGGGCAAGGCGTGGGGCGGGGGCGGTGGTAGGCGGTGTGCGGCAGCGTGTGAGTGTGTGATTGTGGTGTGTGTTGTGTGTCAGTGACGTGCGAACGGCTAAGTTTTAGGGTTTAGTGGCTTTGCCGAGCGTGGGATCAGCGGCTTCGGCTAGCGTTTTTCTTTTCTTTCTTTTTAGCTCTTTGCCGGCGCCGGTTACGGCAGCTCGGCAATGGCAGGTTCTTAATTTGCCGAGCACTACTCGATCTGGTCCTCGGCATGATTTTTTTTCCTCTCCGCAAAATCAAGCGGTGGGACGGAGGCACGTGGCGATCTCTTTGCCGAGAGCTGCGGATGTGCCGCTCAGCAAAGTTTTTTTTTTTGTCCCCACAAAATCAGACAATAGGATGGAGGCACGTGGCAAGATTTTTGGCGAGAGCCTATATGCACTCTCGGCAAATGTTGCAGCCTTTGCCGAGAGCCTGCCAGCTGCCTCTCCATAAAGGGGCTCTTTGCCCGAGCCGAGTTAGGCTCGACGAATATATTTTTGTTTTGGCTTCACAATTTTTTTCTGTAACTTAGCTACAATACTTAGAGCTCCTTGTCTAACTTTTGGAAAAAAATTCATACTTTTTACTATATTTCATGAATTTTCATGTTTTATTTGAATTTCTTTTCATAACTAAAATTTTAACTGCAAGTCATTCGAATAATGAGACTAGTTGAATAGAAAAATGGTATTCTTGTTTCGAGTCTAACTTGAGGCCTCATCGAGGGACACACCCCAGAATTCGAACATCTTGTGCGCGAAACATGTTGACTCGGTTGGGGGTGAATCATTTTTTTAAATTCTATAAAAGCAAACAAAGTCGAAAAAAATCATCAAATTTGACGAGTTATCGTGATATCACATGTGTGCGCTGTGGTAAAAATTTTTAAACGATTTAGGTGCAAGATTGCATCTCGGATGACACAAACCAGAACATCTCAACATGAATTTTGGGGTGTGGCCCTGGATGACGCCACAAGTTAGACTCACAAGAAAGAATATCATTTTTCTTTTCATTTCAAATTTGAGTTATGAAAAGAAACTGAAATAAAAACATGAAAATTCATGAAATATACTAAAAAGTACAAAAAAATTCCAATATCGGACATGGAGTAGTAAATACTGTAGCAAAGCTACAAAAAAATCTTGAAGACACAAAAAAAAATATATTTTGCCGAGGGCTAACATTGGCTCTTAGCATAGAAAAATCTTGAAGACACAATAAAAAATATATTTTGGCGAGGGCTAACATTGGCTCTTAGCATAGAGCCTCTTTGCTTTGAAGAGGCGCGTGAGGCTCTCGGCAAATGTTCAGTCTTTGCCGAGAGCCGGTCGTGGTCCTCAACAAGGTTGGCCACATGGCACCTGTGTGATGTCTTTTGTTAAAAAACAAATCTTTACCAAGAGCTCCTGTCCTGTCCCTCGGCAAACACCTAAGACTTTGCCGAGGGTCACACGACTTCGGCCCTCGGCAAAACCAACGGCATGGACGGTGTCATCTTCGCCCGGACCTCTGCCGAGGGTCGTGTCTTCGCCAAAAGCTGGTGCTCGGCAAAGGGGGCTCTTTGCTGAGAGTCCACCTTTGCCGAGGGCCGAGCTCTTGGAAAATCTATCTTTGCCGAGGGTTGGTCTTGGGCGGCGCGGCCGTCGGCAAAGCCAGCCTTTGCCGGCGTACACGATTTTAGGCATTTGGCAAAACACTGTACCCTCGGCAAGGTCAATTTTTCTGTAGTGAAACCGTCTCTTCATATCTGTGATCTGGCGATACCGAAGTTCACCAGAGTGCAGAGAGTGCATTCACTTCCCTAACGCCAACCGAATGGTCACCTCAGGGTTCTGGTGTGGTGAGAACCTCCGGTTGAAAAGGAAACTCAGGGCCCGAAGAGATATCATCTCGATAGTTCGCCTTTCTTTGATGCCTCGATATCTTGATCTCCGCCGCTGCCTCGATCGCGTCCCAACTCAAACCAATTCTAGCCTAATTATGTGCATCTGAGTTTTTGATAACACTGTGCATTTGAGTTAGACTTTGAGACGTGAATAGTAGGGAAAGTAAATAAAAGGCATAGGAAAAAGTAGAGATAGGAGAGTAGGACGAACGTCTTCATATTTGTTACGCTCGATGTGAATTGTAGGGAAAGCAAATAAATTGAATATAACAGTGTTTTATATATTAGGAAAAAGTAGAGAGATAGAAAGAGTAGGACGAACGTCTACATATTAGTTATGCACCAATTTGATTCGTCCAGTCTGCGTCCAATGGAGACGTGACCAGAGATGTCGGGAGCAGGGACGTGGTCGTTCAGTCTGCGTCCAATGGAGACGGAGGCGGCGGCTCAACCAGAGGACTTGTCCGGCGGCCATCTCCCGGTACGCGGTCTATTCATCAACTACCACGACTACCGCAGGCCGCACTTCTTGTCCCGGCCGACGCCGACGTCCTCGCTGAGGGCCGACGACGGCCCCTGCCGGATCGACGGCAAGTTTGATTTCATCAAGCGAGAAGACCCCAACGGCTGGTACGAAGTCGTGGATCACTGCAATGGCCTCGTCCTCTTCCTGGACAAACGTGCTAATGTGCTGCACGTGTGCAATCCCACGACCCGGTGGTCGGCCCCCCTGCCACCATGCCCGGCTGGCGCCGACTGCCACTACAGTGCCTTTTCCTGGGGCACCCGCCGTGCCTTCCTCGTGTTCGACCCTTTTATGTCGCCGGAGTACAAGGTGTTGTTGTCGCCCGAGGAGCCCGGGACGACTCTGGAGATGGACAAGGACGATACTTGCCGCCGGATGGAGTGGCCGCCGTCAGAATGGACGAAGTGGTACACGTTCTCATCGAGCACTGTCAGGTGGGAGGAGAAGGTGTTCATCCGGGAAGGCGAGGAGGCAGGGACAGTGGGGGACTTGCTGCTGCTGGAAGAATGGGGCTTCCACCACGTCGAGCACCAATGCCGCTACGCTGCGTACTGGCAGGGTGCACTATACATACACTGCCGTGGTGAATTTGTATCAAGGTAAACATAAATCACTGTCCAACGCCTCGGAGTCATTGCTTAATCCTGTCTTCTAAACATCAATGCATAAAGTTCTTTTTTATGTATATATATGTATGGATGTGCGTTGCTTTGCAGATTTTCCTTGCTGGATGATAAGTACAGAGTGATCAAATCTCCAATAGAAGTTGCCGAGTGCAAGAACGGTGATGTACGGACTTTTCTAGGTAGATCGGAGAAGGGGGTGTACATTGCAGCTATTGCTGTAGATGGTTTGGCCAAACTTCAGTATGGAATCTCAGTGAATCCGGTGGGCAGATAGAGTGGGTGCCAAAGGATCAAAGCAACCTTAACATCAATACATACTCATGGTGGCCTGAAAACAATAAATTCGATGAACGGAAATATTGGACCCTAGATTTGGAAGCAAAATATTGGATGTTCAATCCTGATAACCAAAGGAAGAACCAAGTATGCTGGAGCTCTGATGATGACAACATTGTTAACATTTCAGAAGACAAACATGAGGTTCTCCCAGATATCAAATTCCTTGGGTTTCATCCCTACAAGGAGGTTATCTTCTTGTGTTGCGACTGTAATGCGGTGGCTTTTCATTTGAATAGCCCAACGGTTCATTATTTAGGATCAGTACACCTAGCAGGGGAGTACCATCGTGGCATTCGCGAATCATTTGTGTATACGCCCTGCTTAATTAGAGATTAGCAGCAGCCATACATGTGTCTGAGTGGTCAACTTTTGGTTCTATTGAATAATTATTATACGATGTCACTCTTTGTAACATCAATCTAGTTTATTATTTTTTTCTGTGTGTGAAAGAAGTACTAGTTTCTGTCACAGCCCGTGGCAGTCCAGCCCTACAGGCCCACGAGCGCGCGCACGCAGGGGAGGGGCAGGAGCCCTGCGACCACTGCCGCCGCCGCTGCTGTCGTTTTTTTTTGACACAAAGCATTTATATTATATTAAAACAGCATCAGCATTCTTACAAGAAGGCCCTTAGCAAAAGGGCCAAAGCCAACAAGAACCCTAGACGTAGTTCCTGATACACCACCAGAGGGCAGTTTGCCGGCGGACGGCTGCAGAGGCGTCGCAGACGCATGGTGCCGTTGTTGCGGAAGAGCCTCGCTGTGCGTAGGCTTGAAATGGTTGAAGACGACGTGATGGAGTTGCATCGCCGGCGAATCAATGATGTTGTTGTAGAAGTTGCCGGCGGGTAGAGCATCGCCGTCCCACAGAGCCGGTGGGTGGCTCACTGCTAAATTGGTGACGAAGGAACAAGAGAGGACTTGATGCATGTTGCTGCTGTGCTAAGCTTCGTCATTAAGCACAAGTTATTTAGGGAGTAAAATAGAAATAAAATAGGAAATATAATAAGATGTTTGCTAGATACAAGTCTTCCCCGGATTATAAATGCAAGAGACTTATAATCACTAGTTCACCAACCGTGCTCCCCGCAAGGGTCAGAATCTTATGAGACACTTACTAAAAAAAATAGTTATAGTTAATATCCTTTTCTCTTTAATAATATTCTAAAATAATAACTATAGTAGGTACAATATAGTCTATATTCAATTGTGATAATCTATCAAATATTGATATTTAAGTTTTTTTTTTTCTATATATCTATAGGCTTTTTTTCTTTACAAAGCACCTTTTGTGTATCTCCAATATACAAATAGTTGTAACATTTTCTTAAACTATGGTAGTTTAGATGCATTCTCTATATATATTGAAGACATAAACCTAAATTTTAATTTGCTTCCCAAATTTCTCATATACAGCAACTATTACTTACAATGTCAAAATGTTTTAGATGGTTTGTGAAAAAATTAGGATCTATATTTTTTCGTATTGTTTTTCCCAGTAATAATTTGTATTGTTAATCTTTTCTAGCACCATATGTATTTAGTTGAAACTTAAATAAAATTAAAGTGTATAAATTCTTATTCCATCCCATTACGTGATATAGTAAAAAATCTATACTTTAACATTTATTTTTTGATCTATTTTTTACATGTATTAATTTGAAACCATAATGCTTATTGTATCGTTTATTTAAAAAATAATGTTTTATTTTATTTAAAGAATATTCTAGGTCATAGGCTACCATCTCAGTTTTGACAATGTCATAAATTGTTGGTTCACCATGCACCATGGTATTCAAGATATTGAATTTACTGTATCATATTATTATTGCTTTATTAATCAAATAATTCATAAAATTAAGTTACTAATATTCATATGACATAATCTGTAGACCAAAATGTTTAATTTTTTTTTTTTTGAAGACAACAACTTAGAATTTTATTGCCATGAGTGTTAATATAACTTAAAATGACATGGTTAGCTAAGGATTATTATTAATATAAATTAAAATTATGAGTGTTACTATAACTTAAAATTATTTATACAATGTAAGTTTTACTTATGGATGTTGGATTATTGTTCATAATAGCTTAATTATAATTAGCAGTTACATGTAGATTTTAGAAACTTTTGTTAAATTTTAAAACTTTCGAGAGGTGGATAGCTTGGGTACAAATTATATAAATATATATTGCATTACATTATCTTTCATAATCCCAATGTTGGGTAATTTGAATGCAAACTTAGGTCAAAGAATTATCTTTCATAAAGATAGAGATGGATAATTTGTATAAAATATTATTGGATTAGCTTAACTATATTTTATAATTCTAGACGTTTGACTTTTTCATATAGACCTTCTTGATAACTATGGTCCTCTAATTTTTGAGCAATGTTAGCAGTAATGCAAGGTAATACATTGACATTATTCTTAAGTTGAGGTGGTTCGAGCAAAACATCATTATAAGTCGCTAAATAAAGTTGTACCTGATGCTCAATAAGGAATATAGAATACTCATTGGTGCAAATGCAAGGACATTAAAATTAAAACAAACATTATACCTAATGGCCAATAAGTATCATATCATGTACATCACAAGAGACAAATTAAATTATAGTTATGAAACCTACCAACACGGCTATACCTTTTAGTTTATAGGTTTAGCTGGTGCCAGCGTTGTTGTAGATGTCGTGGATGTTGAATGCTTTGGCACCGATGGCGTGCGTTGTTGTTGATGTCATGGATCTTGAATGCCTTAGCACCGCCATCATCCACATGATGCTGACACACACATGTCCTTTCCCCTTGATCTTGCATTGCCGGATGCCGGCTTCCTCTACACATATGCTTAAGTGCTAGATGGAAATTATCACCTCATAGCAGTTGATCAGCACTCTCAATGCCTGGATTTTAGGGCATTTTGGTGGCTGGGACACAAATGTCATCCACCTCATTGGTGCCGAGTGGTGCATCCTTGGAGAAGTGAGTGAAGTTGGCTTGGCGCACACCTGTGTCGTCATCACGTCGGCAGTTGCTAGTGTAGTTTCGAAGCAGATGTGGTCGTTGTAGCACCATTTGTCTTGTTGGTGTAGCATCACCTTCCTCACTGTGTTCCCCAATATGTAGTTGGTGTAGCGTCGCCTTACTCGTTAGCGTTGGCAGGCAGTGTACGTCGCCTTCTCTATGGGACCTCATCGTTGGGGTAGGAGCCATATTGAATTCCAGAAACAGAGAATTGGTAGAAGGGAGAGGCGAGTTTGGAGAGAGCAACGCGCACGGAGGATCGAGAGGCAACCCGGCAGGGCTGCAGCTGCAGGGGAGGGGCGCCGAACTCTGACTGACGTGGGATGTAGTCATCCTCAGCAGCACGGCACTATACATAGCGTCTAGTAGCAACACCAATTGGTTTCTCACTTTCTCGTGTCGTCAAAGCAGATTCGCCCTGCAGCAGACCACCCGGCCGGCCGGCACTCCCGGCAGTACTGGTGCCGCCGTTTCCCCAATTCTGTGCCTCTGCCTGCGTGCGTGCGTGCTTCACGAAGCACGATGGGGACACGGGAGGTGCTCCTCCACCTCGTGCTCTGCCTCCTCGGCGCCGGCATGGCCGTCCTGGTGGACACGCAGTCTTCGTCTTTGTCAACTTCGTGGTCGTCGTCCTCGCCGCCGCCACCGCCGATCTGAGCAAGCCGCCGCCGTCAGGTGAGTTCGATGGTTGGTGCCTCGTCTGTCGAGATCAGCGAGAACGCCGAGAAGTAGAAAAATACGATGGATGATAGGGTAGATTAAATAGGTACGATGAGTTCGGTTAAAACACACGTAAAACATAGGAATTCTAAAAATTAAATAATTATTAGGCAGCTATTTAATTCATTTTACGTAATGGCACTGGTGGGTAAATTAGGTGTGCATTTAGGGGTTATTTTATGATTCTTTATAATGGCAAAAGTGGGTAATATTTCAGAAAATAAAATAGATCCAATGGTTGTCATTGTTAAAGGCTACTTTGGATTGATGGCTGGATGTTTCTAATTTTTGTGAGAATTTCTAGAATTTATCTATTTTTCTAGAGCATCTCACCAGAATTAACGTGGAGCCTCCGTTGGAGCCTCCTCACCAGAATTAACGTGGAGCCTCCGTTGGAGCCTCCAATTAGTAATAGTAAGATTTGGATCAGAGCATCTCCAACAGTTCCCCATTCATGTTTGGCATTTGCATATTTTGCCAAATAGGTAAAAAATATCCTCCAACAGTTCCCCATTCATGTTTGGCATTTTGAGGGAGTTGGCAAATCCATCGACAATCCGGCGCAAAAATGCGCGCGAGCAACGTTTGGCATTCACGGCACAACGCACGGATTAGAAGAGGTGGAAGGGCATAAACATAATTTTGTTTCGCCTCAGGGTTCCCGAGGTAAGTTTTCAAGAGGTGGAAGGACATAAACATAATTTTGTTTCTTTTTTAGGGTTCCCTGATGTAAGTTAGATCTAAGTTTCCCAAATGAATTATGCCAAACTATTGGAGATGAACTTTTTTTTTTTCGATTTGGCATTTGGATTTGAGAGTTGGCAAATTAAGGCAAATGTCAAACCACAAATGAGAAACTGTTGGAGTTGCTCTAACCAGAAAAATTGAAGGGGTAACACCCGTGAGCTCTCCAGCTCTATCGCTCTTGCTCTTCCTAACCCTAACCGCCTTTGGGCGCTGCCACCAACTATATGCCGCCAGCAGCAGCACACGCGCGCCGCAGCCCGGCCACGTGCGCATGCGCTACCGTTCGTTGCCTCGCATGCACCGTCACAGCCCGCCGAATCCGGCCCGCACTGTGACAGCTGGTATCCGGAGGCCAGGGCGATTCCCACCACCGATGGCTTCCGAGAATCACGGTTTATCCATGGCTCTTAAGCAACTCCTCTTACGTCACCTCAGCTACCCACGACAACGCCACGATCTCCAACCATACCAAGGTGAAGTATGGCTCCATCCTAGCATCCCCAGCACAACGTCATCCTCGCAGGCAACCTCGCCTACATGAAGGCCAGCGGCAAGCTAGACGGCCTCCTCAACACCACCCCTACCATGGGGGCCACCGGCGACAATGGTGCTTCCCTTGGTGCCGCCGACATCATCCCCATTGGCGCTCGGCAAAGAGGCACTCAGAATAACCCTCTTTTCCTAGTGCCCAATAAAAACACTCGGTAAAGAGTGGGATTCCAATAGTGAGGATCTATTTGCGATTAAGAAAAAGGCCCTGTTTGTTTCCGAAAGTCCTAGTCCAAGGACTTTTGAAAAAGTCCCTCAAGGTCAAGGAGGTACTTTTAGGGAGTTTTAGTAAAAAGTGTCAAAAAAGACTTCCTCTGCTTAGTTTCCTACTAGGGTCCTTTCATGAAAGACTCCTGGAACCAAACACCACCTAATTCTTGTGCAAGTCATATTTATTTTCTTTATTGAAGCTTTCAAAAGTTTCAAATTTTTAGGAATTTTTTCAATCTAGTGTAAAATTCATGGTGTTAAAGCCACAATCTAGTCTTGGGCGAGATAGATCGCACAAAGAAAAGTGTCTTGCAATTTTCAGCAAGTCAAATATAGAACAAGGTGCCTATTGCAGTTTGAGTCAAAGATAGTCACGTTTGATTTCTCTTGGCCCAAGTCAAGGTTTGGAATCGCTCGAATCTAAACCCACAAAACAGCGAGCCAAAGACAGAAAGATGTGTCTTAGGGATTTTATATTTGCCCTATAAGATCTCGGGACGTCGTCGTTGCGCCTGATCTATTGCACGCAGTCCGCGTCCATGGAGACGGCGGCGGCGGCTCTACCCGACGACTTGCTCGCAGGCATCTTCGTCCATCTCCCGGCGCGCTGCCTCGCTGCATCGCGTGGCGTCTGCAAGGCTTGGCGAGACCTCATCGACGAGCACCAGCTGCTGGTCCGGTTACTCCTTCCACACTCGGTGCGCGGCCTCTTCATCAACTACCAGGACTACAGGAGGCCGCACTTCTTGTCCCGGCCGACGCCGGCATCGTTGCCGGAGGCCGGCGGTGGCCTCTGGATCGACGGCAAATTTGATTTCATCGAGCGAGAGAATCCCTACAACTGGTACGAAGTCGTGGATCACTGCAATGGCCTAATCCTCTTCCTGGAGAGCCATGCCGAGGTGCTGCACGTGTGCAATCCCATCACGCAGTGGTCGGAGCGCCTGCCACCGCACCCTGCTCGTATGGCATTCTCCTACACTGCCTGGAAGTGGCGCAGCCGCGCGTTCCTCATGTTTGACCCTTCTGTTTCACCGGAGTACAGGGTGTTGTTGTCACCTGAGGAGCCAGGGAAGAAGCAGACGGTGAAAGACGACGCGTGCCGCCTGATGGAGTGGCCACCGTCGGCATGGACGACGTGGCATGAGTTCTCATCGAGCACCGGGAGGTGGGAAGAGAAGACGTTTGTCCGGGAAGGCGAGGCGGTTGGGACAGCTGGAGACTTGCTGCAGTACGAAAACCATCAGGGTGGTGTCGAGCGCCCATGCCGATACTCTGCGTACTGGAAGGGTGCACTCTACATACATTGCCTTGGGGAATTTGTATCAAGGTAAATAAATAAATTTGTCTACGTATGTGTGAATTTAAATCGATCTATGTATTAAATTTTTCTTTCAATATGTGTATGTGTGTTATTTTGCAGACTATCCTTGCTGGATGATAAGTACACAGTGATCAAATCTCCACTACAACATAGCGAGTGCAAGAACGGTGTTGTACGGTCTTTTCTAGGAAGATCAGAGAAGGGGGTTTACATTGCAGCAATTGCTAGCGAAGGTTTGGCTATACTTCGAGTTTGGACTCTCTGCGAATCTGGTGGTGACATGGAGTGGGTGCCAAAGGATCAAAGCAACCTCAAGATCGATACATGGTCTTGGTCGCCGGAAAGCAATGAATTCGATGAACTAAAATATTGGATTTTAGAACGAAAATCAGAATATTGGAGCCATGATTTGGATGATGCAAGGAAGAACCAAGGCATATCACTAGTAGAACAAAATGTTTCATGGAATTTCGAAGACGACAACATTGTCGATGTTTCAGATGACGAAGAGGAGGTTCTCCCATATGTCGAATTCCTAGGATTTCATCCATACAAGGAGGTTATCTTCTTGTGTAATTGTGGTGATGCGGTCGCTTTTCATTTGAACAGCCCAAAGGTTCTGTATTTAGGAACAGTACACCTTGCAGGCGAGTACAATCGTGGCATTCGTGAATCATTTGTGTATACGCCCTGCTTAATTGGAGACTATAGCAGTTATGAGCCTTAGTTAGTGGCCAACATCTTGCTCTTTTGAATAATCTTGTTGTCACTCTTCGCCTTATATATCTGTCTAGTTTATTTATCCTATGAGTCCTTCAATGTAATCGATCGTTGGAACCCTTCTCTTTAATTAAATTTTAATACTGAATTATTGTTCAGTCTTGGAACACGCTGTCAGGAACTGCTATTTGCAGATCTTGGTATATGAACTATTCTCGCTGCTCCAGCATCATCAAGATGACCCTAGCTATAATCAGAAAAAATATCTTCTTAGAAAAACAGAAAGAAAAATCATGATAGATTTTAGGGCAGTTGGATCGATCTGCTGATAGATTTGCTAAATAGAATGGAGTAGTAGAAAGAAGAAATCAGGCTGTTGCAGAAATGGCAAGATGCATGATGAAACGCGAAGCACTGCCGACACAATTGTGGGGTGAAGCAATCACTATATACTCAATATTGCTCCAACCAAGAAGCTAGAGAGGGGGTCACTTCTTATGAACCCTAGCATTGAAACAATGGCGTGGTTGATGCTGATTGCGTATACTCTGAAAAAGTCTTTGGGCAGGATCAGATTTGTCGACACGTAGATATTCTGAAAAAGCCTTTGGGCAGGATCAGATTTGTCGAGTTGAGATCAAGGCATATGGAGTGGTTGAAGTCTAGCAAAATTAAGGTGGTGATTGCTTGATATAATATTGTTGGAACTATTAGGTTTATGCTTTTAGTAGTATGTATTAGATGGCGTAGAATTGCGGGTAGCTGGTGTTGTGCCTAGCCCATGCTGTGACCGCCATCTTGGTCTCCCCCGCCGCGACGTTGCACTGCGCATGCCCACGGTCATCAGTCCAGAAAAGTAGGAGATCTTCGAGCCCGTCTTGCGGCTGGGTGGTTGAGCCTTAAGCCCATGTATGATGTATCCCTCTGTATCTGGAAATTTACTGCGCCTTGTTCCAAGGGAAAATCATGTATGGATATTTTTAGGTGTCAACAGCTGGCACTAGTAACGAAATGATTTTTGCGAGCACTTGCAAAATCTTTTCCGTGGCGGCACTTTTTTTGCCCGTCACTAAAAAAACCCCGCCACGCCCAGCTTTTTTTTACGTGGCGGGCGTTTTTGCCGTCACGGGAAAGATTTTTTTACGTGGCGGGCACCTTAACGCCCACGCCACGCAAAATAAAATCTTTTGCGTGGCGGGCGTAAGGTGCCCGCCACGAAAAATCTTTCCCGTGGCGGGCACATTATAAAGCCCGCCACCTAAAATCTGGCCCAGCCCACTACTATTCCTGGCCCAAATACCGGTGCGGGCTATATAAACGAAATGAAACCCTAGCTCCACACCTCACTTTCTCTCCTCTCACGCCGCCGCGAAGCGACGGTCTCTCTCTCTCTTTTTTCCTCCTCCGCGCGAAGCGGCGGCCCGCCCCCCGACACTCCACCCTCCACTCTCGATCTCTCTCTCCTCTCTCTCTTTCCTTCACCCTCAAAGCAGCGGCGGCGGACGCCTTGGCGTCATCTCCAGCGGCGGTGGGCAAGCGGCGACCGGCAGGGCGGCGGCGAGGTTCTTGAGGCGCGCCGCCACGCAGCGGATCCGGGCGCGGCAAGCCGGCGGGGCGATGGCGAGGTGGCGGAGGCGGCGCGGTCGGGCGGATCTCCGACCTCTCCTCCGCGGAACTCCTCTCCTCGCGGATCTCCGACCTCTCCTCTCTCGCGAGGCGGCGCGCGCGGATCAGCGGTGGACGGGCGGACGGGAAGCGGATCCGAGCACGGCGGCGGATCCGAGCACGGTAGCCATGTGCGGCCGCGGATCCCCGCGCGGGGCCCTCCCGGAGGCGAATCCGGGCCACGGGCGGGCGGATCGGCGCCGGAGCGGCTCCCAGCGACGGGCGGTCTCCACGGCGACGGCAGCCTCCACGGCAGCGGCGGCGGCGGGGCACTGGAACCCTAGATGGGCTCGGCGGGCCCGTGATGGGCTTGGCGGGCCTGTCTAGGGTTTGTGGGTTTTTTTTATTTTTTCGAAATCTGTACCGTGGCGGGCCCATCTAACTCGCCCGCCACGCAAGCTTGGTTAACCGTGGCGGGCACTCTGCCCGTCACGGTAAAAAAATTATTTTCTGTGACCTTTACTTGGTGACGGGCACACTTGCCCGCCACCAAAAATATATTTTGCCCGTCACAGATAAGTGTCTAGGTACTAGTGTGGCAACGATGATGCGGGTGCCCAGACACCCCCCAAAAGTATGATAAACCACTAGTAAAAATAAAATTTCACCATGTTTATAGATAAAATCTCCATATCTATAAGACAAAAGCACCCCCTCTAACTTGTTTTGGCTTCGCCCCTGATGGTGCCACCTTCGACGAAGTGCACGATGTACGGGCGGCGGTACCCTTCACGAATGCGTAGAGAAGGAAAACGTCCGGCTCGAGGGAAGGAGACCAGCGGAACAGTTGGGTCTGGTAGGAAGTGGGCCTACTTTTTATATAATTTTACAAAGTCAAAATGGCAAACTATTGGAGAGAGTCTACTTTATCGCTTGGCATATATTTTGGGGAGTTGCCAAATCATAATTTTAGCCAAGTGTAAATTTTGGCAAACTGTTATATTTTTAAATACGCAACTGCCTTTTTTATTTGCTATACATAGTAATAATATAGAAAAAAACATTTTAATTGCCCCTGCAACGCACAGGGCACACACAGGTTTGCTAACATGACGCGTGCACGTCAGAATCCGCGTCATGGTCTCCTCGCACGACCACACCACAGGACGCACCATATTGCTTTACGCCGCCGCGCCGCCACTTCTGAACAAGTCCTTGTCGAATACCCAGTCCTCGATCATCTCCTGCGCCGCCCGCCCCTGCTCCCCCAGCACAAGGTGCCCGGCCGCGTACACGGCGACGTGCACGAGGGGCGCCATGCTTCTGCACGTACCCGGCGAGCCTCCCTTGCTGTCCGGCGCCGCCGGCGCTTTTTTGCCGCCACACGGCACGGGGGCGTCCTGGAACGCGCCCGAGCCCATCCCAGTCAAGCTCCCGCAGCCATGCTTCCACGGACACCACCCGACCTGCGGCGTCACGGATTCCTTCGTACAGGAGCACACGCGTGGACGACGACGGCCCACGTAGCAGCGCCTCCACCTCCCTCTTGGCGCTCTTCATCACGTCGTCGTGCATCGCCGCCACGACCGCGTTGCTGACGAACTCGAACGGCGCGTCGCCTCGGACGCCCAGCGCCGCCCTCACCTCGGCGTTGTTCATGAACTCCGCTGCGCCCGGCAAGCTGGGCCTCGGCGGCGTGTCCGGCACCGCCACATCGAACAGCGGACGCGAGCCCGTGGCGTTGCGCAGCCACGCCAGCACACGGTACCACGCGTCCGTCGCCTCGTCCCACCGCTCGCGGCAGCCAGCACCGCCGCCTCCGCCTGCATGGCCTCCGCCTCGCGCCTCTGTTTCACACCAATCAGGCCCATGAAGTAGAGGACATCGGCGTGCGTGGTCACCTGAGCCACCGGGTGCACCAAGCCGTTGCCGATGGCCACGCCTTGCAGGTTGATCCGCCCATGCTCCGGAAGTGTCGGGTTTGTGGCAAGGATGAGCGCGCCGACCGTTGGGATGGTCTTGCCGGGCGTAGCTCGCGGTGAGGAAGAGCGGGCGAGCACGGAAGGTGGCATTGGGCTGTCCCGAGAGGAAGCACTGGAGCGCGGTGAGGACGTCTTCCGCGACGACGGGCTGGGATGTGGGGATGGATGAGGGCGATGGCGCCGTGCTGTAGCCGGTGCCGAGCGGGCTCTCGAGGAAGAGGAGTCCGAAGCGGCGGTTCCACGCGTAGGGGTTGGGCGACAAGTGGAACACAGAGGAGGAGGTGTTGGAGCTGCTGCCGGCGATAGAGAAGACGTAGGGGCCGATCTGGAAGAAGTTGCTGGTGAACGAGGATAAGCCTGGACCACCCTCAAGCCAGACGAGGATCGGCATGGTTGCCAGCGGGGTTACCGGGTCGCTGGCCTCGTAGAAGGCATAGTAGAGAGATGCGTTGGCCGCGGGGATCGGGAGGTAGCCGGACTTGGTCGGCAGGGCTTCTCTGGGGAATATGGTGGCCGCCGAGCCTACAGAAGCCGCGGTGGCCGCGAGGACGACCACGAGGAGGGAAACTGGGGGAGGAGCTGCCATCATTGGCATTGCGTCTAGCTTCTTGCTTGCCTGAATGCTTTGCACCATCCGGGAGATAACTGAATATGTACGCTGTGAGGTTGTCTGAAGCAACCTGATGTTATTAATCATGTGCATGTCCTTGATTATCCAAACATGGAACTGTGGAAGACCAAGACTGCAGGAAACAGAGCTGCAGGCAGTTCGTAGGAAAATCAAATTTGTACACTGGCATCAACGGAAAAGTAGTGCACGGAATTTGAGCATTTGACTGGACCGTCGCGTCTAGATTTCCCACGTGAGACAAGGACTTTTCAGGCCCCTCTGCTGCTGTTGCAAAGCACACAGCCACAGGCCCAGGAAGCATGTATTCAATTCAAGGGTTAGCAGAAGAACTTTTTTTTGACCAAAGTCAACAAGGGAAACCTGGCCTATTTTTTAAATTTTTTTAATAATGCAAACCTGTTTAAATTCACTCCCACGAGAAGTTGAACCTGTGTCTGCTGGATGCTACTCAGGTGCTCTAACCACTAGGCTAGAGACCCTTTCACTTAGCGAGAAGAACTTGAACTACCCTTACCACGAGTCGAGAGCAACGTTCGGTGCAGATGGGTTCTTGAGCTTCGCCTGGATCCGGGCCTCGATCTCGGAGGACTTGAGCTTGCTGTAAAAGCTCGTCGGGTGTGAGGGTGTCGTAGTTGGCGGACTCCATGATTGCGGACACCTTCACATCCCACACCTTCTGATTCAGGGCGTACAAGAGTCGCATCGCCTTCTCGTGATCATCAAGCCTCTCCGAAGGCTTGTTCGCACTACTACACAATGGAACTTGCATGGTGTTTGCAAATCATTTTCCGTGGCGGCTTTTGAGAAACCGCCACGGAAAATAGGTGGCCTGGTAGCCCCTCTTCGGGGAGAAAAACCGCCACGGTTAATAGATTAACCGTGGCGGTTTTTTTTAAAGAAGCCCGCCACCTAAAATCGGCCTATTAATCAAGGCGGACTACTTATAAAGCCCGCCATGGTAAATATCCCCGAGGCCCGGGAGCTCGGCCGAAGTCCAAAACAATCCTCCTCTATCGGGCTTATATAAATACAGAACTTAGGTTTCACTCCTTCTCTCTCGAGACACTCTCCCTCACCCTCTCGGTCCCCTGGCTCCCACTCCTCTTCCCGGCACTCCTCCTCCGGTCCTCCCTCCCCGACGGTCCCCCTCTCTTCACCCCTCCCGACGCCGGCCGGATGACGGACGGTGCGGCGGCGGCTCTCCTTCCTCGAGATCACCGAGATCCACGGCGCGGCGGCTCGTTCCCCGAGTTCCCGAGATCCTGCTGCGGCGGCGCGGTCGCTCTCCTTCCCGAGAACCACGACGGCGGCGGCGGCTTTCCTTCCCCGAGATCCACGGCGCGGTGGCGGCGGCTTTCCTTCCCGAGATCCACGGCGCGGCGACGGCTCTCCCTCCACCCCTTCCTCCAGATCCCCCGGCTGGGATGCCCGTCGGCGGCGGGGCGGCCCCGAAACCCTAGCGGCGGCGCCCCAATCTGGGCCCAAACGGGTTTCGGATTGGGTTTTGTTTTTTATTTTTTCTATTAACCGTGGCGGGCATATAAACCGCCACCGAAAATGTTTGATTCACGGTGACCTTATGTTGGTGGCGGTCACAAAAACCGCCACGAAAAATCACTTTTGACTGCCACCAAAAATCATTTATCCAATTAGTGTCGCGCTGACTTGTTGCAGATCGTCCCGAAACGGCAAAGAGAGAATCGATGGACTCGTCATCAAGTTGGATTAGCTTGTTGTACTCTGTCCTGTAGGTCTCATATAGGCGGGTCTTGACTTGTGGGGTTCCCTCGTGGTAGCTCTCAAGTGTCTTCCACACCTCACGGCGGTATCACAAGTGGCTACTCTCTCAAACTCTGTGTCTTTGAGGCTAGAGAACAAGACACTCCTCGCTCGGTTGTTGGCATTGTTTTGGGCTATTTGTTCATCACCCACTCGGCGACTAGCACTTGGTAGTTCTCATCCTCAACAATCTCCCACATTCTCCAATCCATCCCCATAAGGTGTGCTTGCATCTTAATCTTCTAATAGGGATAGTTGGTGCCATCGAACTCCGGAGGTTTGCCAAAGTGGCCGAAAGCACAATCCATGTCGCCTTCTTGCGGATCACGGACCAATTAGGGTGGAAGTGATCGTCACCTAGCTTTGATACCAATTGAAGGAACGAAATGGCGACCAAAGGGGGTTGGGGGTGAATGGGAGCCTTGATTTTCCGTTACAATTTTAGGTCATCGGCTCAACTCCAACCTCAAAAGCGAACTCACGAAGGTACGAGTGATACACATGCTAACTGATAGCAAGATATCAAATGCGAAGTGTTAGGCTCAAAGAATCGAGCGCAATAGGCGGAACGAAAATTGGAGCACAAAAAGAGTAAACCACGGAATAAATAGCTAGAAAGAATATCCGATGCAAATCCACTCAAGCTGAGATAATGCAAAGCAAAAACAAGTAAATAATACTCTAAATGAATATTGCTAGAAGTGACCTAGGGAACAAGCAAAACATTTTGGACCAATAGACAACCGAGCACTAAAGCTGCTTGCTTCTGTTGGGCTTTGGAAAAAAGGAAAACACCTAGAGATGAAGCACGAGAACACTACAAGGCACAGCACCTCTACGCTTAGCTAAATGAACATGAAACATACTGTTGTTAGATGGTGACAAGGCTAAGAATTAAGCTATTAAAACAAACAATTTGCTGCTGGACTCGAAGAACAAAACCGAAGAAAACTATTAATGCATTTCGTCAAACACCATGTGAGCGCAGGAAAAAAGTCTGACTGAAACTGAGTTCTCGGAAGCTGGAAATTGCACACACGCACCTAATCTAACTAACCTGCACGAGAAACAATTTAGTGGCTCGATGGCACTTCACATCAGAGGAAAAAATCGACCTTTTGTTGGGTAGAAGCCGAGCTTCGTGCAGGGTGGACGATGTGGTCGGCCTGACGCTGCTACCGACCTGCTCTGCTGCTTCTTGGCTGGAGCAGTGCGCCGAGAGCTGAGCAAGTCGCTCAAGCTCCAGGGAAGTGTGCCTTCCTTGAATCAACAGCTGCTGCCTTGCGCAGCTGACAGCCCTGGCCGGCTGACCGGCTAGCAGACTTGGCCGCCTGCTGTCCGCCCATGAGTAGCAGGTTGCCTGATGGATGGCAAGCTGCTGCTGCTGTGCCTGTCCTGCTTGGTCCGATGGATGGCCGGCCCCTGATTGATGTCGAACTGCTTGGCCGCCTGATGCTCCAAGATTGCTGGCCTGCAACAGAAACACCGAAGACCACACAAGATCCAAAAATCCAACGACAATCACAGCAAAGGGAAAGAAAAGGATCCAAACCCCTGGAGGCGACAGGGAGCTTTGGGGCTCCCCTTCCCCAACGAAAAACTCCGCACAAAGTCACCAAATTGATGTTCTTGGACCTCTAAACAAGAACCCTAAAATTTGGGAGAAAATAAGAACGAAAATAAGAGAGGCAAAAAGGATGAGAGGGCTGCCCTCGCTATATAGTCTGAAATCCTCTTTCCCAAACTACGCCTACATACATATGAGACGAACCGCTAACCGTTAGCGTGAGGCCATCTCGGATGACCAGTGGGCGCATGACATACAAGGTGCCCCTACGACAGTCGTCCTTGTCGAGTTTGCGGAGGTTGTGGACATTCTGCAAGACGTGCACCTACAGGAGGGCGTCGAGGATCGATGGATCTGGCGCTGGATATCTAGCGGGCAGTACTCCTCCTCCTCAGCCTACCGTGCGTTCTTCCTTGGAAGATCTGGCCTGGCAGGAGCCGAGGAGGTTTGGAGAGCTTCGGCACCTCCAAAGGTGAAATTCTTCATGTGGCTGGTGTTGCACGGGCGACCATGGACAGCAGAGCGCTGGTTCCGCCACGGTCTGCAGCTCTCCGCTGCCTGCTCGCTCTGTGACCAAGGGGACGAGACTATCGACCACTTGTTCATGGCATGCGTCTTCAGTCGGCAGGTCTGGCACCTCATACTTGTCATGTGTCGGCCTCGACCAGTTGTGCCCCCTGCGGACTCTAGACTTGTCGACTAGTGGCTACGGTCCCACAGATTGGTGGCACAAGACGTTAGACGGCCGTTCGACTCTGTCGTTCTGCTGGTGTATTGGGTTATCTAGAAGGAAAGCAACAAGCACACTTTTGACGGCACCGGCGCTGGAGTGACGCCTCATCGACCGCTTCAAGTCTTGCTTGACGAAGGAGTCCTGGGTATTAGCTGGATTTCGAGGTGTTTTCGCCGCTGCTCGCGTGCTTCCTTAGGGCGGGCGGTTTTTCTTCTCGCCGCGAAATAGGTTTCTTCCTAAGTACAACTTGTTAGCTCCACCGTTCTAGCCGGTGCCTTTTGTTAGTGTGTCGCCTAGTATACCTTTGGCATCTCGCCCGGTTGTATGTCTAGGATGTAACTAAACTATCCCACTTCTCTTAATGCAAAACGGGCAATGTCCCGGTTTCGAAAAAAAACCCTAAGGCTATTTTCGTCCGACTTGGGATAATTTGATCCAACCGCTACAGCGCCTTCTCACTGCAGCTTCGACCCGACGCGAACTCCCCGATGCCGCCATGTGTCGTCCTTCCGTCCACCGGAACATCTGCCTGGGTTTTCAAGCCCAAACCCACGAAACGCCACCAATGGTTTTGAGGCTCAAACCACCAAACCCGCGCCTGTGATTTTGAGGCCCAAACCACGAAATCTGCGCCGATGGTTTTGAGGAAAACCATCAAACCTCCTTGACACGTGTCATCGCCGCGTCTTGACCACCCCGAAGTCGCCAAGTCATCCGAGCCGCCGCTGCCGCTTGCATGCTCGTCGTCTTGACCCGATCGACACAGTCCCTGCCATGTCCTCTTGCATTCGTCGATGTCCTTGATGTCGGCCACCATGGCTAGCCACCCGGCAATCCGGTCCCTCGGTCGATGCCTCACGTCCGTCCTTCACCTCCCGCGGTCCGTTGGCCCGCACGTCCTCCTTGGCCCTTTCACCTCGCCGTCGGCTACCATCTCCGAGCTCCACACTTGTACACCATGAACCAAGATATCGTCTTCGACACACTCCACGTGTGCCGGTGAACATAGCCATTGCATAAAAAAGATAAATGAAAATAGAAGTAAAATATTAACTATTGACAATCACTCAATTACAAAACTAAACACATGTGACCTAAATCAACCATATGTTCGCAATCTTCCCTTGATGAGTGCATTGTCAACATTCAACACAAAGACAGAAGAAGGTAGAAGATAGCACATCCAAGTGAACAAAAGCTAAGACAAAGTCCTTTGGATAGCAAACATGGAGCAAAAGCTTGGTTCCCAAAGACATGGGCAAAAAGGCTCAACACAACCAAGCTAAACAGACGGCTAGTCCTCAAGAAGAGGTAGAAACGGACTCAACACCACTAGCACAACTCCGGAACAAACACTTACAATCACAAACAACTAGACCCTCAAGACAGAGGCAAAGGCTCAACACATCTAGCTCAAAGTGCTACTCCCCCTGGAAATATGCAATCATTGTCTTTGTATCTTTCTCCCCTTGTTGGCAAATGCACTATGAAATGCATGAAAATACAATGAGAGAGTTTCAACTTTATAGCAATCCAAATGAGAAGATGCTCTAGGTAGTGTCATGGCAACAAGGTCAAGTGCTTAATATGATGCTCTAACTGATCAAGAGATATGAAATATGGCTTAAAAGCACTTTGATTCAGTTTTAAGCATTTTAGAAAAGGTGTCCACCACAAAGAATAGCACATAGCACAAGTAAACTCGAAATCTACCAAGTGCTACACATGTATATCAAGTGAACTACCCCAAGCAAAGTTTATACATCATGCAAAAGACAAAGCCAACACTTGTCAAATTTTCAAGTTATCGGAGTTGCAGCGGTTACAAGCATTGGATAGAGCATGAGTGTGAGTGGTTATCTACAACCGTCAATTAGAAGTTTTTATGGATTTGCCAATTTCGATGATATTGAATGCACATAAAAGGTTAATCAAATTTAAATAGTAGTATTTCCATTTTTATATTTGTAGCTTACACTCTAACATGGTAAAATTTCTTTTTATGGAAACTAGGAGGACTCTCCGCGTTCTTCTTTGGGGACTCTCTGCAGCGTTCGCTTGGGGAAGAAATTAGCGCGTTCTTTGCGGGTAGGAAGGGAGTATTACAATTATTTTTTGAGTAGAATTACTTTGTTTTGATTACAAACAGAGTTAGTGACAAATAATTTAAAAGCATTATATACTCAATGGCATATAGTTTATTTAATCCTATGTTTAAACTCCAAGATGATCAGAATATCCAATAGAAATATTTAGAAATGTTGGACGGGTGACAATTTATGGTAATGTAATACAACATATATAATAATTTATTTGATGGAATATTTGGTAGATGATTTAGTCCCTTTAATTTCGTCCTTGAGGCGTCATAACTTGGAAAGGTACCTGTGTAAAATAAATGTTAGATATTATAGGATTATTCGAGTAAACTATAGCATTAGGAAATACATGCAAATATAAAATCATGAATATGCTAATATCTAGAATTTATTGAAGCAATATTATTTTTGAGGACAAAAAATTGTTTAGTTCTATGGAAGATGTTGGGCGGCCTGCTGCGCCGCTTGCTGCAGCCCAAGCACCGGGCGCCGCTTGCTCGCCGCTTCTTGGCCCAAGGCCTGCCGTCTTGTTGGGCCCGAGCCGCCAATCTTTGCTTCTTTGCGGCAAGCTGCTGCGCGACCGCGAGGGCACGCATTTTGTTTGGCCCGGCCGGCTGCCTAGCAAGCTAGCAAGGTGAAACTTCAAGTTCGATACTGATTCATTCATGCTCTCTCCCTCGTTCGCTCCTCCCGAAGATAGCGCCCGCCGGCGAACTCCGGCAAAGCGCAGCCCGCGCACCACCATTGCGACATGGCCGGTCAAGCACCGTCAAAGGAGACGCCCGACGCGGCTGGGGCGCCCGTCGATCGAGCGGCGAAGGAGGACGAGGGGCGGCGCCATCTCGCCGTGGCCATGGCATGGTGTTGCGAAGGAACGACGCAGCGCCACCGCTACCGAGGTGGGCGTGGAGGCGGGGGCAACGGGATCGTCACCATAGGCTGAGCACGCGGCGCGCGGCTCACGGGCGTAGATGGAGACTCCGTGTCGCGCGAGCAAAGCTTGTGGAAGGGGCGCGGCGAAGAAGGCACGGCCGGGCGGCGTCTGGATGGTTGCTACCGCCACGAAGGGAATTTAAAGGCATCTTTGGAGGCTTAATGGGTGCGGGAAGCGAGGTGTCGGGAGCTCATCGGGATCGACTCTTGCGATTCGGTTTGGGGAGATGAATGTGGGGCGGCCATGAGGCGGGCGGAGTATGCGAACGGACGGGCGGCGCTGATGACGGGCCGGGAGCGAAGGGAGTTTTCGATGATGTGGCTTAACCACGGGGCGAGAGAACTCCTAAGTGAGGGTTTCCCATATAGAAGTTTTAGATCTTTAAGTGGTATTAGTATTTGGGGTTTATATTGTGAGGGAAATTTGAGACCACAAATGAAAAACTTTAGAAGAATTAGGTTTGATTTGGTATATGACTAATCAAATAAATCAAGTGTGCATTTGATTGAACATTATACACTACTTTCAAAAAGCTTAGATATATAGAAATGATATAAGTATATATATGTGCTTCGAGGATATCTTGAAGCCAAACTAAATGCATTTAACACAAAATTTGGATGGTACTACATTTGATGAAGTAGAGGTGCGATTGTAATCAACAACTCGCCACGAGTTTAATTTGACCACTACTATTGCCGTAAATATGGCTACAAAGCTCAACCTAAAGCAAATGATTTAACAAGCTCTAATTTTAATCTAACTTACAAGAGAATAATATTTGCAGGTATCGATCCTTTTTTCGCTAAATAAGAATATTTTTGGCTAAACAGCTTCCATGAAGCACATGAAAAGTTGAATCCTAAAAATTAATCAGTAATACCTTACAATGTATTATGACTAATAAGAAATAACATATATGTTAAATAGGACCAACCATTAAGAAACCTCATTCGAAAAAAAATATAAAAATAATCTCAATTATCAACAAATATTATTAAAAAATAAACTAATAATATTGCTATGCACACGGTTCAAACAAAGGAAAGAAATAAAAATCCCAACCGTGGAATCAAATTTATCCAAACATATAATAATAATCAATTTCTATTGCTAAAAAGTATAATAAGTTAGCCCATACAAAAGAATCTAAACCCGTGCGGGAGGGAGGGCCGTTAGGGATGGTTGTCCCTTTGCGCGCCTTAGTGAGGCCTTACGAGAGGAGACATATGCATCTACTTTCTCAATTGGGGAGGCCTTTGCAAGCTATCAAGGTCGAATTCAACATGGGGGACGATCTCCATGATGTCCAACGATAGACGGAGAGATTCGAGGCACTGCATTGCTTCCGGTATCACTAGTAACGATTCGATTTTGCGTGATGGCGGCCATTCTTTTCCATGGCGGGCACAAAGTTTGCCCGCCCACGGTTGTCCCGAGGCGGCATGGTCGGCCGGTCGCCAGTCACCCGCCCACGGTTAAAGGATTAACGTGGCGGGCGCTTGCGTGTCCGCCACGTGAAATGGCAATTAACCGTGGCGGGCGCGTTCTGGCCTGCCATGGGAAATCTGGATTTTACGTGGCGGGTAAATTAAGATGCCCACCGCAGCTAATCCCGGACAAGTATAAATAGTGTACGCCGCCCCTCATCTTCTCCACGGGTCTTCCTCTTCCAACTTGGGGGAGTCTTTGCCCCAAAAATTGATAAAATTTTTGAATTAGAACTTTGGGGTTGGATTTGGGGAGGAAAACACGCTAATTGGTACGTAAAGGCCTCTCCTCGTCTCATTTTTTTGATATTTTTGATCCCCTCTATTTAGATCTATGGAGGAGAGAGAAAACTTATTTTCTCTCCTCTCATCCTCTCTTCCTCTCTTTTTTTTCGCTTTGAGTACTATATAACGGCACCTTGCATTCATGGAGAGCAGGGAGACAGGATGGAGAGGCGCCGAGCTGATTTGGATGTAAGGGATGAAGAGGATTGAGGACGAATACTATGATGAAGTGAGAAAGTTTGTTGCATGAGCGAAGAGACACAGTGAGATAAATCAAGAGAGGCTAATTATATGTCATTGCTCTCGCTGCAAGAATCTCAAAGCTGACACTGTCACCATGGTGTGATCTCACTTAATCATGCATGGTTTTGTCAAGGACTATTTGGTGCGGACTTTTCATGGCGAAGAAGTTCCACCCTTGGATCCACCAGCCAATCCGATAACGAGGAAATCCACCCGGCCGATCCAATTGCATCGATATATTGAAAGCACGGTGGCGTCGGCGATTACGATGATCACGGTGGCGGTGGAGGGATGGTGAGCGAGGAGACTCCTATGGCGCGGCGAGGATGTCGGATCTTTGAAGATTTGGTGAACCGCCTCGATGAAGACGACATTTTGTTTGGCTACCCGAGATGGCTGGAGAATTTCAAATAGATGAATTAGGCAGCAATTGATCCGCTTTACAAGGGACAGTCAAAGGGTTGCACGGTGCTGAGTTTTAACCTTAATTTAGCGATGTTGAACTCCCGTCATGGCTGGTCCGACTCTAGCTTCAATGAGCTCATAAGTTACCTTGCTATCACGTATCCAATGCCTAACAAAGTTCCTGCTAATACGTATCGTGCTAAGAAGTTGATCCGGCCAGTGGCGATGAGACTCAAAAAGTGCGATGCCTGCCCTAACCACTGTATCCTATATCGGGGCGATCAGTATGAGAATTTGATCAGTTGTTCGCACTGTGGCGCGAGTCGATACAAGAGGAATGCCGGATGTCGCATGGACGATGAGCTCGATGAGGAGGGAGGATGACCGAAAAAAGAAGAAGAAGAGGGCGAAGAAAACCCGGTGCGCAACGAAGAAGATCATGTCAACGCAGGACGCGGAAGAAGAAGGTTACACGTAGAGGAAACCTCCACCACATGGGCAGTATTGGGTATGTCGGACACAAGCCGGCGTGGCAGGCCCAAGAAAGGGCTAGAAAGGAAGCTAGGGAGCCAGATCCGTACGAGGGCTGCGATGAAAGGACACAGGACTTTCTCTACGGCCACAAGCAAAAGCCAAAGGCCCGCACGCGCCTCAGATCAAGGAGGTCAAGAAGGCTATCATAGAGACCACTGCGGCTAAGAACAGTGGGAGCCTCGAGATTCGTCGGGGACATGATGCGCTGACCTTGGCCTTGGGAAACCCTGAGCATCGTGGCCACGTCCATGGCATGAGCTCCACGAAGAGTTGGGCGATGGTGGACTCGTGGCAGTCAGATGCTGCCTTATATCACACGAGGTAGAGGTACAAGGAAGGTTTGAGATAGGAAGGTCGTGATGAGGCCTTGAAAGAAATGATCAGCTAGTCCATAACATAAGCTTTCACGAGCAACGACCCCAAGATGGTCGAAATCAGGAACCAGATGTTTCACCAGGCTGATATGCTAGTGACACTAGCACCGATGCAGTAGGCCCCCAAGAACCCTGTGGATGATGTCACCGAAATGCCACGGTGCGTACTCTTGGTGCCTGTCGGCATGGTGGGCAAGAAGAAGGTTGTGGCTGAGGGGTTTGTACATCCTCACGTAGATTCCCATTCTGAGTACGAAGCGCATGAGATCCCTCCAGAATGTGTCGAAGTCACCATTGGGTACGTGTTGCGGGTGTATGAAGACTTCGAACTGGAGTATCCCGCTCATAATGGGGTCAAAACTCTTCTCACTGCTCTGTGTTATGTTGTATTGTCGAACAAGGCGGACATTGAGCTGCACAAGTCAAAGTCACCGTCCTTTTCATCACAGCCGAGAGTGGCCCTGAGTTCTCCGCCGGGCCCCTATGATGATTCTTCCCATGATGATGATGATGGTAGGGACGGCAGAGGCAACGACCCTCCTCATGGTTTGAGTACTCCGCCTGCTCGCAGTCCAGCTAAGGACCCACCGACACATGAGAAGCAGGCACCTGAGGAGCCGGCACCTAAGGACCCGACACCTTCGAAGCAGACACCTGAGGAGCCGGCACCTGATGAGCAACCGATACTCGAGGAAGCAACTGGGGAAAACGCAGTGCCACATCCTATGGAGAGAGTAGGGGACGAGACACCCATCTACACTCGAGGCCTCCAACCGCTAACACCTCAAGCGCCGGGGAAGAGAGGGCACCTCCACCATCCAGCGCTGGACCTAGCGAATGCCTTCCACCACCGAAGAAGCCGACATTTGATGAAGAGGAGGTCGTACGCGACAAGCAGGCCTCACCAAAGAGGCCCCAATTATTAATGATTGGGTCTGAAAGGTATGTCGCACTCAAACAACGAGCTATAATATGTTATTAGCTACTTCTTTTCACAAACTAACAGTTCTAGCCCAGCTTTTCTAGGCCAAAATCCCCACTTCATGTCAGGTTCGTCTAGTATGAATGCCCCGGCAACTTCGAGTTTGGGAAGTACATGATACCTAAGGCCCAGCTCATCGATCAGGAGGCTTGGGAGGCTCGGAAATTCCATGACATAGCTTCACTGTCTATCTTCCTAAGGAGTACTTCCACTACTTTGTTGATGGACAGTTCATCGTTGATTTCCATGACATGTCTAGAGTATTTCGTCGACAGGAGCTTGACATTGCCCAAGTCACCCTGTTTGCTCTGTAAGTGCAATTTTACTTCCAATGTCCCTTGCATCTGTATAGATTCTTTCTTTCAAAAGTAATTATGCCACAACCACATGTCCTTATAGGTTGATGGCCGATGTAGGCAGGAAGTTAAACAATGGTATTCTTTATCTCTCTCCAATGCACATCTATGAGAGAGATCATCGGTTAGCAAGAAGCAAGGGACCATCCAGATATGGTGGACTTGATGGAGAGGGGAGAGAAAAGATATGGAAAAAGCAGTTGGACGGAAAGAAGTTGGAATTATCGCAGTACTTAATAACATCAATGAAAAAGGTCAAGCCAAATGGATATCGATGTATTCTAGCAGCTCACCAATACGGAATAGGAACCGCAGGACATTGGATTTATTTCATGATCTTTCCTCAGGACGGGAGGGCCGTGATATTTGACTCACTAAGGAACATCGATACAACAAAAAAGAAAAATGGAAATAAGAGAGGCAAGGGAGATTGGGGACTCTGTCTATTTAACGGGCTATTACACAATCCTAATTTTGCCACTAACCCTAATTTGAGCCAAACCAAATAGCCAGAGGAGATATGGTCCGACTCAGGATAAAGTTGATCCGACATCCACCGCGCCTTCTCACCGGTAGCTTCGCTTTGACTTGAACTCCCCAATGCCGCCACGTGTCGTCCTTCCACCGTCGGAACCTTCACCTAGGTTTTGTCTTTGAAAACCCAAGGAAACCCGGGCCCGTGGTTTTGAGGCCCATACCACGAAACAAGGTGCTGATGGTTTTGTGGCCCAAACTACCAAACCGCTTCGACACGTGTCACCACCGTCAAAGACCGCCCGGGCGCCAAGTCTTCTAAGCCCCCGCTCGACTTGCACGTCTGCCGTCTTGACCCGATCGACACAGTCACTCCACGCATCCTCGCACTTGTCGATGTCCAAAGTGTCAGCCACCATGGCTGGCCACAAGGCTCGGTCCATCGATCCAAGCCTCACCTCCGCCCTTCACCGCACTTTGGGTCCATCGGCACGGCATGTTCTCCGTGATCTTCACGCGCCGCCGACCACCTTCTCAAGCTTGAACACCTACACAACACAAACAAAAAAACAACGTCTTTCGATACACCGCATTTGTCGGGTAAAGGTAACCGTGGTAGAAAGAAAAAAATAGAAGAAATGTTGAGAATTGACAATGACTCATCATAGAAACTAAACACAAATGGTTAGAACCGACCATGTGCTCGCACCTTCACGACCTTAGCCTCCTGCTCATTGCGGCCGCACTATGGGTCACACAAACTAGCATGGTGCTTGGCCATTGGCTCACGTGAGTTGGCCACTCGACCCATGGCCTTGCCCGTCATTCTCATCTTCTTGGTCAGCTATGCGAGAAAGACAAAAAGGGCATGTTTGGAAGGGTGGCTGTGGCCAGCCCGGCCCAACGTCCAGGTCATTGCCAGCCAAAGCCTGGTCAAAATCGGCCACCCCTCCCTATTTGGTTGACTGGCCTATCCCAGCCTAGCTATCCAGAGCTGGTGTTTGGGCACCACCTGGGAGCCGGGCTGGTAGCCCAACTGCCACCAACTGCCAAGATGGGGCTGTGTTTGGCACCCGGCCAGGCTGGGCAACCAGCAACACCTCTCCATCATCACACAACACACATGTACAAGCAACACAAATGTTCATATGAATTCAAGAGTCATAAGTACATTGTTACAATTACATTTGAACATAAATTCTCACATAATTGACTCCATCAACACAGATATGACAATATCTAATGTTCAATTCATTGGTAATAGAAAAAGGAGACCTCAGCATTGTGATTTGGTGGAATAAACAATGTAAGTTACACTCATTGGTGGCTGCTGTCAACTGAAAAACAGACATGAACAAAGATCCAAGGAGAAGCAAATCAGAACTCATGACTGCCATGGAATTCCTACGGGCATCATTTAGTACCATCATCTCAAGCAACAACTTTGTGTTGCAACTGAGTGGTGTTCCACTAGAGCTTGATGACAGTCATAAAAGATATACCAACACAAGAGCTTGATGACAGAATGACAGTCATAAAAGAAACACCAACGACACAAAGAACTTGGTGGAAGTGCATGTGGACGGTCTCAATGGACCTCCTAAAAGATTGGTGCACTACCATAAACCTCTGGTTGTGGCCAACTACATGAAGAAGCATTGCATCCTGCTCCTCAACACAAACACCAGCATTTGCAACACGGAGACCCTTGGTTTTAAATAGCTCACACAAATGAAAAAAAAAAGGTTTCCTCCTCATACTTAACATGGAGACACATTCTACATCTGTGGAGTGGTAGATGTCTTGGGGCGTTCTATGTCTATGCTGCTCAGCATCACTTCTAAGGTCATAAAGGAGCGGGTTGGGCTCTGTATCAGGCTCAGGTTCATCCCTTATTCTCTTAAGAGTGGACATAACAACAGACACCATGGACACTATCATGCCGGTCGCTTGCCTCACCATCATCTCACGGGTATTAGAAACATCCATCTACATGCATGATAATTCAAAGAAATAACTAAGAAGCCACGACTAGCATCAACCAGGAAATGCATGCTTAAACATGCCTTCACGACTGCTTGACTTAACAAGCCTCCCAGTGCACAGGACATCATCATCATCGACCGCAGTTAAGGAGTAAAAAGCACCGTGATCGAAACAAAATCAACCACCACACAACAGAAAATCGTAAGAAAGAAGGGGATTTGGGGGTCGATTTCAACTTGGGAAGCAGTCGGGTCGGGGAGCAAACCCTAGGTCACCGCCGACACGGAGGAAGAGGAAGCGCACCGCCCCGGAGTCCCAGCGAGGAAGTGAGGCGCCGCCGGCTTGGCGGAGCAGATCCCCGGGGGAACGAGAAAAGGAAGCCCGCCAAAGTGACGGATCTGGCTCGCCGCACACCACCACGGAACCCTAGCTGGTGTCTCACGGAGTGCAACTTTGGATAGCGAACGGGGAAGAAGAAAGGAGGGAAAAGGGACGACGGCGGGCTTTATAGGCCATGGTTTTCGCGGGCGGTGGAGTGGCGGGAGGAAGGGAGGGAATGGCAAGAGGAAGTTTCCCGTCCCGCTCGAGCCCGCGAGCCACCCGCTGCCGGCCGAATTGCCCCAAAAACGCCCGCCTTGCGCCATGCGGAGCCGAGCCCCCCCGGCTACGAAAGGGAAATGGCGACGAGGGGGAGCCGGACTGCGGGGGCGGTTTTGGCTATCGCGGGCCAGGCGGCGAGGGCAAAATGGAGCCAAACACCAAACTGGGCTCCCGGGGGGTGCAGCTGAGCCCACGGGCCACCCTTCCAAATACGGTGAAAGAGAGCGAGAAAGAGGGAGAGGAAATGGAGACGAGCATGTGACAGCGGCCAGAAGTGAGCAGCCGCGTCCTGCTGCCGCCGCGCGGCGTGCAAGGCATGGCGAACCAGGCAGCGCGTGGTCGCGGCAGGCTCACGGCGAGTGCGGCCGCAGCAAGCAGGAGGCTGTTAAGGACGGCACTCGGCGTGGAACGCGACCCAGCCACGTCCAGACCGTACCGCGCCGTTTCGGTTCCGCGTTCCAGAACGAAATTTCCGGGAAAGGGAATGCGGCCATGTTCCGCGTTCCGTGTGACTGTGGCCCGGCCAGGTCAAGGTCAAGGGGTGGGCCGTGCGATGCGACCGCGAACAGCCAGCCATGTACTACGCGACTTGGCAGCAGCTAGTCAGTGAGGACAAGACGTTGTACCCGGCATCTCTACCTTCAGAAGCTACTATATTCGGTTCAACGCATCTCTACCAATCAAGCTCTTAACTCTCTCTCATCTCGCTTTGACCTTTTAGCCCAAATGACATGCCCGTCCCGTTCAGAGTCTACCGGTCTTGTGCCACAATAATCAAGTGACGTGCCCGCCACGTTACTGATCTTGTGCCACAATAGTAAAGTGACGTGCTCGCCGCGTTCAAAGTCTACTAATCTTCAAGTATCTCTCAGCTGCGGATTTTTGTCTAGATATATAGTTGCAGGTTCGTTTGTATTACCGTGTGCGTGAGGTTTGCGTGCGTGTGATGACATGTTTATGTATAAAACACATACTATAGCTCTACTTAGATGAGATGCAATGAAAAAACTAATTAAAAAAATAAAACTTTTCGTCCACTCGTTTTCTGCTACCTGTCTGCACGCGTGGACACCTCTCCTCCACTGATTTCCTGCTCCCGTCCAAATCTCATGACGGCGGCCACTGCCGGCCAGACCCCTTGTCAAGACACGCCGAGCTAGTCAATTCAACGAACGCGTCCATTCTGCCATTAAAAAAAGAAAACTTTAGGTAAATCCATTTTTTTTACAGTCCTCGTCTCTAAGGAGCAAATTACAGTGCTTTCCGTTCATCCTTTGCCCAGGTTAGTGATGCATCTTTGTGAAAATAATAATATGCACGGCCAATTTACTCTTGCTATCTATCTTCAAGATCTATCCTTCTATGCTCGATTCCACAAAGAAGATGCTAATCCTCCTATTTCTAACCTGTGTGACTACATAGGAGTAGGTCTCAGCAGGAAGAGGAACCAAGATGAGCCTTGCGGGTAAGGACATGGTCGTTAAACTCGAGTTGCTTCAAACCATTACCAACAACTTTTCAGAGGCACAAAAGGTTGGCAGTGGTGGGTATGGAGATGTTTACCGGGTATGACGAATTCTAAACATATCCGCTGATTTAGAGTGGCATCTCTCTTAGTTTCTCAATGTGTTGGTACTGTGTACCGTTATTTCTTAATTTTGTTTTTCCACTGCTGAAGCATGCTCCGTGTCTAACTAGCATAGGCCTCGTATAATGGGGAAGAGATTGCTGTGAAGAAGTTCCACCAGCTTGTGGGGCTAGATGATATAGAGTTTGACAACGAAGTCATTAACCTTAGGAAGATTCAGCATCAGAATGTCGTTCGGCTACTTGGCTACTGTTATGTATCACAGCATACATATGTTGATCACAAAGGAAAGACAGTTCGTGCTCAAGATATCGAAAGACTCCTCTGCTTCGAATATATGCAAGGTGGAAGCCTTGATAAACATATTTCAGGTATACTACTATTCGTTGAGAATACTATTCATGCATGCAATTGGTTGGGCAGCAGTTTAAAGTTAATGTTTTGTCGTCCTTTTTTCCATTGTACGTAGACGAATCTTGTGATCTTGACTGGCCGACAAGCTACAAAATTATTAGAGGGATCTGTGAGGGCTTAAACCACTTGCATACTGCACAGGGGAAACCTATTTTCCATATGGACTTGAAACCTGCTAATATACTGCTGGATAAGGACATGACAGCAAAAATCGGAGATCTTGGTTTGTCCAAACTTGTTGCTTCATCAAAAACCCATATAACTAAGATTCTCAAAGGAACACCGTATGTAGATACACCAGCTATTTTTTTTCCAAATATGATGAATAGCCTGTTTTTTTTCATCGAGAAGATCAATAGCCTGATCCAACTTTACTAACCGTATATTCGATGTACCATGTCTTGAAGTGGTTACATGCCACCCGAGTACATAAACGATCGCCATGAATCAAGCAAGTTTGACGTGTTCAGCTTGGGAGTCATAATCATCCAAATGCTCGCCGGAAAGAAAGCCTACTTTTACTGTCGCGAAATGCCTCCAGAAGAATTTACTAAAATTGTAAGGGATATAATTTTTATTTTTCATTTTCTGTGTTAGTTTTTCTCTGGACACATCTCTAGACCCTGTCTTTGTATGTATCTTTATTATTTGCAAATTTTGCAGGTAACCGAAAAGTGGAAGGAAAAGCTTCAGGGCGCTTCTTCATCACAAGAAACAGATATCCTACAACTCAAGACTTGTGTCGATCTTGCATTGAGATGTGTTAAGGATGATCGACATAAGAGGCCTGACACAAAGGGCATTGTCAGTGTACTGGAAAAGCTAGAAGCTGAGACAAAGAAATTGTCAAAAGCTTCTAATCCTGCCTACTACCAGAGTGGCGTTTGCCTGGACATGAGCCAGACAGAGCATCGCTTGCACTTGTACATGACCCAGCCGGCGGAAGGAGCAACCGGGAGTAACGAAAAATTTGTCGTGTCTCAGCCGCCGGACGGTTTTGGTGGTTTTGGTTCGATCGTTGTTGATGACTTTACAATACGTGATGGTACTGCCGCTAATGCAAACCTTGTTGGACGTGCCCGAGGCATGCACGTCCAAGATGGTATTGGCGACGACCACTGGCTATTCTGTCACAGCATAGTGTTCACCGACACCAGGTTGAGTTCACCACATCTCTCATTTTATTTTGGACTTGTTATCATATAGTTAGCTTGCCTTTTGAACTAGTACATTACGCTTTATTTATTTATTTGCTGAGATTTTTGTGATTATGTTTTGGCTACGCTGATTAATGAATTATTAATCAATCAATTAATTAGGTTTAAGGGGTCCAGCCTTAAGATGCTTGGAGATTATGTACCGGAAAATGACAATGAATGGGCTATCGTGGGAGGAACAGGAGAGTTTGCCTATGCACGTGGTGCTGTCACTGCCAAAGTAATCCAGACATATACTCCTGCTACCGGGCGTATCTGGGAGCTTCGTATCCGTGCTTTCTGTCTCTGCGTCTCTGAAAAGGTGAGATACACATTTGGCCTTCTGTCACTTACTCCTTCCATTTTTTTTTTATAGGACACGGTACCGTCTATTATGACATGGTATTCTAAACAGTAGTTCAAAAATTTATTTATTTTATATTTTATTATCTACACTAATATATTTATAATAATTGTATAGTACATTTAATTAATTTAACTTGTACTGTAATAACTAAAAATGGTTTACCAAATTATTGATTGAAAGTTTCAAAGTTTAAATTTTGATATATGTATTTGCGTCTTATAAGTCCTGATTCGAGGGAGTAATTTCATTACTTGATTTGCCTGGAGCAACGAATTATAAGGCTGTTTTATGATATTATTAAATGCTGCATCTATCTCCTACGGGCAGACAAAGATGGGACCCTGGCCTGGGGAGGCAGGAGCACCCAACATCCTGGAGGCGGAGCCACCCACGTGTCTTCAAACTGTCGGATATGGTGGATATGGTGACGTGTTGTTATTCATTGTAGTTTGTGTGTTGTTTACTGTGGCAGCTACTTTAGGCCCCTATGCAACATGACACTTTCTTTCCCTAGTTTTTTTTTTCAGCGATAGATTAACTAATTCCTGTAAGATCCTATATAATTTTATATAAAATTCCTGCATTTCAAGTTTCATTCGCACACCTATAAATAAATGAGAATTTTTTTTGGGGGCTGGACGAGTTCCTCCCATTAATTTAACTAGGGGAACCTCACCCACGTGTTCTTTGCGGGAATTAACAAAACTAGCATGTAAATCCCGCTTCGCGTGGACAGCTATTCTGCGGGCTGCCCTGGCCCGCATGCTTAATGACCAGACCTTTGAGCAGTCCTTACCCCGAGAAAAGAGGTAAATGCACCCAGGCCCGAACTTGCGGCCGTGTCAAATAGGTCCACGAACTTGAAAACCGGTCATCCAGGCCCTCGAACTTGCAAACCCGTTCACCCCAGGCCCAGTCGGTTTTGCATGGCTGCATGGCACTATTTGCGAACGCGATTTGCTACAGTAACCCCGGATTTACTACAGTAACCGCGGTTTTGTTTTTTTTTTTTCTAATTTATTTTCGGCTGAATCTTCAAAAATCATAACTCTTCGATACGACATCGGATGAAGATGATTTTTATATAAAAATTATAGCCCTCGGACGAGATCTATAACTTTTTAGTTTTGAATTTTTCATTTGATGACGTTAAGGTGCTCAAATAAATTATATAAAATTACAGCACCATAATAATCGCGTACTTACGCTTGTCATTATTTTTTAGTGCGACATTAGCCTTGAGTCTGCCCAAACCTCCTAGGTGCGATGCTGCCCTGCCTTTGTTCTACACCGAGCCGTGTACTTGCTACTTGGCGTCGAAACAATATATAGAAACTAATTTCTAATGTGACAAGCAGAAGACGCGTGATTATTATGGTGCTGTAATTTTATATAATTTTTTTGAGCACCTTAACGTCATCAAATGAAAAATTCAAAACTAAAAGTTATAGATCTCGTCGAGGGCTATAATTTTTATATAAAAATCATCTTCATCCGATGTCGTATCAAGAGTTATGATTTTTCAAGATTCAGCCGAAATAAATTAGAAAAGGAAAACAAAAACCGTGGTTACTGTAGTAAATCCGGGGGTACTGTAGCAAATCACGTCCGCAACAGTGCCATGCAGCCATGCAAAACCGGACTGGGCCCGTGAACCGGTTTGCAAGTTCGAGGGGCTGGATGACCGTTTTCAAGTTCGTGGACCTATTTGACACACGCCAGCGCAAGTTCAGGGGCTCAGGGTGCATTTACCTCCCGAGAAAAGGAGGGCGAAGCACTGTACACACATCGCAGGAAAGCAGTGCTTGCATGCACATTTGCCGCAGGCCTTTGAACGGGCAGTGGATGGCTTCGGGCCACTTCGCATTTCCATGTTGGAGGAATCGCTCTTTCCTCGGCCGCACGGTGCCCATCCTTATCCTTTCACCCCTCCGCTCCACTCTCTCTCCTTTGCGCTACCTTTCGCACCATGAGCAGACAGAGAGGAGGCGCCGGCCTTCTAGGCCGCGTTGTTGGGGACGCGTTCGGTGGGGCGCGCGGGGGCCACGCTGCGCGCCAAGGCCGAGGAGCTGCGCCGGCGAGCTCAGTGCCCGCGCGTCCGCGCTGAGGGCCACGGGGACCTCGCCGGGAGGCGAGCCGGGGTTGGCCGCGGTAGGGGCCGGCGGCCGCGTGACGCGTCTACTGCGGGCTGGGCGGGCGCCGAGCGGTGGCCGCGACCGTGTGCTCGGGGCGCTGTGACGATGTGGCCAGGGCATGGCTCTGCACACGGCGATGCGCGGCGTGTGGCGGCGTTGTGGTGGGGCTGCAGGCGGCGGCACGGGCGGTGGACGGGCCGACGGGGAGAAAATGCGCCGCGACGGCGGGCGGCGTGTCTCGCCCGGCAAACCGCCCGTGATGTGGGAGCAGGGCCGTGCTGGAGCAGTGGGTGGTGGTGGGCGGTCGCAGCGGTGGGGATAGGGACGGGTGTGGAGGAAGAGCGAATGGAGGCGAGGGCGACGGTGGATGTTGTTGTGGCGTGACTTGAGCCACCCAGTAGGATCGAGAAGGTGCCATGGTCATGCGAATGGACGGCTGGAAACGTTTCTTGCTTTGGATCGGACGGTTCATGCAAGATGATGGCACTGTTAATGTACAGTGTTTTAGGCCACGGCGTTTAAAGAATCTATATAGATGCAATGCAATGATTTCACATCATTTTCCCTTCAAGTGCTGTCATAGACAGAGAACATATATTGCCCCTTGCAAAATGATTTCAACAATTAAAACTTTGAAACTATGACTGTTGAAATCATTTACGTCATGCAAAGCCATCTTGAATTTTATAGGATATTAACATCCAAATGAAAAAGCAAAGGAACATTTATCAAAAAAAAAAGCAAAGGAACACTTTTTAATAACATCTTTTTAGGAGAATATGGAACATGTACTTCGTTGTTAGGCCTAGCAACAAATTTTAGTGACTCCTCTAACTGCAGAAATGAGACCTAGAGCATCGGTGTAGTCACTACTGATAGTATGACTGATGAAGCATATCATGGTATTACAATTCATGGAGGATAACAAAGCAGTAGATAGATCAAAGAAATCCTTTGGTGATCCTTTATATGCCCACACAACAAATAGCACAGAAGGTCTGATATGAAAGAGAATTAAGTTCATTAAGAAATAACAAATGAAAAGCACTAACAAACAATTAAGAGACCCTATCTGATCTTGCTCGGTGCTCAGCTGTAGGCTAATGATGGTGTGCTCCGTCGTTTCTTCTCCGCTGGTGTGCATGGTGGGAGAGGCTGGCATGGATCGCGCATCTCTGGCTCCATGCCTTCCATTAGTGTGCACCAGGCTAGCAGAGCTTTCCAAGTATCGAAGAGTAGCTTTCCAAAATTCCAATATCAAAGAGAAACAAAATTGTGTACTATGGTACTACCTCATTTACCTGGACGGATCTCACTGACAGAACCGGTGCATGTGTGTTTCAACTCAGCCATCACTGGTAGTGGCGTGTCACCACTCGCCGCTCACTGCTGCCATGGCACAGCAACGTGGCCTCGCCTTTCATGGTGATGGTTACACATGCACGCATGCATGCATGTGAGGCTGCCTGTGCATGTGGCCGGCCTGCTGATGCATGGCGATTGGCGAGCCAGCCGGCCGCTGGTTAGCAAAATTGAATCGTGAAGGATATCGTCAATCTCCCGGGCTACTGCCCACCATGCATTTGCTTAGCAAGTTCACAGCCAAGCGATGTACGTATAAACAAAAAAAGTCAAACAGACAAATCCCTATCGTTAATGGAGCTCTTGGCGCATTAATCAGAGTGGAGAAAAACTTGCGTTGGCTGCTTAGGACTTAAAATGGGGATCCCATTCATAGCCTAGTGCTCGATTCAGTTATCAGTGGCGTGGACCAATAAGAGGGCTGAGAACTCTCTAAGATTTTCTAGTGGGGAGCTCCTATATAGGAGTTATAGATTTGCTTTTCAGCCAGTTGCTCCCCTTAATTATAACTAAGCGTAGCTTAGTACTTTTGCACGGCGCCTCCCAGCCTGTCGGATCTCAGGTCGCAGGCTCCTAGCCCACCGGCGACTGGAGACTCACAAAACGAAAATCAAACAAGGGACTAGATAATTTCATTCTTTTTTTTTTTTTTTTTAAGACCACGCCGTTGCGCGTATTTCATACTAGATAATTTCATTCATTCTCTCTCTACTTAGATCTACCTCTAGGGGCACTATTTGTAGTCGTCCGTAGATGTTTTACATGACCAGATTGACCCAATACCTACTCCTCACTCCCAGCTCATTCTTTGCCACCAAGGGCATTATGGTCCATATGAAGCCGGACAATTCTTCACGCCTCTTCCAACATGTGGACTAGTCCAACAAGCTGAGGTTACTTTCACCATTGCCCTCCGGGAGCGTAGGGGCAGCAGTCTCTCGATCTCCTGCATTGAAGACAAGACCTGTACGCTGGCGAAACTAAAGTCGAGTACGCTTTCGCCCACGAAGACGAAAACACTACTGCTGTCTTGAAAGCGAATCGAAATTGAAGGCGTCTTCGCCTAGAGACCGTCCGAAATTCTTCACTTGCCTAGCCGACGGTGTCTGGGGGACAGGGGTAGCGAACCCGTCCCCGTCCTCCAGCAGTAGCCCCTCGGAGTCGTGCGAAAGAAGCTCACTTATTCGCTCAGGGCTGGATTAACAGTGCTTTCGCCCTTAGACGCCGTCCTTGCGGCGAAGGCCAAACGGTGAGAGATGTCGCAATGGTTGTGCGCTGGATTCTTTTTTACGCTGAAACGACGTGACGGCTGCACGTGATGGCGTTCGAACCGATGTGACTGTTGCGCATTTCCCAATGTGCTATCTTGCTGTTTTCCCTTCTAGGTCTATATAAGGCGAGTCGTGAATGCGTACAGCATTTTAAGTTCAAGGTTCGCTTGGCTTCCTCGCTCGGACTTCCTCCATTTCCTTCATCTTCGCTCTAAAGGTTAGCAATGGTTTCGGGCATTTTGTTTTACTTTCGCTGGTCATTCTTTGTTTTGTTGCGCATAGCAATTCTTTTTACTTCGTTGTTTTTTCTATTTTTCTTTGACACCTTTCCGCCTTATTTAGATGCTGAACATCCTGCAAATGAAGATTTGTGTCGATATAGCATTGAGATGTGTCAAGGATGAACGAAATGAGAGGCCTGATAAAAGGGCATTTTCTAAGACCTGGAAAAGCTAGAAGCCCAGATAAAGAAAATATCAATAGCCTCTGGTCAGTCAAAAGATCTAATTGGCTTGCAAGTATGACCATTCTGGTAGCATGGATGCTCAGATTATCACCTGCAGGATACTGTTTTTTTTTTTTTTTCAAAGCGTGCTGAGCATGTTCCGCATTAAGAGAAGTTGGAATAAAATTATACTACCGGTTGTCCTAACGTCGAGCAGCCATGGGCCCACACGGGTTTAATACTAACAAAAGTCACTGGATTGAATGGTGAATCTTATGGGTTGTATTAACTAAGAAAACTAATGTGCGACTAAAGCAACATGCATGACCATTTAAGGTGTATGCTCCTTCGAGCTCCTCCTGGCTCCACGTGGCCCGTGTCCAGCGGCGCCCGAGCATGGGGAAGACGGCGCACATTGCTTCCCCGCCTAGAAGTCGGGACATCACCACCGAACACTTCATGGAACATGACAGCAATCGTGGTGTCCGGAGTATTAGTCACCGCGTCATCAGGTCGCACTTCCCACTTGTTCAGCAAGACACGCCGCGTCCCGCTTCTCGGATTAGGATCACGGAAGGCCGATTTGGCGGCCAACCAGTCGCTGGGGCGCGGGAATGATTCATCGGCAAGCGACTCTAAACGAGTAAACGTCACGAGTGTGTGGCAAAGACCAGATCAGAGGTTCCTCCAATGACAGCGTCAAGGATTCGATGAAGGCTTTCACCAAAGCTTCTATGGGCATGCAGGCAACATGTGCGGGAGCCGTGGGTAGTGCGGCAGCAGGGGTAGTCGATAGTGGGGGGCTCTCCACTGGGGGTGCTGTCACTGGTGACCTCCGACACCGCAACAGCAGCGGAGTTGAGCTGTGTCCACCAGCACACTACTGGGCCCTCCAACACTTCAGTATCCGCGATGCCAAACGCGACCATACATGGTGGCGAAGGTTGCCCGGGACTCCATAGAGGTCGGCGGCTGCCCGGCGAGGGAAGCCACGAGCTCGTCAAGCATCGGGTCAACCCAACGAGAGGCTCCCGCCCCATGCGCTTAGAGAAGCCAGGAAACAAGATGATGTCGTGGGACGTTCCTCGGAAGCTCAAGCCAACGGCTGTCAAGTGGCGATGCTCGATGGCGGCGGCGTGGCGGCTGCGCCTCTCACACGCTGATCGCGTCGCCCATCGGGCGCCTCGCCATGGCTCGAAGCCATGTCAGTAGCAGGCAGCGGTTGAGTCTTGGCACCCCTCATCGTCATCACATTGTCCCTAACGACAAAGCCACTCGTGGGTTGAGCACCTCTTCCCCTGGCCATCAGCGCTGATGTTGACACCATGATGATCTGGACGGAGAAGGCGCGAGCGAGGACCAGCACAACACACACAGAAAAATGTGTTTAAGGAGTATAGCAAATATGTAATTTGTTAATGAAGCTCTGTATATATTATTTTGAAATTTTAATTAATGATCACTAGCAAATATACACATGCATTGTGATGGAAGAACAATAATCCTAAGACAAATGGGAACTAGAGGAACCCTAAATGGGCCTCCTCCTATTATTGGCCAACGCCGTTAGCTCTAGGAAGAAGTTACGCTAATGTTAATGGGCCAGATCACGGGTCTCTCCATTCTGGCCTCAACAACTCAAAGTTTTGCATACTTGGGTGGCTTCCGGATGTATGCTCCGCTTCGTATGTTGGGCCAGCCCGTTGCACTTCTCTTGCAGCTTCCGGCGTCTTGCTTCCTCGCCGGATCCGTTTGTAGTGCTTGATATCTTGTATTGAAACTTTAGCGTCATGAGATGAAATATACTACAAGCGAAAGAATTATTTTCTTTTAGAAAATATAGGTGCGCATATTTTTTTAGAATTTTAATTACAAACGACGCGTCGCATTACTGCTTTACGTGGCCGCGCCGCCCTGCTGAACATGCCCTTGTCGAACACCCAGTCTTCCATCATCTCCAGCGCCGCCCGCCCCTGCACCGCCGGCACAAAGTGCCCGGCCTCGTACACGGCGACATGCACGAGAGCGTCATGCTTCTGCACGTACCCAGCCAGCCTCCCTTCATGCTGTCCGGCGCCGCCGGCGCTTTCTTGCTGCCACACGGCGCGGGGGCGTCCTGGAACGCGGCGAGCCCGTCCCAGTCAAGCTCCCGCAGCCACGCCTCCACAGACACCACCCCCACCTGCGCGCACGTATTCCGTTGTACAGGAGCACGCAGCGTGGGCGACGTGGATGACGACGGCGCCGGCGATCCCCACAGCAGCGCCTCCACCTCCCTCTTGGCGCTCTTCATCACGTCGTCGTGCATCGCCGCCACGACCGCGTTGCTGATGAACTCGACGGCAGCGGCGTCGCCTCGGACGCCCAGCGCCGCCCTGACCTCGGCGTCGTTCATGAACTCCATGGCGCCCGGCAAGCTGGGAGTATCGGTGGTCACCGATAAACAGGAATATCGGATATATCGGAAATTTATCGGCGATAGAAATAAAATTTCGAACAAAATTTAGACAAAAAATAACTCATTTTATTCAGGAAAACACATAGATCATTTCTAAACCATTTAACACGAAAAACTAAATGAAACATATTATCAATTGCCTAGTCAGTGAGCAAGACAACGACACGGCTGGAGCATGTGAGTGTGTTACTGGCGGTGGTAACTTGAACCTAGGAGAGAAGAGGAGAGAAATGAAGCATGGATTAATTGGGTGGAGCTTTGGGGTCTATCTGTATGCACAAATTATAGAATTTTGAAAATTTAGGACCGATAGATGAAAAATTTCGGACCCAGCCGATAAACAGGAAATTTCGAAATTTCGATATTCGACCCGATATTTTTTCAACCAGGGATAAACCGGCACCGCCATCGAACAGCGACGCGAGCCCCGTGGCGTTCGCAGCCACGACGCCACGCCGTACCACAGCGTCGTCGCGCTTGCTCCTTTGCTCAGCGGCAGCCAGCGCCGCCGCCTCGCTTACATGGCCTCCGCCTCGCGCCTCCGATTCACGCCGATGAGGCCCATGAAGTAGAGGGCGTCGGCGTCTTGTCAGTCACTCTTGCGCCACCGGGTGCACGGCCGTTGCCAATGGCCACGCCCGGAGGTTGATCCGCTCATGCTCGGAAGTGTCGGGTTTGTGGCAACGATGAGTGCCGACCGTTGGGATGGTCTTGCCGGTGTAGCTCTCGCCGGTGAGGAAGAGAGGGCGAACACGGAAGGTGCTCCCATCCGGCTTCTGTCTTGAGAGGAAGCATTGGAGCGTGGCGAGGACGTGCTCCGCGACCACGGGCTGGGATGTGGGGATGGCAGAGGGCGATGGCGCCGTGCTGTAGCCGGTGCCGGCGGGCTCGAGGAAGAGGAGCCCGTACCGGCAGTTCCACGCGTAAGGGTTGGGCGACAAGGAGAACGCGGAGGAGGAGGAGGTATTGGAGCTGCTGCTGGCGACGGAGAAGACGTAGGGGCCGATCTGGAAGAAGTTGCTAGCGAAGGAGGATAGGGCGGGACCGCCCTCGAGCCAGATGAGCAGCGGCGTGGAGGCCGGCGAGGTCACTGGGTTGCTGGCCTCGTAGAAGGCGTAGAGAGAGATGCGTTGGCCACGGGGATCGGGAGGTAGCCGGACTTGGTCGGCAGGGCTTCTCTAGGGAATATGGTGGCCGCCAAGCCTACAGAGGCCATGGCGGCGAGGACGACAACGAGGAGGGAAACTGGGAGAGGTGCCATTGACATTGTGTCTAACTTGCTTAGTTGCTGGCCTGAATGGTTTGCACCATCAGAGAGAACTGAATATGTAGGTTGTCAGGTTGGCTGAAAATTAAAATCTTTGACAAAAGGAAACTTTTTTCCCTTTAGAAAATTATTTGATTGACAAAAGAAAAACTTTTGACTTGTAGTGTGTATGAATTGTCGTGGCGTAGGCGTGTTAGCTAGTCAACGATCAGTGCGTGTTCCAGTTATACGCCGGTTCCTGCTGGGCGTTGACAAGTAGTGTATTGGTCTCTCCTTTTTTCTTTCTTCTTCAAATTACTTCCAAATTCCATAATAACATCAAAATCTCCAAAAACAAAAAGTTGTTCAACTTTTCAAGATCTCCAACTTTGCTTTTTAGACCATCCCAAAATTCTCGATGGTTTTGAAAATAGGATTTTAATTTTTTTAATTTGAAATCCAAATTATTGTTTTGGGCCGACCTGGTGTGCTATTGGGCCCGTGACGCTTCAGACCGCCCGGCACTAAAATCGCCCACATGCCGTGCCTGGGGCGGCAGCTAGGCCCGGTGCCGTGCCCTATCGGGCCGTGCACTGAGCGGGCCCATGCCAGGCTGTGCCGGCCCGGCCCATTGAACATCTATAGGCGTTGTAAAGCCTTCTGCAGTTGGCGGGGTTGGTCAGTTCTATTCTATTTTAAATGGCATGGGTGGCCACCTGGCAGATCTTAGCCATTTAAGAGGAACGGGTCCTGGCCATTTGTATTTTTTTTTTTTTGAGAATATGGTCCTGGACATTTGTACACCACCATCAGAAGACACACAGGGATCGAGAACGGCCCACAGATTTGAGTGACCGAAGGCCCCAAAAAAATGCCCGAGTGACATATAGATTTAGTGTTGTGAAGGGCCTCGGGCGCCCTACAGGAGACTAAGATAAGATGCAATGGGTCTTGGGGCGTGTTATGCGCCGCCCACTAGGGGCTGGGCGGTCCACCTAAGGGCCGCCCGGCGCTAACCGTCTTCTTCCTTCTTCCTCCAGCTTCCTCGCGAGCATGCCCCCTCCCCCCGCCGCCCGCCCGCCGCCGGGTGCCCTAGGGCTCGCTCCCTCAAGAAACCCAACTCACCCTAGCCCGAGCTCGAGCTCCACGCCCGCCCATGGCGCCCCCCCTCCGGGTCCGATCGCCCCGACCACACGGCCCGGCCACACCACATCAAGGTCGCCCGGCGACCATCCCCACCGCCGGCCTACCTACCTCCCGGCCGGCCGGCAATCTATAGCCCGGGAGGAGGTACGGGTGGAGGCGGTGGTCGCGGGAGGACGTGTCGGGCGAAGCCGCGGTGGGCGGCCCGGGCGCCGTGAGGCGGCGCTGCCGCCGTCACCATTGGCGCAGGGGAAGGAGGTAAATGGGCGCGGAGGCCGCCTTTGGGCCTATCTGGTCGCCCACCTAAGGGTGGTGGTCGGCGATCATTGTTGGCGCCAACATTCCCGGCGGGTCTTGATGTGTGGGACGTTGTGTGGTTGCTTATATAGATGTACATCGGGCGGCCGGTGCGGCCCGCTGCCCGGACGGGCCGGCCGCACGCACGGGGCGGCCATGGGGCCAGCCCGGCCGTGCCCCACCGTGCTACTGCCGAGGTCGCCCATGGCCCGGTCCGGTAGCCATCGGGCCGCCCATTGGCACGGCCAGCACACGGCACGGCGGCATCGCTCAAGGCCTCCTCGCAGCGCACCATCGCTGCCTTGCGCCGCCGCCGCTGCTCGGCGCCGGCTCCCGCGCGCGCCCCGGGCCGCCACGGGCCCGCGCCGCGCGGCCACGCCGCCACGCCCTCGCTGGGCTACCCACATGGATGCCGCCGCCGCCGCGCTCGCTCCCACGCCGCCCGCGACCGCGTGCCGGCGTCGCGCCATCGCGTCGCCTTCGCTGGCCGTTCCGACCGATGCCGCTGCCTGCTCGCTGTTCACGGGCGCTTGCTGCCGCCGCCGCGCCTGCCTCGCTGGCCGCACGCCGCTGCGGCTCACGCCGCGTCGCTCGCGCCGCTACTGGCGGCCGCTCGCGCTGGGCTGCCGAACGAAGATGGCAGTACACAACAATACAACATTAGCTTTCCTATTAGCTTGCAAGGCAGCAGATGGGCCAAAGTGTGTTAGGCTGTTAGCAGGCCGATGGGCCAAAGTGTGTTAGCAGGCCAGTTTTGCTAAAAAAGACATGGCAGCATGGCCGGGCTGGACCAGTCCGTGCCACGGGCGAAGCCTACGCCCATGGCCCGGTCCGCCATCGGGCCGTGCCGCCCCGGGCCCGCTCATCTCGGGCGGACCGTGTTTTGGACCAGGCCAAAAGGCGGGCCTTGGACCGGGCCGCGGGCTTCGGACCAAATGTACATCTATAGTTGCTTATAGACAACATTGACAAATTAAGCCCAAACAAAATAAAGAACGCAATATTTTTTTTTTTTGTTCGAAAAGCTCCATCTTGGGAGGTGGCCACTCGACCACTGGTCTGTACTCTGTACACTGCCAAAAAAAAAGTTGAGGAAAGGAATGAAAAATTTTCATCATACTGAAATAGTCTTCTGTCCAGAATGGAAACAAATGTTGACCTCCGCTAGCTGTTGTTTGCACTACGTACACTCACCAACCACTGAAGTCTGAAGCAACCTGATGTTATTGACTGCAGGAAACAGAGCAACCGGCAGTTTGTAAGAAAATGAAATTTGTACACCGGCATCAGAAAGGATTTTTTCAAAATTTAGCCCTTTTTCAAAACATTTTTCAAATCTATCCCTAGTTTGAATCAAATTACGCCGGCATCCCTTTTTGTCGCGCCAAACAACTCGGCGCGTGACATTTACACATCGTCAGCGCCCGACGCATGCGGGCGCGCGGCGTGCTCTACACGCTGGGCTGCCGCCGTTGACCTCTTTGGCGTGGTCGTCGGTGGGGCCCACTTTCGGTCCGCGCCTTTGCATGCGGCGCTGAGCGAGTCGCGCCGATGCGTCGGCGCCGACAGGCCCGTTAGGGGTTTCGGTTTGGGCCGACCCCAAAGTGCGTGGGTCCACTATATGTCGCGCCGGATGCTCGGGCGCCGGCGATCAATACCTATCCACCGGCCCGATTTTTTTCTTTCTCTCTCTCTCTTTCTTTCTTCCTTCTCCGGTCCCGGCCGGGCGCCGCCCGTCGCCCGCCAGCGTCACCGCCCGATCCACTCCTCCAACGCCGGCCGCCTTTGCACCGGCCCTCCTCCACCGCCGGCCGCCCGCACCCGGCCTCCTCCACCGCCGGCGGCGGGGGATTTGGAGGCCGGGCGGACACAGGGGCCGGCGACCCTAGGGGCGGCGGCGGCAAGAACGCTGGGCTGTTCTCGGGCGGCGGCGTCCCCGACCTCCGATTGGCGGAGCTAGGCCGGCAGCCCCCTCTTCCTCTCCAAAACCGGGTTAGGTACTAGTTCTTTCTCTCCTCTTCCTCCTTTCGATGGTTTAGGGTTGTTAATATGAAATTGTTCTTGATTGAATCGTTATTTGGTATAATGTGGTTCGTAGAATCGGTTTAGGATTGGTTTTGGTCGCTGGATTTGAGGTAGAGATTGAGTTGCATGAAACTAGTTCATTGATGCATGTATGGACGTTTAGGGTTTGATATTATTTATATTTTGCAATGTGAATTTATAAGTGATTGGGTCGTTTATTGATGCAATGTGGTACGTGGAAACGTTTTTAGGATATGTTTTGCCGTGGATTTCACCTAGATTGGATTTTTCATGAATAAAGTTCTTTTTTTGCATGGTGGTATTGAGTTTGTTTTTAATATATATTGGCAATATGGTTGTTTTACTTATAGCTTTATTGTTTTGCATGGTAGGATTTTTTGGTTAATATGAAATGGTCGTTGATTGAATCTTTAATTGATAGATTGTGGATTTTATGTAGATTAGAAATTAATGCATTTTTTTTAATATATAACTAATTAATGCATTCTTGTTTAGATGTATAACTAATTAATGCATTCATTTTTAGTTAATACTAATAACTAATTAATGCATTTTTTTTATCCTTAATAAAATTAATGGAATGTAGTTGTTGGATGCATAGAGGTGTTGAATTTGTTTGTAATATATATTGGCAATATGGTTGTTTTACTTATAGCTTTTTATTTCGAATAATTTGTAGATGGACCGTTTAGTGCGCTTTTATATTGGTGGCAAAGTTAGAGGGGATGGCAAGTTTGAGAACATGCATGAACAAGTTCATTTTTGGTAGACCTCCTAGCTTCGATGATTTGGTCCGCCATTGTCGTGACAAGTATGGATGGCCGTCTAGCTTGATTGGTCGATTTGATCGTGGGAAGGAACGAGCACACTATGCACTTATGCCTTTGTCATGTGAAGATGATTGGAAGAACTTTGTGGAGGTTGTGAAGGGTAGTAGTGTTCGTTTTTTGGAAGTTGTTGTGGAGAAGGTGATGAACCCATTTGTTGTGCTGCGGGCCGAGAACGTGGATGAGGAGCCCGTAGAGCACCTTACTCGGGAGGAAGATTTGCAACCGGCTTGTGTTAGAGACAATGAAAATACAAAGTGATGGTAGGTATGGAAGAGTGCGATGAGGAGGAGATTGGTGCTATGGACGACATGTTTGTAGGATCAGAGGATTATGGAGAGTGCGGAGATGAGCTCACTTTCGGTGAAAGTAGCTCGAGGAGGTTGTAGAGGGCAGTATAGGTCGGAGCCTAGTACGGAGGATGAAAGCGATGAGTATAGGGGGATATTGCATCCACCGACGGGTCATTTAGAATGGAGTACAATCGATGTGGAGCTAAGTCAGTTGAGGGAGGTCCATGTTGAGGTACCCTCCGCACCCAACTTCATGGACATTAGTATGGTTGATGAAGCGGTGTGTGTGACACCGGGCCTGTCGTTGTTGGACGATGAGGGACCGAGAGCGAGGAGATGGAGATTAAGAAGGGGATGGTCTTTGACACATTGGATCATCTCAAGTTTTTTTTCTTGCGGACTACGCCCGTTAGGTATCATAGGCCCTATGTGTTGATCACTGCGACCCCGAGAAGCGGTACGATTGCTTTGCAAGAAGAAATGTGGTTGGGGAGTTTGGGCGAGGAAGCCGCCAAACAAGACTTGGAGGATTCGAAATGTGAAGCAACCTCACACGTGTCGGTCTTCTAAGCCTAAGGGGGTTCACGCGCGAGAACACGCCCCGTGTTGGTATTTATTAATGCAAGCGTAAAAATCCGCAAGCGCCGCGGATACCGATGTAGCTTTCACCCGGGAGTATTCAGTATCGATTTCCACGGGGAACGTGAAGTGTACTAGAAAGAATTTAGAACGCCCTAAGAAAATAATAATGATGTTGGGAAAAGAGATTGTTTCTAAGGTCTCTAATTGATCTAAGAATCACGAGATACTTTCGGGTTTATTTATATTGGGACATCGAACACTAGCCGCGGAAAGGGGTGAGAAGGGGGCTAGGAAGCTCCAACTACGGTCCTACAAACACCAATCCGAACGTGGTGGAATACGCCGGCCGTCGATTGTCACTACCAGGGCTACCACAAACTATCCGTGGGATTGGGTGCAATTCCGTGTAACCGCTAGACTAAGCACCACGCCTAATCTAAAGATTACTACTCTAGCGTTGCAAAAACTAGAGCACTTGATACAAGCGGGAATCTAATAAATAAACTTAAAGTAAATGCTGAATAAAAGTAAATAAATAGAGAACTTAGAATTAATAAATAAAGAACACGGAGATTGCTGAAGAAACGAACTAGTTCTTTGTAGATGTACAATGTTGATGAAGATCCGGCTGTGTCCGGATCTCCGACTTTCTCCTTGCCTCTTTCCTTGATCTTACAACTAGATGAACTAGAAGAACTAGATCTAGAACTAGAACTAGAACTAGATGAACTAGACAACTACAGGGACCTCTCTCTCTCTTCTAATATGAAACCCTAGTTTATGCTCGTCGATAGCTAATGAGAAGATGATCCGAGATGATTGAAACCAGGGGGCACGGGGGCTTGCTTATATAGTCGGGAGGAGGTGCGGGGTTTGACCTAGATTCATCTCGTACTCCCACCGTCGCCCCTCGGATCAAACCGACATTAAACGAGCGGATTAGATTGGCGCGTCTTAGAGGCGGTTGGAGAACCTTCCGAATCGGGCCGACGTGGCGGGGGGGGAGGCCGCCGGCCCAAATAACAGCCGGCGGCCCAAATAGGGCCCACTTCGTGGGTCTCGGGGACCGGGTGCCTTCTCGAACCTTTACGGACTCCTATTTCTTGGGTGTTAAGTCTTGATCACGTCGGGATTAGTCAGGAGCTTTCTAGGGTCTTTCTCGGAGTTGGATTGTGTTACGTCGCGTAGTCGCATCGCGGCTCGCGAATTCTGGTGTTTTCCCTGTTTAGTCCCGCAATTCACAACTTTACGAAAACCGGTGGAAATATGTTAGTGACACCCTATTCTAGGTTGTTATTATGATTTATACCCCTTTCTCATGTTTATTTAATTAATAAATTTGTATGATAACAAGTGTCAACAAACTCCCCAAGCTTACCTTTTGCTAGTCCCTAGCAAAGCTATATGCTATAGTAGGATCGGGGAGTTGCTACTATGCTTTCATACCTCGTAAGTCTTTGTGTTTATCGGAAATAAATTCTCCTCTTAACCAGCATTGCTCTCTCATACCTATTTACCATGGGGCCTAGCCTTTTCACGAATCCTAAGCAAGATAAAACAATCAAGTTAAGTACCATGTCTCATGTTCTTTGATCAACTATCATCCAGGGGTTTTGCAATATTTTTCAAAAGAAACTCGAGAGATTCCTATGTATGACCCTCTTAAGTAGATGGTGGTAGTGGAGTTACACATGTGGTAGGACATACATAGTGGGATGATAGTGGTGAAGTGGATGAGGATGAAAGGTAGTAAATAGCCTTTAGCCTTTTCTAGTTTTTTTTTTTCTCAAGCATCTTGGACTATATCTCTTTCTTTAAAAATTGCTTAAGACCTGGGTCGTCCATTCTTAGAGAGGTGGGCTTTTGCCCGGACTTGTGTCCATTTTTTTCTCTCCTTAGAGATGTGGGCCCTACTCACCCTCGGACACGTGTCCATTATTCATCTCTAAATATATTTAGGGAGGTAGGCCCTTCTCGCCTAGTATGACTTTTGTCCGTTTCTCTCCCTCTCTCGTCTCACTTTTCTCTCTAAATATTTATTTTTTTTTTTTTTTCTTTTTTTTTTTTTTCTTTTTTTTTTTCGAATGTAGCCCAGCCTCTATTTAGCATAAACACTTGAGAGAGACATATCCAAAAATTGCAAGAGTTTATTTTTTTTATAATTATGGCTAGCGGCTTGATGGAATATGGGAGGCGTACTTCGAGTTAGAAGCAACATATTTAGTGGAGTGGGATGATCTTGATGCTTAAACTCTTAAGGGCCATAGCTAAGGAACTCATCATGTAATATTTTATAACTTTCAAAGATAAAACCAGGAATTAGGTATCTCTAGGAATATGATAAACAGCAGCTCAACTTTTCATGTATCTTTATCCTTTAATGCTAAGACTCAGATTAAGCATGTGCTTCCCATAGGTATTGGGTTTAGAGCAAATTAAGCAATTAAAGCTTTGGGAGAATCTAAGTCCAAAGTGTAAGTACTTTTAAGAGGAATTAAGGCGGAGCAACTATTCATCATTTCCTTAGCATATATCATCAAGATCATAATTAAAAGAGAAAGGTCAACTAGCAAACTCTAGCATTATTTAGACTCTAACAAACTAAGACTCTAATTAAGACTCATTATATATAGCAAGGCAAACATAAATAACTAGCTAAAAATAGATAGGATAGTGATACTTATCGTGATAAGCGGGGTGCTCTCCCCAAGCCGATTGTTGACATAGTCGAAAGTGGTGATGGCGAAGTGAGGTAGACAAGTAGTGGTGGTGTTGACCTTCCTTGATAGGGCATTGATGATGTTGACGATTAAGATTGTGCTCGATCAAGTGGTCATACGCCTCCACACCGCCGTGTCTTACTCTTTTCGGGTGCTCCAAATCCGCTAAACTCAAATAGACAACAAAACTTGTGGAACAAGGTTAAGCGTTAGGTTGGCTTGGCCTACTTAAGTTTTTTTTTTTGTTGCCTTTTTTTTTTAAATAGAAGCTCTTTTTTAGAGTGGATCATTGACTTGAAAGAATTCAATCAAGTCAATTTCTTCTAACTTTTCGGGTTCTAAAAAGACTTTCAACCGATGACCATTTACCTTAAATGTGTTACCTAAATCATCTTGGATGGTGATGGCTCCATGTGTTGAGGTGTCGACGACATTATATGGTCCATCCCACTTACTCGCAATAACTTACCATGTCCAAAGAGCTTAACCCTTGAATTGAATAGTAGGACTTTGTCTCAGGGCTTAAACTCCTTGTGCTTAATTCTCTTATCATGCCATCTTTTTGTTCTCTCTTTATAAATCTTAGAATTGTGATAGGCTTTTTTCTCTCCATTCCTCTAGCTCGAGAGAGTTGCATTAGACGATTCTTGCCAGCTAGGTGGAGATCCATGTTCCATTTCTTGATTGCCCAATGAGCCTTGAACTCTAATTCAAATGAGGCAAGTGGCATGTTTTTTCCATATACGAGTTGATAGGGTGACATGCCTATCGGTGTTTTGAATGCAGTTCGGTAAGCCCAAAGTGCATCCGGAAGCTTGTCCTTCCATGCCTTCCCCATTTCATCTACGGTCTTTTTGTAGAATATTTTTGATTTGTTTATTAGATGTTTCCGCTTGACCGCTAGTTTGGGGATGGTAAGGAGTAGCGATGTTGTGACGAATTCCATGGTCCGCTAGGTACTTTTCGAAAGGTTTTATCGATGAAGTGAGGACCTCCATCGCTTATGACCATCCGTGGTGTACCAAAACGTGGAAATATGATTTCATGGAACATTTTCTTGGCATGTTTGGAATCATTTGTTCGACATGGTAGTGCTTCTACCCATTTGGATACATAGTCTACAGCTACCAAGATGTATTCACAATTCCTTAATTAGGAATGGCCCCATAAAATCAATCCCCCAAACATCAAAGAGTTCAATTTGGAGATTGTTTGTGAGAGGCATTGCATCTCGTGCATTAATGTTTCCATGTTTTTGGCATCGATGGCATCTCGACAAACTCCTTTGTATGCGCATACATCGTTGACGAGAAAAACCACTTTGCCATATCTTGGCATGTGTCCGAATGCTCCATAATGTCCTCCATATGGCGAAGCATGACATCTTTCCATAATTTGAATTGCCTCAGCCATAGGGACACATCTTCTCAACAATCCATCGGCAAGCAAACTCGAAAAAAGGTATGGCTCATCCCATAGGTGCATACGGCTTTCATGGATTAACTTTCTTTTTTTTATGCGCACGGGTGGGACATAGCCCGTGACTATAAAGTTCACGATGTCCGCATACCATGGATCGAGGAGTGTGTTATCTTGAGCAAAGTGTCATCCCTTAGGTAGTCATTTATGGGTAGGTCATGTTTTTCCTTGTATTGTAGCCTAGACAATGGTCGGCTCATCGAAGTTCTCTACTCCCCTTTTTTATCTCGGATTTCAATATCAAACTCTTGGAGTAGAAGAATCCATCGAATTAGCCGAGGCTTAGCATCTTTCTTAGTGAGGAGGTACTTAAGAGCAAAGCATGATCTCGTATAAACAATTACCTTTGCCCCCACTAAGTAAGATCTAAACTTGTCTATAGCAAAGACAACGACCAATAGCTCTTTTTCGGTTGTGGCGTAATTGAGTCGCGGTCCGGATAAGGTTTTGCTAGCGTAGGATATGGCATAATGCTTCTTATCCTTGGTTTGGCCTAAAAAAAGACACCAACCGCAAAGTCGCTAGCATCACACATTATCTCAAAAGGAATATTCCAATCGGTGGTTGAATGATTGAGCTGAAATGAGTGCCTTCTTAAGGATTTGAAAAGATTCATGGCACTCATCGGTAAAGATGAAAGGTGCATCTTTAGCTAAGAGACTAGTCGAGGGGTCTAGCGATTTGAGAAAAATCTTTGATAAAGCGCCTGTAGAACCCCCGCATGTCCTAGAAAAAGTGCGGATTTCTTTCACATTCGTGGGAGGTGGGAGTTGTTCAATAACTTCAATCTTTGCTCTATCCACCTCTATACCACGTTCGAGACACCTTATGTCCTAGCACTATTCCTTCCCGAACCATAAAATGACATTTCTCGAGTTTAGGACTAAGGAATTTTCTTCACACCGTTGTAAGACTTTATCTAAGTTCTCCAAGCAATCGTCGAAGGTTTTTCCATAGGCGGTGAAATCATCCATGAATACTTCAACGATTTTCTCAATCATATCGGAGAAAATAGACATCATGCACCGTTGGAAGGAAGCTGGAGCATTGCATAACCCGAACGACATTCGTCGGTATGCGTAAGTTCCATACGGGCATGTAAAAGTGGTCTTACTTTGGTCATCAGGGTGGATTGGGATTTGATGATACCCAGAATAACCATCAAGGAAACAAAAGAAAGAGTGCTTTGCAAGCCGTTCCAACATTTCATCAATAAAGGGTAACGGGAAGTGATATCTCTTTGTAGCCTTGTTGAGTTTTCTGTAATCAATGCACATACGCCACCCGGTGATAATTCGTTGAGGGATGAGTTCATTCTTATCATTCCTAACGACCGTCATTCCTCCCTTCCTTGGTACTACTTGGACAGGACTAACCCACTCGCTATGTGGCACGGGATAAATAATCCCAGCGTGTAGGAGCTTAAGGACCTCTTTCTTAACAACGTCTCGCATAGCTTTGTTAAGTCTGCGTTGTGGCTCCCTTGAAGGTGTGCAATTAAGATCAATAGGGATGCGGTGAGTGCAGAGAGCAGGACTAATGCCCTTGAGGTCTTCGAGGGAGTAGCCTATAGATGATATATGTCTTTCAAGAACAATTGATAAGTTTTTGTGTTTCTTCGTTTTGAAAGTTTATCACTAATGATTCTTTGGGGTTTGTCGATTATTGTGTAAGAAGACATATTTCAAACCGGGAGGAAGAGGTTTCAACTCTATTGAAGGAGGTGGAGGTTTCTCATTTTGGTCTAACTCAATGGGTTACGCAAACTCGTCTTCTTCTTCAATGAAGTGTTCGATGTCGAAGGATGGCTGGGCCATTTCTTCTAAAAGACGCCATTAAGACCTCCTCAATAGGGTCTTGCTCGGGTTTGGGTTCCACCATTGTGTTTGTAGATCGGGCAAGAGGAATAGTCATAGTGGAGTTTACAACTTTGAAGTCTAAGTGACCTCGTAGTGGCTTTTTCTGTAGAATCCTCATGATTGGTACGCCAATCAAGAGAGGAACCACCGAGATGTCATAAATGTGAAAATCTAGACATATCTCCAAGTTGTTGATTCGAGCGAGGAACCGCCCTTAAAACTCCATGGCATTCAAGATTAAAAATCGATGGGCCTTGTAAAAGTTTTTTGAGATGGAGTTAAGGGCGTGTCGGGATAAAGAGCATCGGCTAACTCTTTTGAAATAATGTTTATCCCGACGAAGGATTGTAGTGGACTTCTCTAGCGGACCCTCTAATTTGGCATAAGAGAATGGTTGAAGGGGAGGTGATTCGAGCTACCTCGGGTGATAACTCCGCATCGGTCAACCATTCATAACTCATAATTGTTGAAAGGCTTTTTGATATGTTCTATGCTAACCGTTTCTTCCCGTGGATCAGGTTGAGTGGTCTTTTCTAGAGGTCTCGCTTGAATAGGAAAATTCGAGGTATTTCCATAATCTTCAAAGATATCTTCCTCGAATTCAACGGAAATTCTAGAGGAGATGGTTCATCATCCTCTAGTTGGGTTTGTGTTCCCTTTTCGGAAGGTTTCTCAACAACCAAATTACTAGATGAGTCAATTGGAATTTTTAATTCCGCCGCATGTTCCTCCTCTAATGGTTCGGGGCTTGGCTCAACTTCTTCTTGGGAATTCATCGTAGACGCCGGTGTATGGGGTATTTTCAAGAATTTTGTCAAGGATAGCTTTTCCCTCACTAACGGTCTTATGTGAAAATGATCCTCCGTAAGATGTATCGAGGAACAGGGCTGCTTCTTTGCTAAGGCCATAATGAAAGTGTTGTAAAAGGACTTGGTGGGGCAAAGATAATCACGGGCAGAATAAGAGTAAACTTGAAAATCTTGCCCAAGCTGCTCCTATAGTTTCTTTCTCTTTTGTTTAAAATTAAGAATTTCAAGGCGAAGAGTAATGATCCGTGAAATAGGGAAGAAAGCAAGACAAAATTTGTCTCGAAGTTCCTCCCAATTCCGTTCACACTTACGGAATTATGAGTATACCATTGTTTCGCTCTCTAAAAGAGAGAACGAAAATAATTTCCATTTTAGGGTCTCATGTTTCATGCCGGGAATATTCAAGCATGAACATAGTTGCTCAAATTCTCGGATGTGCACATATGGATTTTCGTCTTCTTTTCGAGAGAAAGTTTGCTCTCGAACCATAGCTATAAAAAAGTGGCGAATCTCATATAGCCATCCGTAAGAATAGGATGTGCCGATTGTGGTGGCTCTATCAATTCACCCTTTGGAGCGGAAAATTTATAGATAGGAGTGGAATCCATAATGGTAGTGGTATGTAAAAGGTGCGAAAAAGAAAAAGGATAAATGGGCGAACTTGGTTCTAAACTAGCACGCCTACCGTTCCCCGACAAGAACGGCGCCGTAAAGCTTGTTGGTATTTATTAACGCAAGCGTAAAAATCCATAGCGCACGGATACCGATGTAGCTTTCACCGGGAGTATTCTAGAGTATCGATTTCCACGGGAACGTGAAGTGTACTAGAAAAGAATTTAGAACGTCCTAAGAAAATAATAATGATGTTGGGAAAGAGAGATTGTTTCTAAGGTCTCTAATTGATCTAAGAATCGAGATACTTTCGGGTTTATTTATATTGGGACATGAGAACACTAGCAGCGGAAAGGGGTGAGAAGGGGGCTAGGAAGCTCCAACTATGGTCCTACAAACACCAATCCGAACGTGGTGGAATACGCCTACCGTCGGGATTTGTCACTACAGGGCTACCACAAACTATCCGTGGGATTGGGTGCAATTCAGTGTAACCGCTAGACTAAGCACCACGCCTAATCTAAAGATTACTACTCTAGCGTTGCAAAAACTAGAGCACTTGATACAAGCAGGAATCTAATAAATAAACTTAAAGTAAATCTTTGAATAAAAGTAAATAAATAGAGAACTTAGAATTAATAAATAAAGAACACGGAGATTTTTGAAGAACGAACTAGTTCTTTGTAGATGTACAATGTTGATGAAGATCCGACAGTCCCAGGATCTCCGACTTTCTCCTTGCCTCTTTCCTTGATCTTACAACTAGATGAACTAGAAGAACTAGATCTAGAACTAGAACTAGAACTAGATGAACTAGACAACTAGAGGGACCTCTCTCTCTCTTCTAATATGAAACCCTAGTTTATGCTCGTCGATAGCTAATGAGAAGATGATCCGAGATGATTGAAACCAGGGGCCAGGGGCTTGCTTATATATAGTCGGGAGGAGGTGCCGGGGTTTGACCTAGATTCATCTCGTACTCCCACCGTCGCCCTCGGATCAAACCGACATTAAACGAGCGGATTAGATTGCGTCTTAGAGGCGGTTGGAGAACCTTCCAGAATCGGCCGACGTGGCGGAGGGAGGCCGCCGGCCCAAATAACAGCCGAGCGGCCCAGCTGAGGGGCCCACTTCGTGGGTCTCGCTGACCGGGTGCCTTCGAACCTTCGGACTCCTATTTCTTGGGTGTTAAGTCTTGATCACGCCGGGATTAGTCGGAGCTTTCTAGGGTCTTTCTCGGAGTTGGATTATGTTACGTCGCGTAGTAAAACGGCTCGCGAATCTCGTGTTTTCCGTTTAGTCCCCGCAATTCACAACTTTACCGAAACGGGTGGAAATATGTTAGTGACACCCTATTCTAGGTTGTTATTATGATTTATACCCCTTTCTCATGTTTATTTAATTAATAAATTTGTATGATAACAAGTGTCAACAGCCCGTTATCCGAAGTCGTTGCGTCTTGTCGGCCTTGTTAAGGCCGATAGCGATATATCTGTTCCCTCCCGATCGGAGAGCATTTGGGGTGGACCGGATATCGAGTGAGCTACATGAAGGCATGGCGAGCAAAGCAAGCATGCTATAGAGCTGTTGTGGGGTGATTGGAAGGAGGCATACAACCAAGCTCCTAGGATCCTTACAGCCATGAAACACTACAATCCAGGGCTTAGGTGGTATCCTCTTGCTGGCCGGATAGTGGATGACACGGACGGCGTGCCTAAACATGTTCTCGCATGCATTGTTTTGGTGTTTTCCCGGTCCACCGAGGCATTCAAGCATTGTCGGCCTGTAGTGCTTGTTGATGCAACATTCCTTACGGGGAAGTACAAAGGTGTTCGATGATGGCGTCGGTGTGGATCAGGAGAACCAGCTTTGTGCCTTTAGCGTTTGCTTTGGCCGAGAGCGAGAACACTTTGAGCTGGTCTTGGTTCATGAAGCTTGTAAGAAGAGATGTGATCCGTCGTACGTCCCGTAGGATTTGCATGATATCTGATCGGCACAATGGATTGCTATTGGTCGCTAGAGAGGAGATAGATGGGCTTCCCCTCTTGAGCATCGATGGTGCATGCGACACTTTGCCGCCAACATTTGGCGGCGACAAAGGAAGAAGGAGGTCGTCGAAGTTGAAGGTCGTGTGTTGTTGTCGCACGAAGGAGAGGTTTAAAGAGAAGCTTGCGAGTTGAACAAGGTCCTAAACACTCTCGCGAGGACTTGGCTTGTGGCCCGTGATGAGTAATGTGGACAAGTGGGCTCTCGATTTGATGATGGTGGCCTTAGGTATGGCGTGATGACCACCAATTCATCGGAATCGTTTAACAAAGTGTTCAAGGGAATCCGCGAAAGCACTCTCTCGTGATTGTGGAGTACTGCTCAAGAAGTGCAACGAATACTTTGTTAAACGTTGGAACATTGCCAAGGCTTCTAGAAGAAAAATGGGGCGTGCGGTAGGGAGACACTGAAATTGCGGAGGCCATAGGTTCCAATCAGGTTGGTGTTGCCTACGGACCTTCAAGGCTAGTGTACAACATAATGTCGGGGGAGGAACCAATCCGGGCGATGAGAAGTACGGTGGCAAAAATTATAGGGTGGACCTCCGTAAACCGGAGTGTTCTTGTTGCATTCCGCAGCCTACTTCATGTGCCTTGCTCACACGTCATCACGGCCTGTAAGATGAGGGGTTTGGACCATGAAGATCAGTTTTTTCATGTCTCCATTCTATCTCAAATCAAACACCCTAAAAAGTGTGGGAATCCGGCTTCGAGCCGTACTTAGATCCTTCACAAAGGGCACGCATACAATGGATTGGATTATGTTCCCCGACCACGATCAAGAAAAAAGAAAAAAGGTTGGGAGAAGGAAGAGAAAACGCCTTCAAGGAATTATGGACGATTGCAATGCCGATGGCCCGTGATGTGTATGATTCGAATGGCTATGGTCTCGATATGTATGGCTATGGAGATTTTGATGAGGCCATGGCTCCGGTCCGTGCTCTAAATGTCACAGACCGGTCACACCGCAACCACTCACGATAGTGTTCGGGTACTAGGGTGTTTTTAGTTTTGGTGTTGTCTTAGTCTCTTCACGTTGTGATATATTAATTTCCTAATGCTTTGTTGTTGACATTATTTTTATTCATGTCATATGTCTAATCTTGTGTTTTTTGGCCTTCTCCGGGATGGCGCAGAGGAGCCCGTTCCTTCTTCAAGATTGCTATGACAAGGACCACCGAGCACACTTGGTGGTGGACTTGGGCCGTGCAAGTGATTCCCATATTCATTGTTTCAAAAATATTTATATTGTGTCCATCGTTTATCATCTCTAATCGTTACAAATGTTTTATTTTTTTTCGTAAATCGAAGCCGCTGGCCCCCCGAGCTCACAAGCCCTCGCGTTGGGGACGAAGCGGTACGCCTTTACCTCGCTCGAAGCTTCTTGGGCCTTGCTCGAGCCATTTTGGCGGGGCTCCCAGAGATGGACGGGGCGCTGGTGACTGGTTTCGTGGACAGGTGGCGTTCGGAGACGCATTCCTTCCACCTGCCGTGTGGAGAGATGACAATCACCCTAGAAGATGTGAGCTACATCTTGACCTCAAAGTCAACGGTCTACCGCTGTCGTGCCATCGCGGTGCCAATCGGAAGGAGTTGGTGTTCCAGTTCACGGACATTACCCTCCCCCGCCTCCACGGGGAAAGAGGGAGCACAAGACTCGTGTGTGTCGCCCCGGTTGGGCGGGCCGCACTTCAATACTTGCCCTGAAAACGCCGACGATGAAGAGGTGCGAGGAGGCACGAAGGTGTGGTTGTGGCACCCGATTGGTCTTTTTCCCCGCTACCCGACGCCTACGGGAACACCTTGTCTGGATGGTGCTCCCAATCTTGCGGCCAGATTGGGAGGACATCGCCTGCATACAGCCGGGGCTCCGCCACACTCGCATGGCTGTATCGACAGCTGTGTGAGTCCTGTAGGAGGATGAAACTTTCCTCAAACTTGGGTGGATGCGTCTACCTCCCGCAGATATGGATCCGGGAGCGCATACCCCTCGGATGGGACTACGTGAGGGCGGTTCCCGTGACGTTACTCATCCATGTTTTTTATGTTTCGATCTTAGTTGCACTATCTAATATTCTAGTTCTTATACGGGTCGCTGGAATTTTTTTGCAGTGCATGGCCATATGCGGAGTATCGGGCCCCATTGTTGTATTTGTGGCACAAAAACAAGATGGTGAAGGCGATTCGAGAGATGAGGTACGTCGGTACTCCAACGATCCGGACTTGTTGACTTGGGCAATGTGTTAGTCATGCCGCTATACATATTGTGATGTACTTTAAGATCGCCGATGCATTTGTCTAATTCTCTCAAACTTTAGGTTGAGTGGACTCCATATGCACGACGCGATGTACAGGACTTGAATGTTCCCGCACGGAGTGATGAAGAGAAGCTGCGCTGGAGATGCAATGCTCCAATGATCCTATACTACATTGTGGAGCACCACATTCCTATGAGGGTCATGAAGCAGTTCGGGCGGAGGCAGGAATACCCAATCCATGAAGGCGGGACGTCCTCAGCATTGCACGAGTAAGTCATTTCAGATTTAACTTCCTTCGTTGGCGTATTTTTACTTATCTAGTCAAAACTAACGATGAATGTTTCAAAAGATTTCAAGGAAGAAAAGGTTTGGTCTTTGGAGGAAAGCGGCTCGACACCCATGAGGCTTTATGTGCAAAGCAGTGGATGAACGCCGAGAGGGTGTGGCCTGATAGTGGGCCTCGATCGGTGGCCCAAGAGTACCATCAGTACCTCGTGTACCTTTTCAAGGTGACTAGAGTTCGTCTTCACACTCCACTCTCGGTGACTCCAGTCTTCTATGGAGAGAGCAATCAAGAAGACCCCTACGACGAGGCAATGAGGGGAGGCCGGCAGCCCGAGAGCACCTCTCATCAACTACACGGTAAGCATGCATTTTGAGCCGGAGCGTACATTTCTTCGTGGTTTAGCATCGCATTCAAGTTTTAACCTTGCTCCTCGCATTACGAGACCACGCAGCTAGCCCACCTTTCGAATGAAGCCGAGCGTACATTGGGCGCGGGGGGGCAAGAAGGTAGTGAGCTTGTAGAATTTGCAGAGGTATGACGCTCCGACTCAATATAATTCCAGTTAGACGATCTGCTTGTATGTCCTAACTCGCCAAATAAATGACCGAGAAAGTGAAGAAATTTCGCCGCCGCCTCGGCCGCAAGTTGAGCTGCTTTTAGAGGTGAGGATGACGGCGCCGCAGAGAAGAAGGGAGAGGCCTCCCGGCGCAGAGCTGAAAGTGAGGAATGTGAAGAGCCTAGGTGCAGAGTCACCGGTGGCCTCCCAGACAAGACGGAGTACCGTGGGAAAAGCGATTGCACGCACCCCTCACGACACAAGCCCAAAGAGGAAGCGGTGATGACACCGACGACGACAAATGAGGATCCGCACTTTGAGCAGAGGTCATTGGTTCTTCTGAATCGTATGATGCTCCTCGCGTGAGCCAAACACGTTCAACTTCTATGTTGTTGAAATAGTTGTCACCTTGTATTAACATTTGGACCATATCCGAAATTCTCGAGTTTTGTAGGGTGCATCTCAAAGGTCACCTCCGGCAGCGTGGGGTGGAAAGCGCAAAGGTAAAGACCGCTCCGACGTGGGGACTCCAAATGTACTAGCAACATAGCCTGGGTCGCCAACGTTGTCGGCCTCAAAATTTTTCCCCCCGCCGTGAGAAGGTGAGTGTTTGGCAAACAAGAAGCAACGTTGGGGAAATGAGAACTAACAACACATAACTCATAACCTTGCTACGTTGGAAATATGGGGAAATTACATAATTGAATACATATCTCTAATTGTTTCTATCCCCATGTGTGCGTAAACGGCGACGACCTTTCAAAGTGGACTCCGTACCTTGCTTTTTGGAGTGGGGATGGATGGATTTGCTATTATGTTTGTGAATGTATCGACTATGTTTGAACTATGTCCGAACTATGTGAGTGGTGGTCTTCAAACTTGGGTGAACTATGTAAATTATGCTCACGACACTTTGGTGACCTATGTGTGAACTATGGATTTGCTATGTGTGGACCAAATTGGTATGATGTTATGTATCAATTATGTGATCTTTTGTGGCATATCATGAGATGATGCTATCTATGAAATCTGTGATATTTTGTGGTATAAATCTGTGAATATTTGTGATGTTATCTATGTGCTCTGTAAAAAAAATTTAAGAATAAATGTCGCGCCAAAAGGATAGGCGCGGCAGCCATTTGCACAATAACGTCGCGCCTACCCACCCGGGGCGGCGACCCCCGCGGGCGGCACACGCAACGCCACGCGTGTCCGAACGTCACGCCGGATCCTTTGGCGCGACGCATCGCGCCAGTCCGTAGGCGCGGCGCGGGCAAAGAGGCCCTCCCCGCGAAATCGCGTGAAGTCGGGGTCCTCGGCGCGACGTGTCACGCCAAACCTTCCGGGCGACATCGTCGACATGTTGCGCCCACGTGTCCTCGTAGATCACGCCCGCCATCGCGGGCGCGGCGTGTCCGACAATGCGGGCCGGTATTGAGCCCGTCGCCGCCTTACGCCAGCGCGCGACACCTCGCGCTAGGGCTCGTGGGCGCGACGCGGCAAAGAGGCCGCCCGGCCAAATCGTCACCCGTGGCGTCGTTGGCGCGGCGGGTCGCGCCAAAGACTCGGGCGGCGACGTGGAGAGTCTCCATCCAACCGGTGTCGGACACGTGGTTATCGCTACCGATGCGTTTAAGCGACGTGTCGTCGCGCCTACGGATCCGGCGGCGACGTTTAATAATAAGACTTTGTCTTCTTCCTCCTTCCACACCATTCTTCTTCCCCCACCTCTCTCTCTCCCTCGAGCCGGTCCGCCACCACCACCGTGGAACCCTCCTCCAAAGCCCCCCAACCCACCTCCAAAGCCCCCCCCAAACCCCTCCTCCTCCCCCCACTACCCCCACCCCCCATAGCCCCCCCTCCTCCTCCACCCACACCGGCCCTAGGCTCCTTCTCCCTCCCAAGCCCCTCTCATCCACCCCCAAACTCTTCAAGGTTGCTTGAAACCCCAAAGCCTCCTCCTCTTTTTCGGATTATGTAAGTGGTTTGGATTTGTTTTTCTTTATTGAATTCATACTATTTGGTGTGGTTGTATTGTTAATTAGGGTTTAGGGTTTAGTTGTTAATTAGTATCTCGATTGCTTTGTTTGGTCGTGGTTATATTGTTCATTAGTAAGGCACGTGCTAAATGAGAATGGTGTGAATTTCTTATAAATGCAAATTACCATTACGATAGAGGTTGGTGTTATTTCTAAGAAAAGAAAGACAATGGTGTGATTACATACAAATAATTTGTACCTCCTTTGGACGTTCGATTGTTTCAGTAGCTACACTTGTCGATGCCGAGGCGTGGTAAAAAGAAGGCCTTCAATCCTTACTTGAGGCTGCCGGATCCCTATGTCCATAAGCCACTCCCCGCCGGGTGTACCGGTGCCCAAGTGTTGGTGTGGTGATCCATGCAAAGTTGAATGGGATGAAGATGATGAGGAAACCTACATGCGTAAGTATTGGATGTGTGCCAATTATCGATGGGAGCCGGGCCCGATACAACGCCCAGATTTCATGGTGCGTATATTCGTTTTGGTTCATTTGTTTGATGAGTATATATTCGGTTCCCGACAAATGTTTGAGTTCGTGCACCCCACCGCGCTCCGTGATTTTATGCGATGTGGATCGACCTTGAGATCGGTGAGGAACACAAGAAATTCTTGGAAGGCCACAAGGAGTTTCTAGCATACTTTCAACGGAGGGCCGAGGAGGATAAGAAGCGTGCGGTTCTTTGAGAAGGCGCGAAGGGAGCAAGAGAAAAGGCGGATAGCTCAAGTCAATAGGGATGAGAGGGAGAGGAAGTCTGGAGCATGCGCGCCGTGCCAAGGCTGAGTGGGCCAAGGCTCAGATGCAGAGTGAAAATGATGAGGGTGACGACGACACCTCACGGTTGGATGAGCTCATTGCCTTAGCCGAGGCCGACTTGAAAGCCCAACAAGAAGGACGGCGGCCGGCGTGCCCCAAGATGTTAAAACCGTCTTTAATCGGATACTACATGCCCTCGACTTTGTTCCCATTGTGCATCCCATGCACGAGGACATTGTGCCGGACTTGGCACATTTGCGGGGAGGGCGGCGAGGATCAATTTGCGGGAGGAGGCTTCAAAGCTAGCAGATGAGGATGATGCAAAGTACAACAAAGAGTGTGATGCCTATGTTTCAGGGGTCTTCTACTAGCCCAAGCGGCGAAGATGCAACGGAGGATTCAGACACGGATGAATCCTTACCATATGATGGCTACATTTCGGGCTATTGTACGACTCAGGCTAATAATATCCAGAGGACTAGGACACGCCGCATTTAAGATACAGAGGATTGGGGCACGGACGGCGAATATGCGAGAGGATTGGGGCACGGACGAGGATTTGTGAAGTGCAACGTTCATTTGTTGCCATATGTATGGAACAATGTCTAATCTATTTGTAATGAACCATGTGCTAAACTATGCTCTCTAGTAGGTGTATCTCTTGTTGTTGTATTGAACCATGTATCTTTAGTTGTATTGAACCATGTATCTCTAGTTGTTGTATTGAACCATGTCATGTATCAACAATTATGTGCGGTGTTGGTCTTTTATTCTCATCAGCGTAGGAAGTGTTGTTCGTGGTTGAGTACGATGAACAAAACGATGTACAAACATTGAAATGCCAACACATAGCCATTACTTTACTTCGCATGCATCACAATAGTTCAAATCATAAAGAAGAGTCACTACAATGAGTTACATAAGTGGGTCACCGACAATTCTAGGGTCCATGCATCATACACTTCGTGGTTCGAACAAAAGCATTGCTAAGTCATGGCCACTAATGCCTTCCTCATAGCTAAGTCAAGGCCGACCAAAATCATCATCGCCCCTCCTGCACGATCCGATTCCAATCCTCGTGAGTCGAGGTCATTCCAAACATTCTCATGGGCGTTCTCCTTGTCGTGGTCGCCCACGCCCTTGGCCTCGCCCTCGTTACCCTTGTCCCGATCATGCACCTCTTTGCCATCGTCCTCGTTACCCTCGTCCTCTTGTGGTGGCGAAGGAACTATGAGAAACAAACATGTCAACATTCCAACGACCTTAATAAATAGCGAAATGTGAAAACAAGTTATCGAAGAACAAGAAATGCTCACAAAGCTCGCGTATCAAAGCCCGTCGTCGTTGACCTTCAAGTTCGAGAACCCGCTCCATACGCTCACGATGCTCCCTCCTTTCCTCCGCTTCGAGGCGGTTGTAGTGTGCCTTGTTTTCCCGCCAATCTTGAAGGAGCTCGTCGCCCATAAACCGGAGATGGTAAGGACTTATGTCCTTTCCTTTAGCTTTACAAGTAGTCTTTACCGAAGCTTCATCCGGTGTTACCCGCAGTTCTTGCAACACCGGCCTTCGGGCTAACTTCTCTCTTCGCCTTTTGCCTCCTCGCAATCATCCTTTTCCTCTCCAAGGGGGACTTGAACTGGGGAGTAAACATATTGGCCATAACCTCACCGCGCCCAGGAAATCCTCCCAATCACAAGTCTTTCCGGCCTAAGTGAAACATAAATAAAGATTACCATAATTATGCATTGCCAAAGTAAGATAAAGTAGCCATGCAAGACACAAGTTCGTTATACTCACAAAGAACTCATCGGCCCACCATAAGCATTGCCACGGTAGTAACCAATTCCAAACTCGGAGGGAACAACTCCTTCACGGGCCTTGATGCCGCACTTGCACTTCTTATCCGGAAGACCAAGGCATGGCCATGGCATGCGTCCATTGGAATACTCTTCTTGCAACCTCTCGTTAGGCCACGCAGGTTTTGGTCCATAGTTATACTCCTCAAAGTCACAAGCCGGAAAACCACTTACTAAATCACGACCACAACGATAGAAAGGAGTGAACAAATCCGGTCGGCTCGGAAGTTGGAGGAATGCCTTCTCCCCACAATGGCATGTAGGAGGATTCTCAGAGGCGGTGATGTGCAGCGTCAACCTTCTCCGCTTCGGTCATCTCGTGGGTTCGAGGCGGAGGCACCCACCGCTCAAACCGATCAAGCTTAACGGTCTTCCAAGGGTCATAAGGAAACAACATGATTGAATGATCCACCCGTTCTTCACCGTCGATCCACCGATAGAAATTGCATCCTTCGCCCGTTGCTGTCGAGGACCACGCCAGTGGCGAAATGAAAAAAAAGCACGCCCGGGCGGACTTTGGATGCCGGGATCGCTTCACATTGGCCGCCACCGACAAAGTGACAATGCGGCGCCGGCACAAAGTGCTGGGAATGGACCCTCCCCATCATGGTCCTCCCTCCGGATGGTGCACTAACGAGGACAAGTCCATGCAAGCTAGCAAAAAAAAAAAAAAGTGTCACCTTTGTGCGAAAGATATGTGCAAGAACAAACAACAAAGCACAGTTGAGTAACAATATTTTTAACAAATTATTTCAATTACATCACACCTAGCAAAATGGGTGCGAAAAGAAACATTAAACACAATGTAGGTGAAAAAATGAAACATAGGTGCAAAATGAATCAACAAAGCATGGATGCAAAGAAATATTATTATCAAATTATGTCAATCTCTTTAGTGTTCATACGGATTCTAAAAAAAACAAAATCAAAACTTCAAAAAGGACTTCTTAAAGTAACATATTCATTCCTAAGATGGTAAGCACTTCATAATTGAAAAGTCAAACAAACTAATCTCCATTCATGAACCAAAACAATATTCCTAATCAAACCATAAGTTCACCAAAACAATATTTCAAAAACAAGAAGGGTTTGGGCTTTCATACGACAATTACCCACATCCATGGACTGAAAACATGTAAACGCCTTCATTTCAATATGAAGTAATCTACGTAGTAGCAAACATGATTTCCAATTTGTCATATACAAAGAGTTGAATCAGTGTTTGGGATTAGAGAGGACAATTACATCTAACCATGTCATTGCTAACAAAGAAATTTTACCACATCTAATTGCCAAATAGTATAGCACAAGAATAAATAGACATCACAAACATACTTTCCAATTTACCATGAACAATCAAATTAATTAGGGCTTGGGGTTTGAGAGCACAATTACAACATTAGCAAAACAAGACTAACAAAGAAATTCAACCACAAATGAAGACCAATTAGCATAACACAAGCATAAACACACTTTAGAATACAAAACAAATGAAAATCATGGAGAGGAAGACAAAAGGGGAAGAGAACATTCCAAATGAGCCACTTACCTGCTGCTCTCGGGTCCCCCCTCTCGACACGAGAGAATGGAGAAAGTGGGAGAGGAGAAAGAGAGAGAAAAGCTGGTGGATGCATTTATATCTACACGTCAAGGGGGTGGAGCTTGGCGCGACCAGTGTCGACTCCCACGCGGTTTCGACGAAGCCCAAACCGAAACCCTAACGGGCTTGTCGCGCCGACGAACCAGCGCTGATCGGCATGTCGCGCCTCATGCGTAGGCGCGACGATGTAGGACCCACCATCGGCCACGCCAAAGACGGGTCAACGCCGCGGATGGAACACGCCGCGCCACATGCATAGGCGCGACATGTGTAAACATCGCGCCTATGCATTTGGCGCGACAAAAAGGGATACCCAGCGTAAAATGTTTCAAAGTAGGGATACATTTGAAATTTGTTTTGAAAAAGGGCCAAATTTTGAAAAAATCCCATCAGGAAGGTCCGCCGTTGTCTCGTGATAACAAACACAGGTAATGCACGGGATCTGAGCATTTGACTGGACCGTCGACTCGCGTCTAGATTTCCCACGTGAGACAAGGAGTTTTAATTTCAAGCCCCTCTGCTACGCGCGCACCATATATAGCATTGCCAGTGCCTCTACAGGATCGACGTCCCTCTACTACACCTTCTACATGGCCACGCACCCGCTGACCCCGGCGTCCAGCCCTTCCTCTGGCAAGAGAGCAACTCTGGCAATACGTACAATCCCGATGCTCAGAGCACTGATCGTCGCCACGTACTCGACACGTCCCAAGCGGCAGCAGATCATCGCCATCAGCAGATCACGAGAAAGCTGGCACACAGAATGTTGACGGAGCCTTTGAATCGCTAGCTTGTCAAGAGGGCATGATCGAGCTTGGCGGCAGAATCATGTCGGCAACATGTGTGCTGCAATCTGATTACAGCACGGTTTGTGAGTGGTCAGCTTTCTCATGTGCGTTCTACGGTGGACGAGGCGCTTGATTGGGGAGATGTGATAATATACAGCTCCAAAGAGTGGAAGGTGATCCATACTAATGTGATTTTTGGTTAGTGCACTGCCAACGTAAACGGCAATAAGAATGGATAACGCTGCAACCTGAAATCTGTTTGAGGTCAGTCATATCTTAACCGAACAGATATGACGGTGAGTCAATACCACTGTGAATCAATTGCGATGCAAAATAGTCCCACCAAACAGCACCTAAGAGAGAACCGAACACAACAGACATTTGGTGATTCGGCAGTTTCGCTCACAGATAGTATTGAGCAAATTATCTATCTCAGGAATACAACAATTGTTTCTGAATATTAAAAATGCTCTCTTTTCGTCGGGGGTTAAAAGAGAAAACATACATGACAAACAAGTTTATTACGACAACGATTTGTTTAACATGAGAAAACAAGCTTGAGTGAAGTGAATGTTCCCATACAAACTTCGGCGTTTTTTTTTTTTTTTTTTTTTTTTTTTTGGCCACGCTATAGCGTGTTATTTTTGCGGTAACTGATGGTGTGTGTGCTTCCTCTGATTGCGAAAGGGGCCCAAAGCTAATCTTGTTGCCTTAGTAGTAATCACCGTATCATGACGTGTGTCTGCTATATGAATCATCAGATACTCCGTTGCTGTAGAGATGCTGCTGCAGAATTGAAACCCTCTGATTTCACCTGGTTTTGAAGACGGGTGACTTGAAATGTTCGTAGACTGCCGTTGGATCGTAGCCGGACGGATCAGAGCAGGCACTGTAATATTCATGACCAGTGCCGGACCTGCATAGTTTATATATGAATGTTAGAGATCCCTGCCATATACACCAGCGGAATTAGGAGACTTGTAATAAACGAATTAAAGCAAGGCAAATACGTACCTTATTCTCGGTAGTAAGTACGTGTCTGACTACCATATATCAAGGATGGGGGGGTTGGGATGGTTGTCGACTGCACGCCTTAGTGCTGCCATTATTGTCGCCTCTGATGTTTCTTCCATCGCCGGTTCCATTTCTTCAAAGACGAAGTGAGCACTTACTTTCTCAAGCGAATGGAGGCACTTCAAGCTATCAAAGTCGAAATCAACATGGTTCCACCACAAGGTGATTTCCAAACTGAGAGATTCGAGGCACTGCATTGCTTCCGGTACAAATGGCAGCCAGAAATTCGTTTTGAGGTGGCCCAGTTTGGGGAATGCACCAGCAGAATAAGAAACGACCATACCATGCAAGTTGCCAGCGCAACTGAGATCAAGAGACCGGAGCTCTGGCAAACTTCCAAGCTGGAGTAGTTCCGACTCTGTCAATGACGTCAACTCCAGTTGCAAGTAGACGATGTTCCTAAGTGAGGCGTCGATCCACGCTGGCATTTGAGTACTACTCTCCAGGCATAGACGACGGAGTATTGCTTTACAGGGCCGATAATCGTCCCACATGGTGAACGCCACTTCACCTGTGCCTTGATGAATGTCTAGTTCCTCTATCTTCTTCAATTTGTTTAGAGACTCCACTAAGGCCTTGTTCAGCAAGCTGCCAGAGAATCCATCTGTGTGAATTTGGAGCACCCTGAGCTCTGTCAGATTACCCAGTTGTTCAAAAGAGTCAGCTAGCGCTGTCTGCCTTAGCTCCTCGTCTGAAGAATTGTATATGTCGCTGACAACAAGATCAAGGGACAGGCGCAGCTCTTCCAATGACGTTAGGCTTCCCATCCCTTCTGGCAATTTTACTGGCCTCCCAATGGTATAACAAATCAACCTCTTCAGTTCTCTTAACTGAGTAACACTCTGTGGAAGTACCTTGATACCGGTTTCCAACAATTCTAGTATCTGTAAACATCTTAAATCCCCTATTTCCATGGGCAGCTCACTAATATCAGTTCTAGCTAGACTAAGGTATCTCAAGAGACGTAACTGTGCAATGTTCTTGAGACGATAAGCATTATCTCCAGATACTCCCTTACAGTTCTCTAAAGACAAGACACGCAAAACCAGAAAACTTGGGAGTAACGAGTCTAGGCCCATCCGACTAAGATTGCAACCCTCGCTAACATTGAATGACCTCACAACTTGTTGTTTGATGCACGAATTAACCATTCCACCCAGCTCCAAAACACTATTTTGGACGGCCAGTATACGAGCATTATTTTGGGAAGATAAATGTTTCTCATCAGTATCCAATATAGTAACAAAGTCTTCTTCTTTTGCCATGGAACAAATCAAATCAAGAACCATGTCATGAACCTGACAAGCAACTATGGTGCCACTTTCAATCCGGCTAAGATACCACCAATATCCAGTACGGTCTAATGGCTGGATGAGGCTTCTATTAACAAGCTCATTGAAGTAACCTTCTCCGACCTCAAATAGTGTTTTCCCTTTTTCTTCCCGCACAAAACCTTCAGCTATCCACTTCCACACCAATGTGTTTTTCTGAATCACATGGTCTTCGGATATATGCTTAGATACAATAGGCACGTCTTTAGAAGACATGGTAGGTCAATGTAGCTAAACAACAATATCTTTTTGGTGTTCTCTGCTTTGTTATCCTCCTGCCCAAACTTAATTGACTTGTACACCTTAGGCCAATCCTCCACTCGTTTACCATCCAATAAACTAGCTATTGTAATTATAGCTAATGGTAGACCACCACATTTCTCTAGGATATCTTTAGTAGACTGCTCGTCCGGTTGGTCAGAAGTGCTTGTGGATTTGCACGTTAATCTTGAATAGAACAGTTCCTTGGACTGATCATATAAAAGTGGTTCCAATTTCCAAACTTCAGCACTGCCTTTTGTGACATATTTAATGCGAGAAGTGGTCATTACTCTACTTCCATTGCCATTATCTATCAAAGCACACATGATGATTTTCCATGATTACGTGTCCCATATATCATCAATAACGATAAAATACCTATACAAGTGACAAAACAATACCAAAGAATTAGATAAAGTATCTAGGTTTTCATTGAAAAACATAAGCACGGTAACCATCTTGACATGTAGGATAAAACTCACTAATGGTTCAATCACAAAATACATGGACAACACAAGAGCCCTAAGCAACTCATTAATTAGTTTTGAAAAATAATTATGCATATGATTGCATTAATAGTTAAAAAGGGTATATAAAGTTCAAGAAAAGTAAATGGACATATTATGCTAAAAGAGGAATATTGTGATAACTATGCTTAACGTAATATTGTGTAACTTTGCTTAATGTAATATCTAGTCAATTACTTCAATTTGTTTGGCAAAGAAGTTATCACAGTATTCTAAAATCCTTTGTTTGATATGTGAGTCTAGTCCAAGATCCTTATTTTAAAATTTTGGCTGCCAAAACAATGAAAAAAAGACAACTTATGTGCTTACTACCATAGCTATATATGTTTTGAGTTCCACAAGTTTTGTGTCCCTACGTATTTTTCAAGGTATATATAATTTGGTACACAAATACGATGAACAATGGAGAAGCAACAACATCACATATGGGTACATAAACCAGGGCTTATCTAGACATTTTGACAAGATTCAAACAAGGAACAAACATAGCCTTCTACATGGTGCAACACTTATTTGACTTCATCATGTGGAAGATCTAGTGTAGAGATGAATGAAACAGACTTGGTTCACTCAATTTGGAGATGCAAAAAGAAGATAGAGGGATAGCTGATTCGAGTGAAAAGAGTCAAAAAGTGGGGTATATTAACTCCCTAGGAGGGAAGCTCCAGACCGACAGATCCCACGATTGATCTCTCAAGGTCGCTTGCGGGCTATACCTATTGAGTACGCATATGCATTTAATGACTTTGCTTTTTGATGGAGAGAAAAAAATTTGATTTGTGCATTTGCCATCAATGGAGAGAAACATAAGCACATTTTGAGACCAATACACATGTTATTAGGGAGTTGCATCCAGTGGGTACGTTTTCTTTGTTTTACAAGCCTTATCGCTTTCCATTTCCTGGTTGTGTTGAGCCTTCAATGTCTTCCGGAGGAACCAATGTTCTTATTTGCTTGGTTGTGTCAAGTTGTTGCTATGTCTTTAGAGGCCAAACTTGCTCAGTTCGAGTGCCTTACTCATTACCTTCCTTTAGTTTTACGTCACTTGAGTGAGTTCATATTTTTTTTGTGTCTTTGTGTCAATGTTGACATTGCACTCATCTTGGGAGAGATTGAGATGACACAATTGATATGTTTCCATGTCATGGATGATGAGTTAATGTGATGGCGAGATGGTTGAACATTGGTTGAGTCGATTCTAGAGTGATTTGGACTAACCAAGGTGTCAAATTGCTTTCTTGTGCTACATGTCTCTTGTCTTCTAAATGTGCAAGGGTTGAGCAAGTTGTGTCGACAACAACGGAGAAGGTAAACATGTGGTGAAGACTCATCATGTAAGTTTGGATGAAGGGGCCAAGAGGCCGAGGTTGAATCAAGTCATGGTGAGGCATCATGATTGGTGGACTCAAAGCCAAGACCATGGTGGGCATCATCGACATCGGAGGAGTTGCATACCAACTATGTGCCATGGATGGTCACAATGGAGAGAAACATGTTACTAGAGAGTTGCATTCAAGGGGTAGGTTTTATTAGTTTCACAATTCTTGTTGGATTTGATTCGCTAGTTGTGTTGAGCCTTTTGCCTCTTTAGAGGAACCAATATGATTATTTGCTTGCCTATGTCAAGCTGTTTCCCATGTCTTTGGAGGCCAAGCTTGCCCAGTTTGAGTTTGCCTTCCTTTAGTTTTACATCACTTGAGTGAGTTCATATTTATTTTTTTTCTTTTGATTCATCACTGTGTCAGTGTTGACATTGCACTCATCTAAGGGGAGATTGAGACAACACACAATGGATATGTGCCCATGTCATAGATGATGAGTTATTGTGGAGGTGAGATGCATGGTCAAACTTTGGTTGAGTTGGCTCTAGAGTGATTTAGACTAACCAAGGTGTCAAGTTGGTTTATTGTGCAACATGTTTCTGTCTCTTGTCTTGTGAATGTGCAAGGGCCGAGCACTTTGTGCCAACAACAACAAAGAAGGTAAACATGCAGTGAGGACTCAACATATAGGGTTTGAATAAAGAGACCAACAGGACGATGTTGAATCAAGTCATGGTGAGCCATCATGATTGGTTGATTTAGCACCATGACCATGGTGGGCATGCATTGACATCAGAGGGGTTGCATAGCAGCTATGGGGCCATGGATGTCTTGGTAGTTTTGACCTAAATTATAGGAAGAGTGGATTCTAGGTTTGGGCCTCTTGACCTTGCGCGCAAAAAAATCTTGGTGCATCATGTGGCCTCATAGGAGAGCATGTTTACAGGCAAAGCTACTTTATGAAGCGTCATGTCCATCCGGTGCATGGAAGAAGAATTTGGACAATTTCACCCTTGGTGGTCAAGTTGTATGTGTCTTAATCTAGGGACATCCTTAGAATGTGTAGTAGCCCCCTAAATAGTACAAGTGGTCTGTCAAAGATAACTATCTCTTCCATCACTACAAGAAATTTGGGCTTCTATGAAAAAATCCCTAATGTCCAGGCTAAAATACGTCATATAATGTACCATAATACGACGAAAAAATAGGCGTAGACACGTAATTACAAGCACCATAATACAAGAAAATCTTGCGCCGCATTATAATACCCCCTTGCATCATATATTGTAATAATCTACATGCCAACCACGGGGCGGTGGTGTTTTACGATGCCGTTTGTCGATTTTTTGTGACGTGTTTACACTGTCACGTAAAATAAATGAAAAAAAGCCGCGCGCGGGAGACTCGAACCCTAGACGCCTGGGAAGGGAGTTTCGCGCCATAACCATTGCGATAGGAAGTAAGATTCAGCATAAAACTAGTATACGTCATAAAAATGCATAATCGACATCCGGTTGACCGCGGGCCCGTTTGTCGATCACTCTATCCCTTATTCACCGCGTCACATTCACCCCTTTTAACCCCACTGTCACATTCACTTCGATCCCCTCCTCTCGATTCACCTACTCCTTTCTTCGTCTCCCCTAGCTAGGGGTTCCGCCACCTCCGCCGTTGCCGCCACCCACTCCCACCTGACGTGACCCACTCCACGCCCCCGACCACCATGGTCGTTCCCAAGAGAAGGTACACCATTCATGGCCCCGAGATCGGGAGGTTGATCGCCGGGAACCGGCCGCCCGTCGGTCCTCCACCAACGATGGCCTCCGGCACCAAGAGGGCATCCCGGGTGCGGAGGATGAAGCAAGCGGAGGCCGTCGCGCGTGCGATGAGGTGGTGGGGCACGCTGTGGAGGAAGGTTCGGGGCCGGGGTCAAAATAAAACCCCCACCGTCATCGAGCAAGAAAGGGGCGCGCCGAGGAGCAAGAGGAAGGGTAAGGGGCGACATCGGCGAGCAACGGCAAGGGTGCGGCATCGGCAAGCAAGGGCAAGGGCAAGGCATCGACGAGCAAGGGCAAGGGCGTGGCTACGACGTGCAAGGAGGACTCGTCGTCGGAGCTGCAACTCCTCTACGGGCGAGTGCTTCGAAGGCGACACGGACCTATGCCGGAACTTCGAGGCGTGGCGGCCTTCCTTGTGTCATCAGCTCCCTAGCCTCGCTACGGAGCTCCGGCTTGCCATCGCGAGTAGCTGGCCATCCTTCTCCGTTGAGCCAGAGGTAGAGGAGGTAAGTGATTAGAAGATTAGGGTGGTTATTTGTAGATTTGTAGACAATAGTTCTTAGTTTGATTACATGGTAGGTCCTAACTTGATTTGTAGAATCGACGCGTCTAGATTAGTTCATTCGTAGAATCGGAGGTATAAGATTAGTAGACTATTAGATGTTATTTGTAGTTTCTAGTTTGAGTAGATTGTTATTAGCCAAAGATTCATAATGATTTCAGTAGATGGCTAATGATTTGGTAGTTTCTAATTTGAGTAGACTATTTCTAACTCAATTTAGTAGATGGCTAATGATGCATAATTTTGTAATTGTGATAATGAGATGGCTGGCTTTATATGAACACTACTTCTAATTCAATTGCTATTCATGTCAGTCATCAAATACGCTTGTATCAACCACTATTCAACAACAATTGGGTTAGGAGGGTTGTTTGGTGCCCCACCAAGGTGAAGCAAATATGCATGTGGTGAAGCAAGGGTGTAAGGAATATATGCATCCAACTGTGGGAGCCAATTATGGCCAATGATGCAATCTTTATCAAAAAACACTTTTTGTTGTTGTCTTCGTGTCAGTTATCAAATCTTCTAGCATCATCGACAATTTTGCAACAATTGGGTCTAACTCGAGGTGATGGCAAACAATCAATGATTCTGAATATTTCATGCCTGCCATGTGTTCTTATTGTCGGCATTCATATGTTGAGGCCTCTACAATATTGATGAGTAAAATTATTAGACCTATGATGTGAACTTACATGTCATTGGTCGCTTAACATCCACTCATGCAACACTAGAGCTGATATATAAGTGATGGTAGGGGATGGTTGTGAGCACGATCTGTTATGGCTGTTAAAAGCTGAGGCTATCATACCTAATCCTATCAATACCTAATCCTACATATTACAAGGCCTATGCTTCAAACTATTTTTACATTGAGGTGGCTGCTCAATTTGGTTACTGCTGTGTTGTTTATGGTGTTTATCGAGCCCGTGTGTCACATCCATACTCAGCTTAACACCTTCTCCTTGTGTTGTTCGGCTGAGTATGGATGTGAATATGGACTTCATGGATTTCATAACATTGATTTCTTTTGTCTCTTCATGCAGCCACAAATATAGCTTATAAATCCACTCTGTTGGTTTTATATTTGGTTGACAGGCTCTATAATAGCAGGAAGGACAGATTGTTGCTCAACTCTTGGTTATGTTTTTGAAAGTTACCAGACTGGTATTGCCAAATATTTGTATTGATATTGTTGAGTCTTATTTTCTGAACAGACAAGCTTCCTTGGCAGTGGATTTTAGGAGGTTGGAACAATGAATTTTGGGGAGGTGATCTCCCAACTGCTACTTGGCTGGATGATATACCACCTGATAATCAAGTGTGCTTTCAAACTTGTGGATTGACTGTTGTTTGAGATGCCATGTTAACAGGTATAGCAATAGCATGTGACTTATTATTTCAATTGAAAAGTGTGATTCTTTTAGTTAGCATTTGCATAGTGCATCTTTCCTAGATAAGTATGGTGACTTAATTATTCTGTTTTTTCCGTTTACTAGGTTGCTTGTTGGATTTGGCACTAGATCTTTGACAGGCTAGAACTTGTTTGGTGCAGGAACTTGGTGCTAGCTATTGGACACTAGCAACTAGAACTTGTTTAGTTGGCTGGATCATTGTGTTTTCATGTTTTGTTGTACTATTGTATGAAAACATGTGCTCTGGAACATGCACTTTTGCACTCATTATGATATTATAATTGATTTTGTTGTTTATTATTATTATCCCTATTGTTATTGTTTCAAGTGGGTTGGGCCCCTAATATGGGTCTATACCTAAATGGGTCTCACAATATATGACATCTTCTAACCATGGTTAACTACCTATACATGATTGTTTCTTATCGTCACAATAGCGAGCATAAACGGCGGTTTAACCATGGCTAACACACTATATATGACATACAATGTATCACATGATGTGTTGACCTCTTGTCACAAAATTAAGTATTGTATGACACAGAGTGGAGGTAGCGTCACATAATGCTTTGGGATGTTTTGTGACGCAAAAACGAAGTTTTGTCATGCCCAACATTAATTATGTGACGATAATTATATGACGAACCCCATGATGCATGGTTTTCACCATAACCTTGTTTTTTTGTGATAGTTTCTGGCTATACATGACAAAATGGGATCATCCTAAAAGGCCATTTTTTCTTGTAGTGTATTTTCATTTCTTAGGTTTACCGAAGGACAAGGATGCTAAGGAAGAGATAGGTTCCAAAGAGATAGGCTCCTCTTATCTTAGTTTGATTCACAAAAGTTGGAGGATATTAGCTGCTAGGCAAATCTAATGTATAAGTGAATTCTTAGTTGTTTAATATATAATGAATTAATGTGGAATTCATCGCTTGTCTTCTTCCTTTGAATCATTTATTTTTATCTTTTCGTGAATGTTCACAACCTTTTCTTGGTGACATTTGGAGATGTACTAGATCTGAGTTATTCAACATTTACTGGAGGTGATTCTTGTGGCCTATGAGCATGGTGTCATGACAGGCTAGACCCAACACCTAATTACCCCTGAATGGTTTCAAGATAAATCTTTTCTTTACCTCGTGTTCACATTTTTATGATTTCTTTGAGCGAGACAATTTTCATGTATTCTTGTGTTCAATTGATATGCAATAACCTATTCGAAATATAGCTCAGCCTTGCCTCTAATAGAATTCCCATAGGAACCTTGATATCATCTTCCTAAGCTTTCTTGTTAATACCCTAACTCAGTATGGGGAAACCAAAATTCATGTAGAAGCTTGGATATTTTTGACACGTGTATGCAAGCTGTGTGCAAAATTTTATGAAATTTAGAGTTCATTTGGTTGGTTTTGCATTACTACAAGTTTTTCACGCTAAAATTTGCAAAACCGGGTGACCCGGTTTTTTAGAATTTGGGTGGTTTAGTTTGTACTGTAGTTTATGTTTTGCTCCATTATTTTCCCATTTAAGTTCGGCAGCTTTCTAAGTTCAGTAGGTACATTTTGGCTATGTGATTTTGGTGAGAAATAGGAGTGTTGGAGTGCCCTTAAAACGTGCCACCCGAAAGGATCAAACAAGCCGAGAGACACAAATGACACCGAATGGAACAAGGATCACTTATCTCATTAATGTTCCATCCATCCATAACAATGCCCATGGGGCTCTATTTATAGCCGTCCGTGGGAGTTTACATGACCAAAATACCCCTCAACTACTTCCGATCACTCTAATATTCCAGGGCAGCGAAAGGGTCTTTTGGTCATCATGCCCGCCGACTTCGAACCGCTCCTCCTGAAGGTAGAGGGCACCGCCGGGGAGTTCGGTCTCTCGGAGAGCCAAACATCTCGTTCCACCTGCACTAGAATAACACTCATGACAACCAAAGAGCCTCCTTTTGTCTTGGGACGCGCGCATGCTTTCACAAATAGTCGCGACGGTTCGTCGGTAACCACACCCGGCGCGCTATAAAAACTCCCCCCCCCCCAGGCGAGAGCCTCACTTGCTTGCCTTCGCTTCTTCCTTCTATACATGAGAGCTGCTTCTACATTTTCGATTGCTTCATTCAGTCTCCTTCGCTTTCAAGGTAAGGCCTGTTTGCTTTTGGTTTGTCCTTTTTATTTCACTTTTCTAAGGCTTTTGTTTCGGTTTTTTTTTTATTTCCTTTCCCCTGCTTTTGGTTCGTGCTTTACTAGATGTCGGGTTGTAGCTCTTCTGGCAGTGGCTCTTCAAGTGACGGATCCTCTAGCGGGGGTTCGGTTGTGAAGCCGCCGCTAGCTGATGTTGTGCCGAAAGTGTTTTTGTCAGAAAGTGGTTCTTCGGGGGCTGTTTCTAGCTCGCTGAAAGATCAGGGTCCTGCTATGGTGGACACCGATCAAGATGAGCTTGTGTGGTTGGGTTGCCAAATGACGTTTCGCATCCTGCGGCCGAAATGGAAGTAGAAGAATTTGAGAAAGCGGAAGGGCTGAGGACACCAGCTACACCCAGGTGGAGGGTTCTGGCAAGAGCCGCGGGCCCTCAGCTAACCGAATGGTATATTGGGCGGGAACCACTCGAGTTACTGAAAAGAAACTTCACGACTACGTCCGGAAAGGGTACATGGATAGGCGGACTCGGATGCTATGTCAGGCTGCTGAAGGTGAAAAAATCCCGAACCTCAAAGCTGGCGAAGCTCTGGTTTTCAACGATTATTTTGTGGCTGGTCTTCAGTTTCCATGTGAAGATTTCCTCAGCGAAGTGCTAGAGAGGTTCAACATGCAGCTACATCATCTTATGCTGAATGCATCTCTCGGCTAGGCATGTTTGTGATGGCTTTAAATATGATGAATGCTCCACTTTGTGTGGATACTTTCGCCAAGTTTTACATGTGTCACAAAAAGCTGAAAAGGATTCAGAATACCTAGACTGTGAGCATTGTATCCTACAATTTGGGGCCTACACATTTATTTCCCGCAAGGGTAGAGATGTGCCGAAGCTGGTGCCGGCCTTTCAGAACAAGTGGACTAATTGGACTGATTATTGGTTCTATGTGTGACCCAGCTTTCCAGGAGTCATTAGTGATGCTTTGCTGTTGGCCAGGGACCGCCTTGGTAGCTAAATTACCCCAATGCAAGGTCTGCTTTCGGCAGTGTTTACCTCAGGGGTGGAAGGCAATGCTGAATCTACTTGAGCATTCATTGAAACGACCGAACGTCAGATTAGTCGCGATCTTGCTGAAGAGTTGTTTGCACTGGAGGTTCGGCCGCTGAGCGCTTTCGCCTAGTTCTTTTTCAAAACCGTGTGGAAGCGGATATCATGGTCCTGTGATAGCAGGGACGCGGTCTTCACGCTTTTCGCAATGATTGCAAGTTTGTGAACTTTGTGTCTAACTAGACGATGTTGTGCTGGGTCGTATGGCTCTAAGGAGCACAGGGTAAAGTTGAAGTCTTTGGGTGGACTGCCCAGGATTAATCGGGTCTTCGATGGCCTAAAAAGTGAGGTGTTGACAGTGCAAACACCCCTATTTTATATCATCAAAACACTGTTAACATTCTCGGTTTAAGATGAAGAACAACATTCCTTGAACATATTTTACCCAATAACTAGTTCCAGCTGTACTTGGAGTATTTCTCTATAGGTCTTTGTAAATAAGGCAATAATGACCCAAATGGGGCATAAAGGGCACTTCAGCCCACTTCGGCCAAACAGTGCCATGTCACCTGCCTTGTCACCAATCCATGGGAGACCAAAGGGAAGCACCTGATTGGTCCATCAAGACGTCACAAAGATCCACTAGGTGCAAAATATTCCGTCACGACAAGTTCCCAACACAAGGCGCTTAAAAAACCGAACATGGGACCAACATCTCTAGCACCAGGAGGAGGCCCACATGTCATGGACCCACTTCGGCCAACCAGGCCCACTTCGGCCGAACAGGGCCCACTCCTTCACCGACGTCTCCCCACATAAACCACATTGTCCACGTGACTGTTTATCCTATCCGTTGGTTCTAAGGCGGTTTATCCAAGGGCCAAGAAGGAGGATAACTTGGATCGAGGGGCGTGGCGCTGAGTAGCCCCTACTCCACCTTGGGCTATAAATACCCCGGCCCCCTCTCATTTGAGTGCGTGTGTGAAGTGGGAAGTGAAAGCGAAGGAAGGCTCCAAGAGAGCATAGTAGTAGGATAGTCTAGTGTGGGAGTTAGAGTTGTGTCGAGCTGTGCTCGGGATTTCAGAGTTGGTCTTTAGGAGTCTGGTATAGCTCTAGTTATCTTTTCTCTTGTATTTGGATCTTTACTTTATAATATATAGTTCTTTCTTTACTTTACTCTAGTACCTACTTTATTAGTATTTACTTACTTCAACTTTGCTCTAGTTATCTAGACTATAATTGTAGTGATATTAGTCTATCATATAGGTGTTTTATACTTAGTTTTTGGTTTAGTCCTGGTTCATCTTGAACCCACGCCTGTATGCGATCAACGTCTCGCAAGAGGTGCTCTAGTTGGCCTGTGTAATTACATCTAGAGTAGTGAGGGAAAGTGTAAGCGTGATGCTTAGACTCGATCTTGCCTTTGGTTGTCTCTTGCTGCACGGATTGTTTGTGGTAGCCAGAACGGTGGTGACAGCTCATCTGGTCTATGTATAGACCACCACGTGTTTATAGGCAAGTTCTTAAAAGGTAAGGCTCTAGTAAAATAGTAGCTTGTTTAGTGGTGATTTTATTCTCCACTTCTCACCTACTGCCTAGCATACAGTTTGTGTGAACAACAACTAGTTGTCTCACTTTTCGTGTCTTGATACATACCACTAAAGTAAAGTGAGAGTAATAGGAGTCTTTTACTCACTCGTTGTCCTCCCACCTAGCTATACCTTACTAGTTTTCCTTAATTATCTTATTTGTATCACTTCACTACCTCCACTCCAAACCTTCGTATCACATTCGTTTACCATACACATTGGTTGGTACTAGATTGTGGTGAATTTAAGGATCTATCTCTCTCACATTATCCTTTTCTAGCTATTGCTTCCCTTCGGCTAAATATAAATAACGATACCTTGGAATACTCCCGGGTGAAGTGCTACAGCGGTATATTCCGTGCACTTGCGGAACCACCAATAGTCATGAGACATACCAACAAGTACTTTTGGCACTGTTGCTGGGATAGGTTCTAGATCTCTTCCTAGTGACAACGTTTAGAAATACCAACAAGCATTTCTGGTGCCGTTGCGAGGGAAGTATACGCCTAGAAAAGATTAATTGAGATCGAATCAGGAAGTTATCATCAATTTAGTAACCAACTAGTGTTAGGGCTTACCCCTATCTGTGTTTCTCTTAATCGTGAAAGACAGGCATTGCATGAGTGGCTTCAAACTACCGAGAAACTTTGTTGATAATCCTGAAAGAATTACGATTAGTCCTAGACAATGTCAAGTCCCCCCTCAGACGTCAAACTCGGAGCCAAGCCCACTCAAGGAAGGAAATTCCGCACCACCACCATCGCCGAAGGCTATGGCTCAGAAGGCTATTCGGACTTTGCGGCCCCCTCCACCGCGAATGTGGCTATGGGACCATAAGTGAACCTAGGACATGCCTAGTTTGAGCTGAAGACGGCATTGATCAACATGGTGCAAGCAAATCCATTCTGCGTGAAGCCCCATGAGGATGCTAATGCACACCTTCAGCACTTTGTGAAGGTGTGTGGCACCTTCACGATCAAGAATGTGACATCAAATGTTATCCGCCTTTGCCTCTTCCCGTTCTCACTTTGCTTGGGAAGGCAAAGAAGTGGTTCTATGTCAATCGTGAAGTCACCAACACCTAGGAAAAAAAACACCAACGCATGTCTCAAGAAGTTCTTCCCGATGGGCAAGACCAATGCTCTTCGAGGGAAGATCTCAAGCTTCCAGCAACAGGCAGATGAGACCATTGCCGAAGCATGGGAACGTCTCTAGGAGTACATTCGCCTCTGCCCTCATCATGGGATTGAAGAATGGCAGCTAATTCAAGGTTTCTACCACGGGCTCACTCCTATAGCCCGAAGCCACCTTGATACTGCTGCAGGAGGAGCGTTCTTTTCACTCAAAGTGAAATAAGCCAAGGATCTCATCGAGAAGATGGTAACCAACCAAGGCTGGAATGATGAATGTCTCCAAACAAAGAAGAGGTGCATGCACTTTGTTCAAGAAGTGGACATGCTCTCGGCTAAGATGGACCTCCTGATGAAAAGATTAGAGGAGCGTGCTAAGGACAAGGAGGCCATGCAACACTATGCCCCCGCCCATGCCATTGAATCTGATTTATGGTGCGAGGTATGTGGTGGCGATGATCATGGCAACAATTTCCCTGAGACTACGAGAGGATGTGAGCTTCGTCAACAATAACAACAACAACAATGGGTATCGGCCTCAGCAAAATGGATGAAACTCGCGCCCCTTCTATCAAGGTAATGGAGGCAATGGTTCGTCCAATAATTTCAATAACAATTATAGTAACCAACCATCCATGAAAGATCATATCTATGGTCAAGCTAAAATCAATGACAACACTAATAAAAAACTCTTTGTCGATGATAAGGCCCTTGAAAACCTAAATGCCAAGATGGACACCTTTAATTCTGCTATCAAAAATCAATTGAGCTTTAATAAAACGCTTGAAACCCAACTAGCTCAATTAGAGGAAGTTGTCCCATCCTTTGAGCAAGTTAAGATTCCTAGAAAAATGAAGGATCCTATCGAAAATGCTAGCTTGGTAGACACGAGGTTCGGTAAGCCTCCACTTATATCCAACTACGGCTATCTCGTTGATGCTCCATTCACCATCAAGAAGGGAGATCCTAGCCGCCCGACGATCGAGTGCTCTATTGGACCACAAGTGTTCCACAATGCTTTCTGCGATCTTGCCTCAAGTGTCAACATAATGTCCAAGGTAACTTATGATAACTTACTATGTGGACCCTTGTACCCTACATTTATTCATTTGTAGATGTTGGACCAAATGATTCGGTTCCCCGAAGGACTCACGAGAGACATCTTGGTGAAAATCCAAGATGAATATCTCCCGACTGACTTCATCATTCTAGACATGGGAGCTGATGAGGATGTGCCTCTCATTCTTGGGAGACCCTTCCTCAACACATCCAATGCATGCATCTACATGTCATCTGGACAGATTCACTTGCACATTGAAGGAAGAAAGGCAAAGTTTGCTTTTAACGGTTTACACTAAGCAATAGGGTACGACAACTCGCCCAAGGAGGAGGTCACGAGATAACCGGTGGAGTCCACCAAAGCACCGTCACCTTTGAGGTCTAAAAAAAACTAGCGAAGGAAGGAGGTGCAACCATCTAAGTCCTCATCCCCAGAACCAATAGAAGCATGAATGATCAACTCAGTCAGAATGGAGTATGACCACTTACTCGGATCACCAATGCTAACCAAGATGGAAGATCTAGGAGTTCCAACAATAGCTTGCTCAATCAATCAACTAAACTTCCAGAACACATTCTATGACACCAAATCAGGCATCAACCAAATGCCAAAGGTATGTTATGAATTAATATTTGGTAAATTTCCTTTGTATCCTACATATGTGTAGCTACAAATGGCAGATCAATCATACCAATTCCTAGAGGGAATAATAAAGGATGTACCTATGAAGATCCATGACCACTACGTCCTCACCGACTTCTTAGTCCTAGACATGGGAGAAGAAGAACTAGACCAACCACTCGTACAAGGAAGATCATTCCTCAACACCACTCGAGCGATCATCTATACCCATATAGGAGAAGTCCACTTTAGCTTCCCCACTGAAAGGTACGCTATTACTTTAACAGTTATAATGATTATGAATAGTCAAAGAAGAACAGGTTCCGAAGAGACGACCTTGAAAAAATTGTCGATCCCCGAGACACACTTTGCGTGATGACGACATGCGGTCGGTAGGCGATCTTTTCAGCCCGGATTAGGTCGAAGGGTGATCGTCCGGCGCTAAAGCTTCCTCGCAACAGAAGCAGAAGTGTTTGAAAGACCGTTCGGCTGACAGTCCTATCGTGCCGATCCCAATTGCCCCGATAATGTTGGTAAGTCCCGATTTTATCACAAATTTATAATGAGCGAAGAAATTTTTCGAGGCACTTTATTCGGTCATGGGATTGTTTTCTCGAGTCATGCTCCGGTGATTAAAGAGAGATGAAGGTGTATTCGGGTTTGAGCTCTCCCGAGGAGATGAGCCCACAACGAGAAAAGACATACAAGCTTGGTCATTCTTTAGGGGCTTCTTTGGACTCAAGGGTGGTTGGGGGTGTAGATCACCGGTTGTTGCCTTTCTTGCCCTCCAAAAGGGCATTGAATTGGCTAACGTTGTTCGCTCCCTTTACCGCCCCCATGTCAAGAAGGATTTGTTGAAAGTTGAGCCCCAAAAGCTCTTCGAGACACATAACATTTTTTTTGTGGGGGTAAGCGCATCTTGCTGATTGGGATCTTTTCGGACCCTTTTCTTTTCTGAAATTATTAACTATATGCTTTCGGTTTGTTTCATTTCAGACTATCTTGGCGGGGTGGACTCTCCAAAAACACTTTCGTGGACAGGAGAGACTTCGTCGTCCGCCGCCTTTGAGACCGAGAAAGTTGTGGTGAAAAACTAGAGGAAGAGAAAAACTCAGAAGCAACCCTTTGCAAGAAAGCCAAAAAGGAAGGTTAGGGAGCTTGGAGAAGGAACTGGAAACCGTGAGATTTAGGGTCGGGGGGGTGGATGCCTATCATCAATTTCTTTGCTTTCTTTTGGGGATGAGTCCCCCCCCCCCCAGCCGAAGTTGATTCCGTCCCTCTTCTCGGTTGGCTTGTTGGTGAGCTTCGAGTCCGGGGGACATGTTGAAACCGAAGAGACTACGCCTCTCTCAAGACCCTTCGTGCCTTTGGGACTGCTTTCTTTGGAGAAAGGGTGCGATCACCTTGGGCAGATAGAACCGAAAGCTAACCACTCTGAGTCTTGGAAAACCACGACAAAGGCTTCTTTGGCGGCGCTAAGCTTTTAGAATGCCTTTTAGTGCCAAGGCGGCCGGGATCTGGCTCTCATGTGTGCACTAACCAGGGTTGCCGAAGTGATTTTTGCCAATGGCCTTGCTTCAACCCACTTGGTGAAGTATTCTAGTGCTACTGCAGCGAATCTTACGCTTCCTGGTGCTGTGGGTAAAGGTCCGGTGATGTCCACACCCCATTCCTGAAGAGGCCAAGATAGGACTATCGGGTTAGTCGGGTTTGCCGGTGCGTTCTATTTTTTTGGCGAACATTTGGCAGTTTTTGCATGTTTTGACAAGGTACTTGGCATCTTCGGCTGTTGTTGGCCAATAAAACCTTTGTCTCATTGCTCTGTAGTCTATCTCATGGGGGCCCCGTGCGCTGGACACATGCCACCATGGATTTAGGCTAACAACTTCTCGACCCGGCGTTGACCGAAAGCGACTCATCCGCTTGGCGCCGCGGCGACGATACCGTCTTCTTGACCCGACCTTGACCGAAAGCGACTCATTCGGCTCCGTCGACCAAACTGAAAGAAGCTTCTTCAGTCTCTTTGGGACCTCGAACTGGCGTCAGGCACTCGAGGACCGAATACAGGGGGTGGCCCGAATCTAACAGCCCCCAACAAGGAGAATTGCTTGGATTAATTTTGGGATGAAACCAATTAACATATCACTCGAGGAAACAAATGAGGCCAGGTATGTACTAAAAGAACAAATTTTAAGTAGAGGTTTATCTTTTGGAAGGTGACTTTTGAGAATCAATATGTCAATTAATTATTTTATAGAAATCATAAAATACTTGTAGATAAAGGAGCTACCTAGTGATGTAATGAAGATTAAACTCCAACTACTGTCTAATTAACTTCCAATGGATTATCCCCTGGTCTCCGTGTATTCCGGTAATGCATGCTTGCCCGTCCCAAAAAATAAATGCACATCTTGCTTCTCGAGAAGCCAAACTTCTGAATTTAACTAGATTTATATAAACAATTATGAACATTTGTATCCCCTAAAATCCTTATTATAAAAAAAATACATTACCACTATTAACTTAATGAAACTTATTAAGCAATATTATAAGTATAAATATTAGTATTTTAATATATTTGGTTAAACCTAAAAAAGTTTGACTCCTCAAAAAATGAGGTGTGCAGTTTACTTGGAACAGAAGGCATCTATGTCTATAAACTTTGCAAGTCTGTGGATGAGGTGAAGATTGAGGGCAGGGGAAGATACATAGGCAATACTCAGTGTACTTGTTAGTTGTGGAGCTGTACGGAATGTGAGCAAGCTGAATAAGTTATAAAGTTTATCAACATAGTAGAAGTGTAATGGACCTAAATGACATCTCTCTCAAGTTCACGGGCTGACATTATTTTCGATATTATTATCTATAGTGAAAATAGGCATCAAAGTAAACCTGCCAGGGACTATCAGAGCATGTTGTGGGTGCATACCTCTTGTTCTCAAGTAGTTTTTTAAGAAGATCAATGAGTTGTGTTCCGTCCTTCTTTGAGTTGTGAATGTCTTTATTACCATTCTTGTCAAGTTCATAGAGAATGTTCTCCAGAACTCGCTTGATGTCAGGATTACGACCCACTGGAACAAAAGCCTTAAGAACAAAATTCACAGCAAGCTTGTCGAACACTTTTTTTCGCAAGAGTTGTCTTGCCTAACCCACCCTCTCCAAAGATTGATATGATCTTGAGATCCTTTTTGGACACATCATCCCCGCCTGTTAGCTTCTCAACCAAGCTGTCCTGTGGCTCATCAATACCAACGAGGTATTTGTGATTGTTATACCAATCCAACATGCGAGGGTCAACATTAGTAGTTCTCACTGGCCGGTTAGCCACTGAAGCGGTCAGCTTGACCTCCTTACTTCTGTCAGCCACGTTTCTAACTCGCTTGAGCATCTTCTGTAGAAGCTTTCGGAAGCCGTCCAAGTTGGTGATAGGCTCCGAGCCGTTGATGCTTATAAACAAGCCGTCGACCATATCCTCTATGTCATACGAGAGGTTCTGGACTTTGTTGACCCATCTCTTATCCTGTAGATCCAGCATGTGCATCTCCTCATGTGGTACATTGCATAGGGCAGTGTGCATGTCCGTCAGCTGTTCCTCAAGAGACTCAACTTCTTCGGTCACATCCTCCGGCAGATTATGCTCCCCTTTGAGGAGCTTTCCTAGCTTGGGGAGCAGGCCTCCCATGGCCCCTGTCATAATATCTACGGCTGCTCGTTCACTTGCTTTGTATTGGATGGTAGCTGAAGTGGTTTCTATTGGGCGGAAATTAAGGCGTACATTTTTGGAGCTGCTACAACCACTGGCCTCCTGTCATGCAAAGTAGGTTAGTTAATTAGCACAAGTAAAACAATGTATATGTTGTCATTCCAGTAACGGGTGGTGCGTTAAGATCACCCTCATAACGTACCTTAGAGACTGACGCATTGGCCTCAAGTGACTGATCAGCTTGCGGTTTCTCTGGCCCGTTATCATATACAACTGTCAAATTCACCTCATCAACCACTTTACCAGCATCTTCATTGAATACATCTTCAGTGATTTCCTCATTTGTAAGACCATCTACGACCTTTGTGCTCTGCACAATGAACTCATCGTCGCGAGGCATAGATCCCAGAGCCGTTGTCCCTTGCGCTTGCAGTGTAATATTAACAATGTTCTTGGATCGTGGTAGCACAATTCCTTTGTTTGGCTGTGTGCAGTACTGCAGTTGGCATGACGTCTTGATGTTGAAGGCAATGCAGTTACCTGTCTCGTTGGTCAGCACAACCTCTTTTGATATTTCCTTGTTGAGCTCAAAAGCAAACCGTAGTTCCAGCGGCTCAATGCCCAGCATGTCATCATAGTCCGAAGATGGTATCTGTGAAAACCAGTTGGATATATAAATCCCTTCCCTGCCTACCATTCATAGGTCATAGCCTATTTTGTTTATAAAATTATAAGTCATAGCCTCTATTATTATATACTGGGACCTGCACGTCTCCAGATATTGTGGACTGTTTAGCATCATTTAATTTGTAATCCTATCTTTCCTTATCTCTATGGTACTACCACATAAACGAATTTTTAGACGTGGTCAATAGATATTTGCAAGGGCAGATTCCGGAACCTCTACAGCACCACCGGTTCTAGAGATGAGATATTTACAAGGGCGTTTTTCAAAGTTAAGTGCCCTAGAAAAATCACATGCCCTAGCAGCTGCCGAATGGTCACACCAAGACTCCCAGCTTTTTTTTTTTTTTTTTTTTTTTTTTTTTTTTTTGTGTGTGTGTGACTGCAAGACTCCTACTCCCAGCTTTTAGAAAGAAACACCACACTTTCATGTCCAACGATTCAAAAGCCTTGGGTGAGCATCAAATCACTACACTACACAATCACTAGGTATATAGTGCTATAATATATCCTTCAGTATTAATGTTTATGAGTCTTATTTTAAATATTTTGGCCCTGAACAATCACAAATGGAAAATATTCACTTAAGACTAAGATTTCAGGTTCTTCGGGACCTAACAAGATGTTACAACTGATGAGGATGTAAGGTGGGGATAACCCTTAGGGGCTTAGCCAACTTGTTTATACACAAATACAGCCGGTGAGTTCAATCTCTAAATAGACAAGCTTATATTACCTGGTTAGCTGCAGATATGTAGACATTTTCATTTGCAGATTCATTGAGATCGCGTATTATATGCGATATAGAAGGTCTACTTTCTGGTTCTTTCTGCGTGCATCTCTGCTATTTCAATGCATTTAGTTATTTGTAGGACATGTAGTGGTGTATTGGTGGCTGATTTTCTCAATCTGCATCTCCATCTTCGAATCACCTGCATTACATTTAATATTAGAGAGGGTAATTCTAGAACAAGGAAATTTCCTAAAACAACAATTTTGGCAGAAAAATATGGACAACTAACTACATTTGAATGGCCACCCGCTTTATGCTCATCATCTAAAACAATATGCCCATTGATGCTTTCATGTCCCATACCATAACGACCCCCACCCATCCTCCATCACCCCCAAACACATGCAACACCCACACACATAAAACAAAAAAAGATAACGCCACTCTGAATATAGTAGAACATTTGATTGTCCTTTGTATTAATAAAGGTTTATCCAGGAACATGTTTGTTTGTCTTTTGTTCCCTGATTGCTTGTAGTTCTACCGAACGATTTCATTTATTTTTCAAAACTTTTAGATTTTCCCTGGCAGCATTGATTATCTCTGTTGAGACATGCAGAATGGCAGTGCCGTTCATGGTTTCTCCCATAGGCCATGGAAATTATTAAAACCATAGGCATAGCTAGATCCTTATATGCACTGTTGGTTACATATTTGTTTTTGTTATTTCAGTGGTCCAAATGATTTAACATAGATATAACATCCAATAGAATATTATTAATGAAGTAGTAGTCCCGAAATTGGGGAAATATGTAAATGCAAAACAATGGAGTAAGAAAAAGGTCCAATGAGTGGTCAGAGAAATCACTCTTACGAGGTCTTTATTAGGGATCTCATTTCTCCCTGTTACTATTTCTTTCACTATAACACCCAAACTATATGTATCACATTCTGATGTTGTCTTCCCAATATTTATGTATTCTGGAGCACAATATCCTTTCCATCAAAATGCGGAAAATGTAAGAGTGAAAATAGTATTCTGAGAACACCGTGGACGGCGAAGTCGATGTTGCTGACACAGCTGGTGACCGGGCCGCCGATGCCGTGCTGCTGTGTCGTCTTGCTGGAGTTGTAGAGGATGGTGAGGCGGCGTTCGTAAGCCCTGGCGAGTGACATAGCCGTCTCCATGTCCTTTAGGTCATGCAGCTAGACGTCGGTCTTCAGCGGTTCCCCAAGTCCCGATGTGTAGATGTTGGCCTGCTTCTAGTCGTCGAGGTGCCCGGCGCGAGCGATGTGCACTAGGAACTGCTCCGTGTACTCGTCGACGGTGCCGGTCCTGTGAAGAGATGCTAGTTCGCCAGCGGATTGCGCCGGGTTACTAGACCGATCGAAACCCTCGTTGACATACTGGGCGAAGCATGCCCAGTCTACCAACGCCTTCTCCTAGGACAAGCGCATGTAGCACTCCTGTGCTCCTCCTGTGATATGGTAAGATGCGAACCAGACTTGCTCAGTAGCTGGCGTACCTTGCCCTGAAGAACTGCCGCAGCGGTTGAGCCGGGGAAGTGGATCGTCCTTGCCATCGTATGTTGGGAACGACAGCTTGTGCAGGCGGAGTGGCGAGTCCGGGAAGTGGTCGGGAGGCGGCGGGGTGGGGGGCGCGGATCTTTGGGTTGAGGATGGTGGTTAGCCTCTTCTCCATCTCCACTACTATCTCCGGTTGGGCCGACGTCTTGCCCTTCTCCGTGTAGGCCTTGATGAAGGCGCGCCCGAGTCCTCCATGCACGTCTTTATCTCCTTCTCGAGCTCCTGGTACAACTTGTTCTTGAGTTCCTCCGCCGGATCGGTACCAGAGAGGATGACAACTTGATCGGCGAGCGTGTTGCCGTGGGTGGGGAAGGTGGAGAACCGTTTGGAGAGATCGGTGAGCATCATTTTTGTCTCGGCATCCAAGGTAGTGGGTGGATCGAGGCCGGCCTCGGATGATACTATTTGTCACAACCGCGATTGGTAGGGGCGGAAGGACACTGGCTGATGCGCCAGGCGGGAGGCGTGGGGGCCGGACGGCGACGCCGTGGGCGGCGATCTTTGGCGGCGGCGGCGGACGCGTGGGCGCACGCGCGTCGGCAGCAGGGGCGGCGGCGGCTAGGGCAGAGGGAAGGGAAAATACTTCTTTATTGCTTGCCCTCAAAGAGATTGCATCCTCACTATTTATATGGCCCTCCTATAGGACTTGTAATCCAAACAATCTCTAAAGGTTTCCTTATAGAGTTGGAATACCTTTTACAAGTAATCCTATTTATTTCCTAATAAGAGGTTTCCATATAGGATGGAATACCTCTTGCACACAAAAAGTCCAAATGATTATCCGTGGGGGATAAACCTCTATCCCCTCATGGCCCACCTTGGGCTGAGCCGTCTAGGCCGGCCCAGGCTGCAAGACTGAAGCCCCTCGGCGTCCCCAAGGCGGTGGCCATCGGAGATCACGACGCAGACGTGTGTATAGCTTTATTGCAATCACTACAAACTTTCCTATTGTAATCGATCAGGATAGATCTTGTCGCTTGATCCGACCTATAACCCTGCTCCCCGGACTATATAAGGCGAGCAGGGACCCCCTCCAGAAACTCATTGGAATACTCCATCAATCAATACAATCTAAGCAGGACATAGGTTTTATGCCATCAAGGCGGCCGAACTTGGGTAAACCCGTGTGTTTTTCCATTCGCCCATTCTGCTTAACATCATGTTAGTCGCCTAGCGCACATCTACCACTCAATCTACTAGCTTGGTACACCCCGCAAGGCTATCGCCGATAACCCGTCGACGACTAGCATGCCATGTAGGGGGTGTGCACGAAGACATCATGACTAGCAAGATGGTGATCTTCCCTAATTCCATGGCGGTCGATCCGTTGAAGGACATCCGATTCGGGATGATCAAATGGGAACAACGGCGCCATCCTCGGCGTCAACAACACCATGTCGGCTCAGATCCAATCTACGTTGGCACTCGCTTCAACAACTCCGGCACCAGCTTCATCAATGGAGGCAGGGCCGCTTGGGCTTCCGATCCGGCTCACCCACCCCTTCGTACCATACCAACGGCGCTTAGTCCACAACTTCGACGACTTGCTCGGAGGTTTCGACTGAGCTCGCTTTAGGCAAGGGTGAGTTTTTCCGTTCGGTCGACTCAACTAGATCACTTCCTACCAACAGGGACAACCTCGACAACAATGGTGGCAACTCGTCGCGTCTTCGAGTAGAACCAGATCTGGTCGAGAGCCCTCGCTCCTCGGCCGTGGTCCACGGTTATCACCGCTACTCTCGAAGGACGGGTCGTCCACGTTCGACCACCGCCCGCCTTCTCGAGCATAGGCAGCTGGCCTCTAGGGACTGGTCGGAGGGCCGGCCGGGGCCCTACGACTCACGTTGACGTCCGGACGACCAAGAAGGCGGCTCGAGCTCGGCAAACCACAAGATCTGCATGGCCGACCTCTCCCCGATCCATGAGGAGGAGGAGGTCACCGAGCTCGAGGACGGGCGTACCGCATCCCTCCACGCCCGAAGCCAATACAACTCTCCTTGAGGGTTCCGTCGAGATGAACCTCGCTACGATTCCCCGCTGTTCATCCCGGTACCGCTCCCGGGGCGGTGTACGGTGGGAGGATATACTCCGTCAGTCAAGACTCGGTAGCCGCTGAAGGAGAGACCGACGAACAGCGCACTACCCGAGAGACCCGCAATGCCGATCAAGCACGCTGTCGTCGGGCCGAACAAGATGCAACAAACGCAGCGGCTCAGGGCCTACAAGCTCAACCCGCACACGCTGGCGGCCCTCGGTCGGCCGCCATCAAAGGCCTCACCTGAAAACCTCATGTAGCAGTTCAACACGGCCTCACCCGAAACCTCATGCATAACACCCCGAGAACAGAACATCGCCACATCTCGCGGCCATACTTCTGCGAGAGAACCCTGACATGGACGAAGTCAGGGGGTACGTCTATGCCTCCCACGCTCGGCTCAATCCCGCCACCGTCTCTAAGGCAACTACCGCGTCCCGCCGTTCTTCTCGGCAGCGCCCCGCCATCGCGACGCCAGGCGAGCGGAGGTGAGGACCGGGCATCCTCCCAACCCCGAGGAGGCAATCAATACCAATCCTAGCAGCAGGGTGCAAAAACGCCTGGCGCTGGAGAGGCAGCAGTGCCTGCCGGTCAAGATGGGGCTGACGGCACTCGTCGCGAGGAGCAAGGAGCAGGGGGTGGTGCGCCGGCAAGGGTCGCGGGTGGTCGACCACCCAGGCGTCCCAGCCAGGCAGGACACCAGTGTCCCTCTGACCTCCAAAGCGGCATCAACGAAGCCCGCGATGTCCGCCATCGCACTACCGCAAGCCAACAAGCTCGCGAGGATGCTGAAATTTTGCGGCGAGAAGAATACAACATGGCATACGGGAACCCGACGGGGGAATCTCACGTACACCACCATCAAACCGTACCATCAAGAACTTCGACGTGTCCGTGGCCCTTGGGCTTCAAGGGGTGTCAACTCCCTCACCATCTACACCGGCGATCAGGACCCCTTTGCTAGTGTCATACTTTACGAAATCGCGGTCGAGCCGTAGGAGGTGGGGAAGATGTTATGGCGAACTACTTCCCCGATGGTTATCGACCAGCGGCCAACCGTCGGCCCTTGGCTCTCCCTGCGGGACGGCTGCGCATGTGGACCGAGGTCAAGGAGATCTTTGTCAGCACTTACAAGTGCACATGTAAGCAGTCGGGAACAAAGTACGACCTGGAGCGCTTGCGGCTCCACAGCAACGAGCCCCTCCGGGAGTACATCCGTCGGTTCTTTGAGGTCCGTCTCACGATCTCGGACATCACCGACGAGGAGTGCATCAGTGCATTCACCAAAGGCCTCATTGCTAACAACAACTCTGCCACCGAGGAGTTGCGCAAAAAGCTGCACAGAACAAGGTCACGACCATGTCCAAGTTCTTCGGATATGGCTTAGAAGTTCGCCGGACAGACGAGGCCGAGTACGTGTTCGGGAAGGACTACGGCTTCTCCACCTAGTGGGACAAATCTCCCTAGCGAGACGCCCCCCGTGACGATAAAAGGAGCGTCGGCGTCAGACAGCCGCCGCCTCGATGACTCCCGTGACGATTACCGTCGGGACAAGGGACGATAGCTTTCGCGAGCGCCGTCATGACCTCAACCGCCGGAGGAGGAGGGTCAACAACGTCAAGACCGGCAGGATGAAAAAGGATGAAAAAGGCCCTCAACTGGCAAGACCCTATCAAGAAGCTCCTCAGCGGCGAGTGCCCTCGGCACCCAAGCATGGGCCACACCCTCGCCGAGTGCTGGCATTTCAATTCCGAGTATGAAAGCGAGCGGAAAAAGCTCAAGCTCGATGAAGAAAAGACGGAGGAGGCTCCAAAAGCTCCCAGCGCCAGCAAGACGACGACCCGTGATGACGACATTGACCCCAAGCATCGCTATCAGGCGGAGGACGGTCATCCACATGATCATGGGCGGCCACTACGGCCGTGAAATTGGCCATGACCGCAAGATCTCCGCGGCGCAACGCCCCCGACGGTGAAGGACTTCAGCGAGGGCGTCACGGATCCCATATGCCCTGAGTTCTCCAAACTGGTCATCACCTTCACCCACGATGACCGGTGGTGCAATAACCCATACCTGGCGTTTCCCACTTGTCTTGGACCCGGTCATCGGGTGGTCTGCGGTTCGAGAAGGTTCTCATCGACGTGGGCAGTGCCCTCGACATGCTATTCCGAACTCGATGCAGGATCTCGGACATCATGAAGGATGACCTCAAGCCATACAACCACACCTTCGGGGTATCCCCGCCCGGAGAATCGTCTACTCCCTCGGGCAGGTCACTCTTCATGTGCAGTTTTGGCACCGCCAATCATCATCGCATACTGATACATGAACTTTGTCGTTGTTGACTTTGATTCATCGTACCACGCCATCATCGGGAGGCCGGGACTGACCATGCTGATGGCGACCCCGCATTACGGCTACCTTATCCTCAAGATCCCCCCACGAAGAAGGGGTCCTCACTTGCAGAGCCAATGTACACATGGCGTTCATCTTCGAGAAGGAAGGGCTCGACAAGCAGGAATTCATACTCTAGTCCATCCGCCAAGAGGAGGTGATCATGGAGGCCAAGAAGATGAACCCCTCCAACCTCGAGATTCCCGAGGAGGAGCGGGCCAAGAAGACCACCAAGCCCTCGGACACCAAAGATGTCCAGCTGGTGGAGGGCGATGCTACCAAGATCACCAAGATTGGCGCGAATCTTGACCCGAAATAGGAAGACTCGCTCCTCCGGTTCCCGAGGAAGAACGTGAGTATTTTTCGCGTGGAAACCCGCGGACATGCCCGGAGTACCTCGGGAGCCGGATCGAGCACCGCCTGCTTGTCAAACCCACGGCCAAGCCGTGCAAACAAAAAGTTGTGTCATTTTAATAAAGAAAAGTCGATGCCATTAAGCCGAAGTAACTAGGCTTTTAGTCGTTGGCTTTATTCGCGAAGTGTATCATCCGGACTGGTTAGCCAACCTGGTCCTTGCAAAAAAAAGAAGAATAAAGAGTGGCAGATGTGCATTGATTATACCGATCTCAATAAGGCTTGCCCTAAAGACCCTTTCGGTCTTCCACGCATCAACCAGGTTGTGGACTCTACCACAGGTTGCGAGCTCCTTAGCTTCCTAGATTGCTACTCAGGCTCTCATTAGATCGCCCTAGCGGTCGACGACCAAGAAAAGACGTCGTTCATAACTCCATTTGGCGCCTACTACTACAACACCATGTCCTTCAGCTTGAAGAATGCCGAGCTACCTACGAGAGAGTGATACAAGGCTGCCTAGGGGATCTCGGCCCCGACCTTGCTCAGGCATACGTCGACGACGTCGTGGTGAAAACCCAAAATGCCTCCTCTTTGGTAGACGACCTCACTAGGGTATTCGAGAAGCTCAATGTGTATCAGTGGAAGCTGAACCTGGGCAAGTGCCTTCAGGCAACTTGCTCAGCAACATTGTTAGCAAGCGTGGCATCGAGCCAAACCCGGAGAAGTTCAATGCCATCATGTGGATGAAACCGCCTAAAAATGTCAAAGACATCTAGAAACTCACTGGATGGATGGCGGCCTGAGTAAACCGTCGCAAGACTTGTCGAGAAGGGTCTCCCTTTCTTCAAACTCCTCCGGGTGGGAGAAGCTTTCAGATGGACCAATGAGGCTCAAGAGGCCATCGACAGCTTCAAGAAATTCCTCACCACACCACCAGTCCTGGTGGCACCGAACGACGACGAGGAGATACTACTCTACATCACCTGCGACCAACGGGGTGGTCAGCACCGCTTTTGGTTATCAAGCGCGTGGAGGAAGGGCATGCGTACCCCGTCCAACGGCCGGTCTATTTCGTCAGCGAGGCCTTGGCGGACTTCATTTGTGAATGGAAAAGACTGAAGCGCCCTCGACACCGAGAGCGAATGACCATGTACTTTGACGGCTCCCTTAACATCGATGGGCCAGGTGCGGGAGTTTATATCATCTTGCCTTAGGGGATAAGCTCGTATGTCTTGCGGCTACACTTTCTGGCATCTGACAACGCCGCGGAGAATGAGGCGGCTCTACACGGCCTCCGCATTGCCATCCAGCTCGGCATTAAACGACTTCTGGTATTTGGCGACTCAGCTCTAGTGATCAAGCAGGTCAACAAAGACTAGGACTGCAAAAGAGAGAAGATGGATGCATACAACCAGAAAACTGAAAGGCAAGTTCTACAGGCTCAGCTTCAAACATGTGGTTCGGGCTCAACAAAGACCGATGAACTTCAAAGCTCGGCTCTTCTCGAGCCAAGGTGCGGGCCGGTGTCTTCGTTGAAGACCCTCGGAATCCAACAATACATGATCGGAGCACGGACACCGTTGACGGTCACTAATGACATGTTTTTCCCGTCAACATACTACCATAAAGGGAGTAAAACTATACCTTTTTATACTCATATACATTTATTACTCACATATTTCCACTTGTAGTGTCCGAAATATATTTTGCAGTATTTATAATAAAAACAGGTGGAAATATAATAAAAAGGCGCAACCCCGGAAAGCGTATTCTAGAAGATCACAAGCCCAGGGTTGAATTGGATCAAAACTACAGAATTGGGCCAACCGAACACCGCACCACGACTTTTCAAGACAGAAGACGATGGCCTGCCCATAGGGGTGCGGCCACATCCCAGGTGTGGCGGCCCGCACCCCCCGGGGCGGTTCAGGGCCCGGCTTTGGCTGGTCGGTTCCATTACTCACCGGAGGGCGGTGCGGTGGTGGGATGGCCGGTTCATCGTACGTGGACGCCTTCCTTAGGTCGGTTTAGGGGTAGTTAGGTACTTTTGTCCCTCTCCTTTGTGTATAAGTAGCTCCCCTCTCCTCCTCCTTCCACACACACCACTTGTAGTTCACCTACAGCAGCACCACCTCACTCTCCACCACCTTCTTCTTCTTCTTCTTCTTTGGCTAGAGTTGGAGTAGCAGAGCTACAAGGGAGAGCTTGTAATCTAGAAGGAAGAGCACTTTGGTAATATACATCTTCAATGGTTCTTTCTTCTATTTGCAAGTTCTATTTCTATGCTCATGGTCTAACTTATGAATTAGAGTATAGTCTTGTTCATGTTATAGTGTTGATATATGAACTAGCATATAGTTTACATATCATAATCTTGACATGTTCATATTCGTTCTTCATCGATCATCGTATGCATAACATGATTATAGATGGGATAACGGTTCGTCGTTTCTTTCGGGTTTGCTCTGTCTTTAGTCCGTCCATCCGTAGGGTGGGGATCCTTGGGGGACAAGAGTAGTGCTGTAGTATGCGGGCGTGGTGCCCGGGTATTATGACACCTTCGAATATGAGAGCATGCCACGGTCGTGAGGGTAGGCAGCAGGGTCGTGATAGCCCTGTCCGTCCCTTGTAATCCCTCCACATTCGCATGTAATGTAGGAGTTCGTAAATGCCTTCCATTGGGCCGGATGGTACTGGGGGGTCTCCCTGTTATCCTAGATATAACCATGCTTATATCGTGTTAGCATATGATCCTAACTATTCATTTGTATGACCATGACTAGAATACATTAGAACACTCCATAGGTTATTCTTTATCTATTTTCTTTATCCTTTCAAGGTGGATTCCAACGTGTGTGTCACACTATCTACAAACCATATTGCTTACCCCTGTTATGATAAAGTTCAACTTAGCGTGCACACATTCCATCATCCGAGATGCCATACTAGCTTCTTATATACAAGCCTTCCTTTGCGAATATATAAATAACGATACCCCTGAATACTTCCGGGTGAAATGCTACAATGATAGATCCGTGCGCCTGCGGATGAAATATCAACAATGGCAAGATCTATCACCGTTGATTGAAAGTGCGTTATCACCGACACGGTGGTTCCACTTAGTGATATCGACGACAAGTTTCCTGGCGCCATCATTAGGGATGGGTTCTAAACCTGTTTCTAGTGATTGCGCTTAAGAAACGTCAACAGACACCCAATGCAGGCTGCGACGCATTGTTGCCACCTTGTCCGTATCAGTTGATGAAGATTGGTGAGTTCCAATCATAAAATATCTCATGAGGCTCTTGTCCCTCGGGACAAAAGCAGAGCAAGAGTGCCTTATCCGCAAAGGCAAGAAGTACGTCTTTGGTCGATGGGTTCCTCATGCGGAAGAACGTCGGAGACCGAGTATTGCGAAGTGCATATCCGAGGAAGACGACATCAAGCTCCTCGATAAGATACATCGAGGCACCCGCGATAATCACGCCACCTCCCACACTCGGTGGGTAAAGCTTTCAGGACCGGTTTCTACTGGCCTACAACAGTTGCCGATGCTGAACATTTGGTGCGCCATTGCGCGATCTGCTAGTTCTTCGCCAAACAGACCCATGTCCCGGCGCACGAGCTCTAGACCATACCCGCGGCATGGCCTATCTTGTGCTAGGGACTCGACGCCATCGGTCCGTTCAAAGCAATGTCGGGTGGTTTGATCGATAAGTTTTCCAAGTGGATCGAGTACCGCCGTAAGTGGATGCAAATTCCCACAAGGTGGTCGACATGCTCAACGACATTATTCTTTGCTTCGGTATCCCCAATTCCATCATCACCGACCTCGGGACGCACCTTCACCGGCAAGTCACTTCGGGATTTCTATGAGGAAAAAGGCATCAAAGTCAAATACGTGTCCGTGGCCCACCCTCGGGCAAACGGACAGGCCGAGCGAGCGAATGGCCCGATCCTCGATGCCCTAAACAAGCGCCTTTTCCGACCAGACGACAAGTATCCAGGACGGTGGTAGAAGGAATTGCCCGCGGTGGTCTGGGGACTACGTACCCAACCCAGTCGCAGCACTGGTGTCTGTCCATACTTCATGGTGTTCAGTTCAGAGGTAGTTCTACCTGCCGACATAGCCTTCCGATCACCTCATGTTGAGAATTACAATGAAGAAGCATCTGATGCCGCCAGGGAAGACGACGTTGTCGCACTCGAGGAACATCGTCTTGATTCCCGTACACGGACAGCTAAATATCTCGAGGGTGTTTGACGCTATTAGAACCGCAATGTGCGTGATCGAGCCTTTGTGGTTGGCGACCTCGTCCTTCACCGGAAACAGAAGAGCGTCCACAAGCTGAATCGCATTGGGAAGGTCCCTTTAAAGTCAAAGAAGTCACTCGACCAGGATCCTTTAGGCTGGCTACCATGGACAATGTCGACATCCCTAACTCCTGGAATATCGAGCACCTACGACGCTTTTACCCGTAAACCCGGGAACTCCGTAAGCCAGCTTGTAACATTTTTTACTTCTATTATTGCAATCTTAATAAATTTTTGAGCAAGTTGTTCTGGCTATATCTTTCTCGCAAACTAATTTTGCTTCAAGTTTTCCTATACCACAACATTGCTCTATGTTATTGGACCCCCTAGAGCTGTCCCTGTACTTGGTTGTTCTCACAATATGCGTGACTGGTGTACTCCCCACATAGACTGGCAGCTGGCAGGAGTCTTCTTGATGTAGTTGAACAGCCCAATAGCTTGCCTGAGCATCGCGCCTCCTTGCTACGGCTATACTAACACACCAAGGCTAGGATTGGCGTCCGCCAATGCTGACTTCGCTTGTCTATGCATTTACACTTCGACTACTCGCCGACCATGATTGTATGCATGCTAAAACGATCATAACTTAATTAAAAAAACAAAGAAACCTGTGTTCATGCCACCCACATCCGAGCATGTCTCGGTGAACCAACCAAAGTGTTTTTTACTGTTTTTTCACTCCAAAATTAACTAAGACAAAATAAAAGTCTTGTGCCTGAGGACACCACACCCAGGGCTTCATCACCATCAGCTTAGAGGAGCAGATTCATCTCGTCAGCCAGGCGAGTGGCCACTTCGTCCACATCCCTACGCAGGTCGGTCACGGTCGCCTCCGAGGTCCCGCGTGCGTAGCCGGAGCGGACGCACTCCAGCTCCGTCGCGGGATAGTGCGAGCGCACCACAGCAAGGGTATGACGAGCGGCATCACGCATGGCTTGGCAGGTAAACTCCTCAATGTTTTCCCTCGCCACCGTGCTCCACTCGGTCACGTTCCATGTGTCTGTTGGTGGCGCCCCATCTCGGATGGCCCCTCCGACTGCCGCGCCGTGGATCACATCAAGGACCGGACCAACGCCCTCAAGCATGTTCTCAGTGTTGTCTTTCTACAGGGCGCGCTGGACTCCGAGCTCACGAGCTTCCGCCCTCGCGCCAGCCAGACGAGCTGCCAAGGTAAATAAGTTCAAAATCAATCTATGACCATAATACAACTGATTGCAGGTACCAGACCGATTCTCTGGACTACATACCGTCACGATCCGCTGCGGTATTGCAGACCTCCTCGCACAGGAGCTCCATCTGCTCGTTTGCATGAACGAGTTGCTCCTGGAGGGTCTCCACCACGGACTCACACTCTGCAGGTATCAATCATCTATAAGCAAATTTTGTTTTTGACTAACAAATCTCTACAAGTTCGGCGCAGAATCATCACCGATGCTGGTATGAACAAAGTCGAGACAAAAACTCACCAAGCACTTGGTCATGCGCTTCACGACGGATCTTCTGCTCCTGGAGGGCGAGTTGGGCGCGTTCTTCCACCAACGCTGCGCGATCAGCCTCCACCCACGCGCGTTCTGTCTCCAGTGCTTCACGACCAGCGTCCCTGGCTGCACGCGTAGCTTCACGTTCCATCCGCGTGGACTCAACCTCCAAGAGCTCGCATTCGGTGGCCAGCGCTGGCCTTTCTTGAGCAAAGGCCCGGCGCTGGGCGTCACCATTGGCGGCACGGTCGGTCAACAAACGCTCCCTCTCGGCCTCGGCGCCGCTCACTCCCTTGCGAGTCGGTCACGCTCTCGGGAGAGTTCATCCCGCGCGTGCCTGGCCTCCGCCAGTGCCTCCTGGCATTCTTCAAGCTCTTCCTGGAGGCGTCGGGTCTCCTTCGCTTGGATGCACTGCACAACACATGCTCACATAACAGGCACACAAAGGCAACAGGTTTTCTTCACGTAAAGGAACACGTACCCGGAGGCGATCTGCGAACTCAATGACCTAGCGCGTAAGACGTGTTGCCTCATCCTCCTCCTCCACATCGGACCAGTGGGCCGCAGCTTGGCGTGGTGATTGCTCCGCCACAGCATCTCCTGGTCTCCTCCCTGGTATTGGATGTCATCCAGGGGCGATTCGGGAGGAGTAGGCTGCCGTGCTTCACGTGAAACCTGAGCATGACGCTCGGCAACAGGATCCATGTGCACCTGGCCGCGAGGGGCTGCCTCGGGCATGGATGGGGGCGGCACAACGGATGGCCCCGGCCCTCTATAGCCTGGGCACCGCCCACTGGCTCCAACGGCGTGGTGACAAGTTCCCTGCAGATTCACAGATTTATGACCGAGCATTTGTCTACGACAATTAACTACGCAACTACTTAATGATCGGCAAAATGAAGGCCGCGGGCGCGCCCGCTGGATTGCCCACCTCCACTCCTTCCGCCACTGCCTTGTGGCGCCGACGCGCCGCCACGCGGGGCCGACGTCCTCCTCGGCGTCCTTTCCTCGGTAAGCTGCTGTAGGTGTACATGCAAATCTCAGCATTCGATGACACAAGGACTTCACGAAACAGGGGACTCGACCACTTACAATCGCTGCAGAATCAACAAACTCTTCTTGATCAGACGGCACCACAAAGCGTCGGTGTGGTGTCTCTTCTTGATGGCGCCAAAATGGCCTCCCAGCTGTTACCTTCCTCCTAACGAGCTCGGGCCCGGATGGATCCTCGAGTGGACACTTGCCGCGCATCCTTTCCCCAGTTGTTGCCTCACCCTCTTGTCTCCGAGGTCTAGAGGTGGCAGCAACTGCTTCTTGGTGGGCCCGGGCACAGACATCCTCCGCTTCCTCCGACGACAGTCTGAAGTAGCGGCTGCGCGTCATGCCGTGGATCTACACAGCAACAGATTGTATATGCATCACACCAGATTTGGTTACATTCTGTGCGAACAACAATAACATATGTACGGCCCCGGATACTTACCAACGGTGGCGGATTCCCCGGCGCTGAAGGTGGCCGCGCAGCGCTCATCATGCGGCACCCTGGCCGTTAGCAGGATCCTCGCCACCCGGTTCCGGACCTCGGCAGCCAACAGGTACTCCCCCGATTCCCTAGTACTGTCGCCCAGATCAGTGTACTGGAACCCGGGTGGTCCCTTTACGCTTCAGCGGCTACATGCGGCGCTTCGACGAAGGTGCGGGCGATGTCGATGTCGTCCACATTCAGCTCCTCAATCAGCGCCACCAACTCCATCACCCGGTGCATGTCCTCAACCGGGGGCTCTCGCTCCAGCTTATCCGCCTCACCGGCACACGGCTGGGGTCGGCGGGCATCATTGGCGTCTCCGGTTTTAGAAGATAAAACCACCGAGTCCTCCAGCAAGCTACGTTGGACAGCAATGGGATGTGCGGGAAATGGCCCGAACGGTTGGCCCTCAGGTTCACGTACACACCGCCGGGCGATGTAGGATCCCTCCGAGCCCTTCAGGCTCACGTAGAAAGAAATACTTCAGACAAGTTGGGGAGGATACCCAGGAAGCACTCACAAAGTGTGATGAAGATGGCGATGTCGAGGATCCCGTGCGGCGGCGGGTGGCAGAGCTGCAACCCGTAGTAGGCAAGCAGCTCCAGCAGGAACGGGTGCGCCAGCAGTCCAAATCCGCGGTGGAAGTAGCTCTCAAACACCACTGCCTCGTGGGGTGCGAGGCATCGGATATGGCTCCACCGCCGGCACCCGCCACCCGGTGACCGCTTGCTCCGGCGGGATGCCGGCGTCCACCAGGCTGTAGCATGGACTCATCCGTTGACAGCGACTCCACCCACTTTCGCGGTCCATCTCGATCCGCGGCTCTTCAACTCGCGAGCGGCTCGGGCCCCCGCGATCCTCCGGTGGCGGCTCCACCAAGGCGTCCTCCACGCGCACGGCTGTCCATCTCGTCACGATGGGTTTTCTCGCCGGCGTCAAACAACAAGATGAACAGTGCAAACCAAAATCCAAATCAAGATCAATCTGGGACCCGAGATCATTCCCATATTGGGATTCAATCAACGCGAATCGACAGATCTACCATATTGGGATTCAATCAACGCTGAATCGACAGATCTACAATATACTTACCTCCACCTCTCTCGCATCGGCTCGGGAGAAGGCGAGATTTGGCGGTGCTATGGCTAAACCCTAGCTCAGTGCTCTATGCGGCGAGAGGAAGAAGACGAGATGGCTCGGTGGGTGCGCAGGCTTGGAATGCGGATGCAACGAGGAGGAGCTAGGCGCCGGTATTTATCTCTTGGGTTGCGTCCCTTGGGTTTGCTGCATGGGTAACCGTGCACGCTACGGGCCCACGTCTCCCCATCTTCCGGGGGTTGAGTGCGTGTCGCAGGCGGCAGCGTCGTTGCCATTATTGCGCTTTCGGTGCGCGCGCATCCGGGGCGTGCCGCAGCGTCCCTTCCTCGTTGCATGGGCCGGTCGGTTGCCCACGAAATCTGCCATATTAATTGACCGGATATCCTACAGTTCATATTCTGGGATACGTGCCACCGCAATGTTCCTTTCGAAGCCATCCATATCCAGGGAAAGTACAGATATTCTGTCATGCTACTCCTTGATCCTCGGGCCCGTCGGTTTTATATTTCCCTTCCGTAAAATCCATTTGTAGGTCCTTAAACTTGTCATAAGGTCTCATCTAGGTCCGTGTACTAAGAAAACTAGGTAAACGAGGTCCCCTGAACTTGTCACGAGGTCTCATCCGGGTCCAAAACCGGGTTTGGTAGGCGGTTTTGCTACAGTAAGTGGTTTTTGTCTTTTTCTTTTTCTTTTTCAATTTAAATTGAATCTTTGAAAAATCATAGTAAATTATAGAAAAATCATAAAATGAAAAATCTAATTTTTTTGGACTTCACATGAGTAGCTCTACAAGTGAACATATAATATAGTATACTTTAGTACAAAAATTTTTGTTGTAGCTTTAGATCTATGCTTTTACGTAATTAATTGAAATAATTCGTAGCTGCACTTCTAATTATTTTATTGGACTAAAGCATATCATATTATATATCACTTTGCGTAGAGACATGCATGTGGAGTCAAGCAAAATTAGATTTCTATTCTATATTTTTTTTATTTACTATGATTTTTTAAAAGATTCAGCCAAATAAATAACAAAGAAAAAAAAAAAAAAAGCTTCAGTAGCAAAAAAATTTGTACTAAACTATACCATATTATATATTCACTTGTAGATCTACTCATGTAAAATTTTGTACTAAAGTATACTATATTATATGTTCACTTGTAGATCTACTCACGTGAAGTCTAAAAGAATTAGATTTTTCATTTTATGATTTTTCTATAATTTACTATGATTTTTCAAAGGTTCAATCTAAATTGAAAAAGAAAAAAAAGAAAAAAAGACAAAAACCACTTACTGTAGCAAAACCGCCTACCAAACCCGGTTTTGGACCCTGGATGAGACCTTGTGACAAGTTCAGGGGACACGCTTTACCTAGTTTCCTAAGTACATGGACCTAGATGAGACCTCACGACAAGTTAAAGGACCTACGGTGGATTTTACTCTTCCCTTTTCAAGAACGATCCAGCATCCATACCGCTCCAGCCAGGATACCTTCCCTGATCGGTAACAGGGCGTACGGTGGATACACGGCGGACTTCAAGGGATATTCCTCTCGAGCAAAAAACAATCTTCTCGAGGACTCGACGGCGGCCAGCCATGCTGGTCGATTCAGCGCCAGTTCCGTCTTCGATTACTCGGGGACTGCTACATTTTTTCTTCTGACCCTAGTAGTACGTGATAAACTCACCTACTACTAGGCTCGGGGACTAAGTGGGCACACTTCACCTGCTCGGTGAATCGTGCTCATTCTTCAAATCATACACAGTCATTTTATGAGTGTTCTCCACTCAACGTGGGCACACTTCGCCAGATGGAAAAAGATTTTTTCATAAGAGCATCCAGCATCCAGCAAGCGGACTCGTCAAGACTAGACTGATTGGAAGCAATGGGAAGAAGCTACAAGTGTGAAGACGGCAGGTCGAGAGCTGTCCCTGGCTAGTCGACGCTTAATTAGCCTGGTCGACACCGTATCAAGACTGGTCGACAACACCTCCCGATGGTCGAGAAGCATCAAGACTCCTTCACCTGCAGCACACAGCGTGCTTGGGGACTAGCTGTGGGGGGATAAACCCCTATCCCCTCACGGCCTACCTTGGGCTGAGCCGTCCAGGCTGGCCCAGGCCGCAAGACTGAAGCCCCTCGGCGTCCCCAAGGCGGTGGCCATCGGAGATCACGGCGCAGATGTGGGCGTCAAGATAGTTACTATGTATAGCTTTATTGTAAGCACTACAAACTTTCCTATTGTAACCGATCCGGATAGATCTTGTCGGCTTGGATCCGACCTGTAACCCTGCTCGCCGGACTATATAAGGCGACCATGGACCCCCTCCAAAAACTCATTGGAATACTCCATGAATCAATACAATCTAAGCAGGACGTAGGTTTTACGCCATCAAGGCGGCCGAACCTGGGTAAACCCGTGTGTTTTTCCCTTCGCTCGTTCTGCTTAACATCCTGTTAGTCGTCCAGCCCACCTCTACCGCTCAATCTACTAGCTTGGTACACCCTCGCTAGGCTATCACCGATAACCCTGTCGACATTATCCAAACCGAACTCTTATTTTAATTACCGAAGAAATCGCAGGCAGCAGGCGGGCGGTGGCGGCGGCCGCGCGAGCGAGCCGGGGCCCCGGCCCGACGTGGGCCTTGGGCCAGCTGTTCGGCCCCGTCTCCCGGGACATAACACTAAAACAACATACCCATTGATGCTTACATGTCCCATAATGGTAGGGACGGTCCAGTGGGACGCTACCCACTAGGGTTCAAATCCTGGTGCTCGCACCTTTTCTTGGGATTTTCCAGGATTTACCGGCGTTGTGCATTAAGTGGTAGCGACGTTCCGTCGGCGACGACGAGGCGCCTATGGTGACTTGAGAATCTCTAGATCTGCCGGCTGCCCAGTCCTTCGGAGGTGCTCATAGGGGTAGGGTTTTTGCGTACGTGTGTTCATAGGGGTGAGTGTGCATGCGTGTTGTGAGTGTCTACGTTGTACTTGTATAATTCTCAAAAAAAACATGACAACCCCCACCGACCCTCCACCACCCCAAACACATGCAACACCCACACACCACACACGGAAAACAAAAAGAGAACGTCACTCTATGACTATAGGAGAACATGTTTGTTTGTCTTTTGTTCCCTGATTGCTTGTAGTTCTACACAACCATTTCGTTTATTTTTTCAAACTTTTAGATTTTCCATGGTAGCATTGATTATCTCTGTCGAGACATGCAGAATGGCTGTGCCGTTCATGGTTTATCTCTCATAGAGCATCAATGAAATTATTAAAACTATAGGTATAGTAGTTAGATCCTTATTTTCACTGTTGGTTACATATTTATTTATGTTACTTCAGAGATCCAAATGATTAACTTTTGCAACGAATATATGGTTTAACATAGATATACCATCCAATAGTGGTACTCTCATTGATTAATGAAGTAGTACGCGCGAAAAAAAAAAAAATTAATGAAGTAGTACTCCCGAAAGTGGGGAAATATGTAAATGCAAAACATTGGAGTAAGAAAAAGGTCCAAATGAGCAGCCAGAGAAATCACTCTTACGTGGTCCTTATTAGGGATGTCATTTCTTCCTGTTACTATTTCTTTTATTATAACACCCAAACTATAAATATCACATTCTGATGTTGCCTTCCCAATATTTATGTATTCTGGAGCGCAATATCCTCTGCATGAAATGCGAAAAAAATAAGATTGGAAGCATTTCCTGAAAATAGTAACAGCAAAAAGTATCACGTGGAGGATGGGTTACCTGGAAAAAAGCGGTTGTCAGTAGTGTAGTTGTTTTCATCTAGCCTCGCTAAACCAAAATCTGTAATTTTTGGCAGCATATCATCAGTATCTACCATTATATTGGCGGGTTTGAGATCCATATGAATAATATTCATTTCATTGTGAAGATATTGCAAACCCTCACATATTCCCTTGATTATTTGATAACGTATATTCCACTCAAGTCCCCTTAACTCATCTGTAGGAAAAAAAATGTTAAAACAAAAATAGAAAGCATAAAATTGGTTGCATGAAATTGAGCACTGTCATACCGGTGATATATGTTTCAAGACTTCCGTTGCTTATATACTGAAACAGAGTATTTCTCTCTTATCTCAACAAGACGCCTTCTCTCTGCTCCCGTGTTTTCTTTCACTGCTTCCTGATGTGTATTAGAATAGAAGCCAAGAAACCGGACTACATTTGGATGCTCAATAATCTTCAGCAGGCTTCGAACCTCACGATTAAATAGCTTCTCATCCATCGTATGGATATCCACTCTTATCCTCTTCACGGCAACACTCCAGTGATGGAGAACACCCTGTTAATTTCACTCTGATTGCACCGTCAGCATGTATATATGTAGAGCTTGTTCAGCCCCGTGGTCGTCTTTAAAGATTCCAGGCATATATAATGTAATGTAATGCGAAATTGATAATCTAATCAGGCACGAAGAATAAGAAGAAGAATATGGCTCAGAAACAGAGAGCAGAGTAAAATGTTGACAAGCTCTGCATCGATCCATGAGTAATCTTTTTGGAACCTCAGTTTTACCTTGTAAACATCACTGAATCCGCCACTACCGATTATTCTTTCTTCAGAGAAATTATCTGTGATGCTCGCTAAAACTTCCCACGGCAGGTGCCTGGGTTCCTCGCTTCTGGCAAGTATACGCTCGAGGACATTATAATCCACATTTGGGCCATCCTCCATATTTGCATTCCACAGTGCGCTCGCAAACCTATATGAAGAAATTAAGGAAAAATTAGCGTGATCTGTAGTGTTGCAGCATAAATCCAGCCATACGAACTCTCGTGAGCTAGGGAAGTTGGTACCAGCTTTAGCCTAAGGCCAGCTCTACGGAGCACGATTAGGATCCGCTGCAGATGTCTAGAGATGGATGTGCTCAAGCCCTGCATGAAGAAGGCTCCCAAAAAATGAGTCGCTAAGGTTTGGACAAAAGTATATATAAGTAAATTCACACCTAGATCCGGTGCATGTATGTTCTGCAGAGATTGAAATTCGACTGGATCTGGCCGGCGCAGTAATCAGAAACTGATTCAGAAAAAGAAAAGCAAAAAGAAAGTAACATTATCAATAATTTGTAGAGCAGCAGCAAAATCATGAAACGTTTGGCAGCAGGAAAGAAATCCTATGAGCTGGCACTAACTTTATCCGAATATAATAGGATGACAGGAAATCAATTAGCACCAACCTGCTAGAAGACCTTCATCGACACTGGTACTACGAAGAACCAAGACGCGCAGATGGCAGGGGACCAGATCATAAAAAATAATTAGGAGGAAGCGTCTACTAGTACTCGCCAAAGCCATGTACTAGGTGCCTTCATTGGCCGAGGTGGAAGGGAAGCCATGTGCGACTGCGAGGACGAGGTCAAGGTCAAGCACAAGTGGTACCCATGTGCGACGGCAAACAGCCAGCCATGTGCTAGGCGACATCGGAGCAGGGTGTCAGGGAGGACAAGACGTTGTACGGCTGTAGAGTGCTAAACACTTTAACCTGTGCTGTGAGTGTGTTATATGTACTCGGCTTTGGGTACTTTTCTACATTAATGAAATGACGCGGAGCTCTCCTGTATTGTTTGAGAAAAAAAATATATTGTAATTTTTAGTGTAAACTTTGGACCTCTTTGTAAAAAAATTTGGACCAACTTTAAATTGTTTTGTGCATGGTAGTGGCAGATGGCCACACCTACACCTTGCTAAAGTAGAGAGGTGATTGCTTTAGGATGCCTCTCTGGCATCAGCAAAAATATTGAGACGAACAGAGCGCGTCACTGCAATGCATGAGGGTCGAGCTGAAGTGATCACATGGCTTTGGCAGATGACCAGGACGACGGCACTCGCACAAGTCATAAGGAAGATGCCTATGATAAGGGTCCATCGACCAGCGCTAGTGGGCTGTGCCATCTCCCGGCTGATGAATTACTGAAGCCGGGCAGCCGGTGCATGATGGACAACAGAGGGGGGCCTAGAAAGACGTGTCTGGTGGAGCCATGAATTTACATGTGAATTATTGTTACAGCAACTATAGCCAAGCAGTAGGAGACCCGGTGAAACCAAGTCAGTCGTCATCTTCTTAGTCTAGGACGAGGAGCCTGATGTTAGTACTATACTACCCTGGTGGTGTGTGACATGTACATGAGAAGGGAGGCTATGCAAGAAATTCATCCAGGTCGCAGCGTCCACACTTGCTGGATTTTTGTAATTAACGTGGTACAACTTTCCACCTACAAAAGGTGCCACACTTCCTAGAAATTCATCCAGGTCGCAGCGTCCACACTTGCTGGACTTTCCACCTACAAAAGGTGCCATACCCAAATGTTGTGTAGCCTTGCTGGCTGGCCTCGTTCAGCGCCGCCACGTTCTTGCTGCAGCTCACCAGCGGCTTCAGGACCGGGTCTACCCACCATGCCACAGTCGTTCTCGTCGGCAGTGACACGTCTGAGTGCGGAGCATATGGCGGACGGGAAGGGAAATAGCACATTGGATATGTCTCTAAGTTAATCCAGTGCCAGGCCTAGCTCTAACTATGTTTTAAACTCTCTTAAGAGTTGCTCTTACAGCTCGTCGCTGCAGGGCCAACTGTCTATGATCTCATGGCTTTGCCGGTCCGTGAAAAATGCACTCTATCCATTATTGCCACAACGGCAACTTTACCAGCTTTACCGTGAGTGCGACTTCACAAGCATGGACGACAAGGGGGCCTAGAAAGACGTGTGTGGTGGAGCCATGAACCTACACCGTTCTGCTGCATGCAGTCACCATGAATTATTCTGTTTAGCAACCGATGCAGGAGACCCCGTGAACCAAGTCAGTCGTCGTCTCCTCAGTGTGTCCAGGACTAGGAGCCTTTATGTTAGAGGGTGTTCAGTTGTCATGCATACCCAAAAAGTGAACCAAAAAGTCTTACGAGGTGTCCGTCACATCAAATTTTTTGACGCATATTTGGAATATTAAATGTAGGTAAATAAAAAAACTAATTGCACAGTTTGGCTGAAAAATACGAGACGAATCTTTTGAGCCTAGTTAATTCATAATTGGACAATAATTACCAAATACAAACGAAAAGTGTTACAGTAGACCAACCCAAAATATTTCACCAACTAAACACACCCCGTGGCACATGTAAGAGGGAGAGGGAGGCTGCAAGAAATTCATCCTGCTCGCAGGTTGTTTACTTGCCAAATTTTTATTTGGGCCCACGAGGAGAAAAGGGTTCATTGGATAGGTAGTTTCTATGAAACTACAGTACTTACGAGTCAAATGTTGCATATAGCCTTGCTGGCCGGCCTCATTGGCGCCGCGTTTTTTTTCCCACGGCTCACCGGCCTACGCATTGTCTCATGACCGGATCTACCTGCCTTGCCTCTGGCGTTCTCATCGGCAGTGACCCCTTTTAAAATAGCGCCGCTATAGCTCCCAGAAAGACTCGCCGCTAAGCTATTTGCATTTCCGCTATAACACCCATATTTACAGCTACTTACCGCTATTTAGCGTTATAGCGCCGCTATTTATCACTATTTCGTATTTCCTTTGTTTCTAATTTGGTATTTTGGATGATTAAATTTTTATGAAACATGTTGCAATGCCATATTGGTATTTGATAATGTTATTTAGTCTTGTAAAAACCCTGTAAGCGTATTTGTGTTTACCAAATATCGTATTTGCCTTGTTTTGGCATCAATTTTTGGAGTTTTTTCGTAGTTTTCTTATAGAAACGCTATCTGTTATAGCCAAGGAAAAAATGCGCCGCTATTTAAAACTTGGGCAGCGACGCATACCATGTGGAGCATTTGAGTGCGGAGCATGGCGGAGGGGAAGGAACATAGGGGATTGTACGTGGAGTGCGGCACAATGGTTATGTCACTGACTAGTTTTATTATAAAATTACATTGCAAAATTGATTTGTTGATACTTTATTTTGTGCGGGTAGGGCATGGCATGTATATATGTATCTCCTCAGTCCCATACGGCCACAGCAAGTACCTCAAGCAGGGCTGCTGGCGCGCGTGCGCCGTATAAGATTTCTAGCAATGATCGATTGCCATCCAGAACACGTGAACCGTGAATAGCTCACGCCTCTACACACCCCGTGCTTTCGCTGTCGTCGTACTATAGCGAAGCATGGGAGACATCGGGAATCGGGACTCGAGTCGTCCTCATCTCCTCGTCTCGTCAGTCATCAGCCATGGGGTGCACAATGGGGTCCAACGACCAGCGCTACTGCGCACTGGCGTCTCCGTCGTCCTGCAGATGAATTACGGAGGTGTTTAGTTGGTGAAATATATTGGGTTGGGCTACTGTAGCACTTTTCATTTGTATTTGATAATTATTATCCAATCATAGATTAAATAGACTTAAAAGATTCGTCTCGCACTTTTCAACTGTGGGGGATCGATATTTGGGACACCCGTATATGAGTTCCCGAACCATCCCTCGACGAGCAAACGGGACCCGAGATCTCGACCGTGAACGAGCTCCTCATGGGCAGAAGGGAATGCTACCGGCTTGAGCTCTCTCCCACGAGCTCCCCGATGGAGGCCCGCCTTCCCGCCTCACTCGAGCTCCCATTCCTCTCACTAATGAGCTCTCGCGCCCGCACCCCGAGAGATCTCGTCTGAGGACCTCTCTCCGTCTCGAACGAGCTCCCTAGGCACGAGCTCGAGCTCAGCCCGACGCCCACCCTCCGCCTTGAATGAGCTCTCACGAGTATAGAAGGATATGCCGAGCTCGAGCTCGGCCGGCGAGCTCCTTTTACGTCTCGAACGAGCTCATGGGGTAGCACCCGATTCCCGGCTAAGTAACGGGCTCGGGACACGGACGCCCGACCGACGACGCCCGTGGCTACTTGTCGAGCGCCGCAGGCTATGGCGGATATCGTCGGAAGAACGAGATCCCCGGCGGCACCGCAGCGGTAGGGCCGTCGATCACGCCATACCGCGCCGAGCACTACGGACAACCGCTACGGACAAGGATGACCTCGGAAAATGGAGACCGAGCTCCCGTCGAGCTCTCCTGTCCCACACGTTTTCTGCGACGCCTGTAAACGCGCATTTATGGTCGGGCGGCGCCGCCGCAGGTCCGCCGTGGACAGCGGCGCGTGCTGATCGATGGACGAGGGGCGCATGGACGACAGCGGCGGCGCTTTGAGCTCACTGTTCCCTCCGCCACCGACCGACGAGCTCCGAGCTCGGCAATCGTACGAACGGGACATCGGAAAATGGAGCCGCCCCTACACAGCTCTACGACGACCTGCGGATAGGCCATGGCGCAGGGCGGCGGCGACAGGCGCACGCCGGGAGGTCCGGCGTGCCCGACCGAACGGTCCCATTTCCTCTTCCACCCCCCAAATTTGTATCTCTTCTCCTCTTAAGTCCCTCCCTCGATGGCTACCGACACATCTCCCTTGCGACTATAAAAGGGAGGCTCGGCCATTAGAGAAGGGCGGGTTCTCGTCTCGCAAGCACTTTAGCTTCCAACACTCCGTTCACCCACTTTCACAGAGACCTGGGAGCTCATCTCCCTCTCTCGCCTGCTTGTATTCGCCCCGATACGAGCCCTTGAGCTCGGATAGTGGCCTCACTGGACTAGGGAGCGCGATTTGCCCCGAACCAGTATAAATTTCGTATCACTGTCTCTAGAGCTAGGCCGTTGGAGCACGCACTAGCCAGACATTACCGTGACGGTGGTATTAGACCCGCGACAATTGGCGCGGTAGGGGGCAGCGCTAGTGCGGCGTTTCTCCACTCCGATGGCTTCTTCCACTCCGCCCGGCGGCCGCAGCGCTGGCGATGCGCTTTTGGCACGATCGACTTCTCGGCAACGCGAGAGGGAGCGATCCATCACCGGCGTCTTCTTCACGCGCCCGATGCGGCGTGAGGACATCCCCAGCCACCTCCGAAGCGCCACCGACTCCGTCCTGACGAGCATAGGACGAACTCCACCTCCGCGCCGGTCAGCCCCATCGGCGCTGCCGCGGACCGCTTCTTCGACCTCATCAAGGACACGCTTCCACGACATCTTGGGACGCGAGCCTACGCAGGCCCTGTTCCGCGATGTGGCCTTCTCTACCACCAATGTCGTCCTACGGCTCGCCGGCGAAGAGGCGCTGTCGATCGGACGAGTTCACGGCGCCTACGCCAGGACGTACCCCCGATGGGCGGCGGGGCCTCCCCCCACTGGGGCAACGAGCCCCCGGCAGGCCAGCGTCCATGAGCTCGAGCTCGCCCTCGATGGGATGAGCCTCATGGATTGCGACCCCACACGTCGGTGCTACATGTGTCACACCCCGAGGGTGCGGTAGAGGAAGTCCACTCGGCGACGCCTCCCAACACACGCCGCGAGACTCCGCGCGCCAGCGTGAGCCGCCCTGTTGGCCGCGTCAAGGGCCGGGCTGGAAGAGCTCGAGGAACTTCGAAGCGGCGCAGCAGCCCAAGAGCGCGAAACCCTCCTCGCTGAGGCGGGGAGGAAGGCGGCAATCACGAGCACGAGCTCGAGCCGCGAGGTCCACGACCGCATCAACGGGACGAGGGCCGGAACAGCCCCCCGCCGGTGTTCGGGAGAGCATCCCAGAACCTAGCGGCCGCCGCGCTGCTCCTACGTCGTTGCCCGGCCCCCGAGGGACCCGAGGCACGCAGGCCCACGAGCAGCTCAAGAGACTCGGCGGCGGAGGCGGCACCAAGCGGCGGCTGAGCTGCGTGGTCTCACCGACGGCTGCTGGAGGAGCACGAGGCTTCCTCCCACCCCGAGGTCCACGCCGACGACGACAGATCGGCGAGAACCGCGACGCCCGGGACACCATCAACGCCCGGTGAAGCGGAGGCTCGAGCGAAAGAACGTCCCCGGGGCGACAACAAGTATCACCGCGACGACCATGAGAAGCGCCCTCGCGGCTACGACAAGCGACGCGGTGGCGCCACGACAAGCGAAGAAGACAAAGAGCCACAGCCCCACGCCGGTACACCGCCCACGGAGCCAGTCTCCCAAGCGGGACGCCGGCCCTCGAGCTCGAGCTCGAGGAGGCCTAAGGCCCGGTTCTCACGCATTCACGGCGCTCCATTCCCCTCTCACTTCCGAGCTCCGATCTCGATGCAGAAGTACAACGGGGAGACCGACCCCCCGCCACGTGGCTCGAGGATTACCGCCTTGGTCGTCGGGCGGAGGTGCCGTGCCAGCGACTACTTCATCATCCGCAACCTCCCACTCTACCTTGCAGATTCGGGCGCGATCATGGCTCGAGCACCTCCCGAGGGCACCATCCGCAAGCGGGAGGACTGCGCGGCGTCTTCGTCGGCAACTTCCAGGGCACCTACGCCCGACCAAGCACGACGTGGGACCTGCGAGGCTGCAAGCAGAAGAAGGAGGAGAGCCTGTGCGACTACATCAGGCGCTTCTCCAAGCTCTGCAATAACCTCTCGGAGGCCTCTGACTCCGAGATCATCACTGCCTTCACCTTCGGCACAACCTGCAAGACCCTGATCCACGAGCTCGGCGTCCAGAAGCCCCGAACCGTGAAGGAGCTCCTCGACCTCGCCACACGTCACGCCGAGGGAGAGGACGCCGTCTCTGCCGTCACGGGCAAGGGCAAGCCGAAGGGCGACGACGCAGGAAACCGGGATCGAACTCCCGCGAAGGAAGAACAAGAAGAACAAGCGCCCCTCGCGACGACGACGACCGTAGCCGTTGCGGACAAGCGCAAGGCCGCGGCAAGGGTGGCAAGCCTTTCATCCCCAAAGAGCACTTCGACAAGATGCTCGAGGAACCGTGCCCGCACCATGAGGGGGCCGGTCAAGCACAAAGATGAAGGACTGCCGCCTCATGGAGAAGCACGTGATGGGCACGCCGCGTGGTGGCGACAAGGGCGACGACGACAAGGACGCGAAACTGGCTCCCGATGAGTTCGACGCCGACATCTACATCGAGGACGGTGCCGTCAACGTCGTCTTCGGCGGAGCCACCGGCTACGAGTCCAAGCGCCGACAGAAGCTCACACGCCGCGAGGTCCTCTTCACCGAGCCGGCTACCCCCGAGTACCTCAAGTGGTCGAGCTCGGCGATCACCTTCGACAAGGCCGATCATCCGCGACACATCCCGTACCCAGGAAGGTACCCGCTCGTCGTCGATCCCATCATCGGCACCATGCGTCTCGGGAAGGTGTTGATGGATGGCGGCAGCGGCCTCAACCTCCTCTACATCCACGCGCTCCAGGCCCTTGGCATCCCCAAGGCACGTCTCCGCCCGTCGCCAGAGCCAATCCACGGGGTGGTGCCAATGAAAGCGATGCTCCCGCTTGGGCGGATTGACCTCCCGTCACCTTCGGCACCCCGGACAACTTCCTCAAGGAGGTCATCACGTTCGAGGTGCTCCCGTTCAAGAACGCCTACCACGCCCCTGTTGGGACGACCGTGCTATGCGAAGTTCATGGCCGTCCCCAACTACACCTACCTCAAGCTCAAGATCCCCGGTCCAAGGGGGTCATCACCATCGACTCCACCTTCGAGCACGCATTCGGACGCGAGGCTCTTTGCCGTCCCGTCACGCCGACGCCGCCATCGAGATCGGCAGATGCTGCCCAAGATGGCGGCCTGGGTCAGCGCCGAAGACTCCCAGAGCTCAAGAAGAAGGCGAGCACGAGCTCAACCATCGAGCTTCAGAAGGTGGCAAAGCACGAGCTCGTCCGACGAGCTCAAGAAGGTAACGGGCACGTTCGAGCCCGAAAAGGACGCCAAGGAGGTCCGCGGTCGACAAGGATGGGCGCACCTTCTTCGTGGGTACCGAGCTCACCCCCAAATAGGAAAGCGAGCTCGTCGACTTCCTCCGCGCGAACCTCGATGTATTCGGCGTGGAGGGCCTCAATATGCCGGGCATACCGAGGGAAGTCGCGAGCACTCCTTGAACATCAAACCCGGCTCGGCCGGTGAAGCGAGAGGCTGAGACGTTTCGACGATGGTCGACGCCGAGCAATCGCCGAGGAGATAGATAAGCTCTTAGCCGCCAGGTTCATCAAGGAGGTGTATCATCCCGAGTGGATAGCCAACCCTGTACTAGTTAAGAAGAAGAATGGGAAATGGAGAATGTGTGTTGATTACACGGGTCTCAACAAGGCATGCCCAAAGGATCCGTTTCCTTTGCCGCGCATTGACCAAATTGTTGACTCCACCTCCGGGTGTGAAACGCTCTGTTTTCTCGACGCCTACTCCGGCTACCACCAGATCGCGATGAACGAGCTCGATCAGCTTGCCACCTCCTTCATCACTCCGTTTGGCACGTTCTGTTACGTAACAATGCCCTTCGGTTTGAAAAACGCCGGCGCCACCTTCCAAAGGTGCATGCAGAAAGTCTTCAAAGAGCTCCTCGGAAAGCTCGTTGAAGCATACGTCGACGACATCGTTGTCAAGACAAAGCGCTCGAAAGAGCTCATCCCTGACCTCGAAAAGGTCTTCGCTAAGCTTCGAGAGTTCGGAGTCAAGCTCAATCCCGAGAAGTGTGTCTTCGGGGTCCCTCGAGGGAAGTTGCTTGGCTTCATCGTTTCCGAACGCGGCATCGAGGCCAATCCCGAGAAAATCGCCGCCATAACGAATATGGGGCCGATCAAAAACGTCAAGTGCGTGCAACGGCTCACGGGATGCCTAGCCGCGCTAAGTCGTTTCATAGCCCGACTCGGGGAACGGAGCCTCCCACTCTACAAGCTGCTGAAGAAGTCGGAGCGCTTTACCTGGACCGACGAAGCCCAGCAAGCTTGTTGACACATTTTAATGTATACTTTTACTTGTCAACTGAATATGAAGAGGGACTAAAATATAATTAGATCACCTTATTAGGGCTTACACTGACAATTTCCATGAGTTTTGGTGAAGTTGTGAATTGCAGGGACTAAACAGAAAAACAGCAGAGTTCGCGAGCCAGTACGACTACGCGACGCAACGCAATCCAACTCTGAGAAAGACTCTAGAAGGCTCCGGATTACCCCCGACGTGGACGAAACTTGACACCGAAGAAAACATCATCTAGAAGACTCCAGAAGCCACGACGCACCGCATGGACCCGTGGTGGGCCCCACCCTGGGCCGATCGGCCCAATAATGGGGCCGATCGGCCTGCCTCCCTCCGCCAAGTTACCTGTCTCTCGAAGCTTCCTCCACCGCCTCTAAGACGCAATCTAAACCGGTTGTTTAATGACGGTTTGATCCGAGGGCGTCGGTAGAAGCACGAGATGAATCAAGATCCAACACCAGATTAGTACCACATTGCTTGCTGACGCTGGAGAGACATAAGAAGACCCATATATAAGCAGCCCCAAGGCGCCTCCAAGAGACATCGTCTCCTCATTAGCTATCAACAGAGAAAAATCTAGGGTTTCATATTAGAAGAGAGAGAGGTCCCTCTAGTTGTCTAGTTCATCTAGTTCTAGTTCTAGATCAAGTTCTTCTAGTTCATCTAGTTGTAAGATCAAGGAGAGAGGAGCGGAGAAAAATTTGGAGATCCGGACCTGTCGGATCTTCATCAACATTGTACATCTACAGCAACTAGTTCGTCTTCAGCAATCTCCAGGTTCTTCATTTATTATTTCTATTTATTCTATTCAATTAATTTCAGTTCTTACTTTACAATATTTACTGGATCTCTGCTCGTATTGAGTGCTCTAGTTTTAACGTGAAATTAGAGTAGTAATTAATAGTGTAGGCGTGGTGTCTAGACTAGAGATTACCCGAGTTTGCGCCCAATCCCACGGTTAGTTGTGGTAGCCCCAGGGGTGACAGCCCTGTCAGGTCTTTGTATTCCACCACGTTCGGGTTGGTGATTCGTAGAGCTTTTTGGCGGCCTTCCCCCGATCACCCTTTCCCAGTCTTTTTCGAGGATCGGGACGGTACCGCTGCTCCGACGTAAGTAAAGTAAAGCAAGCCTTTGATTATTTAGATCAACTTAGAATACTTAGAAAATTCTAAACTCTCTTCTCACATCATTATTCTTTTCTTCGGACGTTCCTACTCTTTCTAGTACACTTCACGTTCCCCGTGGAAATCGATACTCTGGAATACTCCCGGGTGAAAGCTACATCGGTATCCGTGCGCTTGCGGATTTCTCTGTTCGCGTTAATTTATACCAACAAGCTTTCTGGCGCCGTTGCCGGGGAACGGTAGCTGTTCTAGTTAGAACCACGATCGTCCATCTTTTATTTATTCTTTTACCACTCACATACCACATGGATTTCACTCCTATTATTAAATTCTTTGCTCCAAAGGGCGACATGTTGGAGCCTTCACCATCTTCACACCCTATTCTTACAGATGGCTACGAGCTTCGCCCTGCTCTTATAGCCATGGTTCGGGAGCAATCCTTCTCTGGGTTAGCCAATGAGGATCCATACACCCACCTTAGAGATTTTGAGCAATTGTGTTCCTGCCGAAATATTTCTGGCATGACACAAGAGACCATTAAATGGAAATTATTTCCGTTCTCCCTTGAGGGAAGAGCGAGAAAATGGTATGCTCACTCTGTAGGAAGCGTAAATGGAGATTGGGATGAACTTCGAGACAAATTTTGTCTTGCTTTCTTCCCTCTTTATAAAATTGCTGACCTTAGAATCGAAGTGCTTACATTCAAACAAAAAGAGAAGGAGACTCTAGGAGCAGCTTGGGCTAGATTTACAAGCCTTACCAATTCCGGCCCAACCCTTTCCTTGCCTGACCATGTCCTTCTCTATCACTTCTATCTCGGTCTTAACAAGGAAGTCGCTCGCATCTCGATATCGTCGGGGAGGATCATTCTCACATAAACTTGTTAGTGAAGGGAAAGCCATTCTTGAGACAATCCTTGACAACACTCCCTACACTGGCATTTTTGACGAGTTACCCGAAGAAGACGAAGAAGTCGAGCCAAGCCCCAAACAACAAAAAGGAGACACACGTAACCGAATCTGAAATTCTTATAAACCCCTCTAATGAATTGGTTGCCATAGAACCTCGCACGATGGGAACACATCACAATCTAGACAACACTCTAGAGAGTGACGAACCCCATCCCAACACTTTCCTCTCGGAAATCGAGGTAGATCTTTTTGAGGATTTTGGGAATGCCTCGAACTTTCCAATTCAAGCGAAGCCTCTGGTGCACTCTGCACCATTTGAGGATGGTCCACATAATGATCCATTTTTAATGGAGCACATTAAAGGACTCTCAGCCATTATGAGCCGTGAGTGGTTGGCAGAAACGGAGCTATCCACTGAGGTAGCCCGAATCACTGCCCCCTCAAAAGCTCTATTCTGCCAACTTAAAGGAATGATCATAAAGGCTCGTTATAGCCCTACCGTTGGGATGAATATAATTTCAAAGTCCGTAGCTGAAGATCTTTGTCCCAACGAGTTTATGATCCCATCTCATAAACTTTTAAGACTTCCGTCTGGAGTCACTATTGAGAGTTATGGGGTCATAAGGTCAATTCCTTTGCGCATAGGAGGCTCTGAGTATCGTCTAGATTTCCACATCTATGACATCTCAGACACGTTTCTCTTGATTGGTGTACCTTTTGGAACACTCTTTCAAGAGCGACCCAACAAGAGTCTCTTGAATTTAAAGCTAGGAAATTCTCCTATCAATGTTTCTCTTGCTCGCTCACATAATGCGATAGTAGAACCCAAGCCCAAACAAGACCCTCTTGAGGAAGTCCTAATGGCTTCTCTAGAAGAAATGGCCGAACCAGTCTTTGATGTTGAACACTTCGTAGAAGAAGAGGAAGAACTGGCAGAGCCTATCAAACTAGATACAACGGAGGTGCCACCACGACCCTCAATTGAGTTGAAACCACTTCCTGCTGGCCTAAAATATGTCTTTCTCAATAATAATCGAGAAACTCCAGCCATTATCAGTGATAAGCTCTCCCAAGAAGAAACTCATAAGCTTGTCACTGTCCTAGAAAGACATAGACCAGCCATAGGCTACTCACTCGAAGACCTCATCGGGATTAGTCCCGCTCTCTGCACTCATCGTATTCCTATCGATCCTGATGCATCACCATCGAGGGAACCACAACGGAGGCTTAACAATGCTATGCGAGATGTTGTTAAGAAAGAGGTCCTCAAGCTTTTACACGCCGGGATTATCTATCCTGTGCCACATAGCGAGTGGGTTAGTCCTGTCCAAGTAGTGCCAAAGAAAGGAGGAATGACGGTTGTTAGAAATGAGAGAAATGAACTCATTCCTCAGCGCACTGTCACTGGGTGGCGTATGTGCATTGACTACCGAAAACTCAACAAGGCCACAAAGAAAGATCACTTTCCGTTACCCTTCATCGATGAGATGCTGGAACGGCTTGCAAATCACTCTTTCTTTTGTTTCCTTGATGGGTATTCCGGATATCATCAAATCCCGATCCACCCTGATGACCAAAATAAGACAACTTTCACATGCCCGTATGGAACTTATGCATACCGACGAATGTCGTTCGGGTTGTGCAACGCTCCAGCTTCTTTTCAACGGTGCATGATGTCTATCTTCTCTGAAATGATTGAAAAGATTATGGAGGTGTTCATGGATGACTTTACCGTCTATGGCAAAACCTTCGATGGTTGCTTGGAGAATTTAGACAAAGTCTTACAAAGATGTGAGGAAAAGCACTTAGTCCTGAACTGGGAAAAATGCCACTTTATGGTTCAGGAAGGAATAGTGCTAGGACACAAGGTGTCCGAACATGGGATAGAAGTGGATAGAGCAAAAATAGAAGTTATTGAACAACTTCCACCTCCCACAAATGTGAAAGGAGTCTGAAGCTTTCTAGGCCACGCAGGGTTCTATAGGTGATTCATTAAAAACTTTTCCCAAATCGCTAGGCCCCTGACTAGCCTCTTAGCCAAAGATGCACCTTTCGTCTTTGACAATGAGTGCTATGAATCCTTTCAAATCCTCAAGAATGCACTCATTTCAGCTCCAATCATCCAACCACCTGATTGGACGTTACCTTTTGAGATCATGTGTGATGCTAGCGACGTTGCAGTAGGGGCCGTTCTTGGCCAAACAAAGGATAAAAAGCACTATGCTATATCCTATGCTAGCAAAACCTTATCTGGACCTCAGCTCAACTATGCTACCACTGAAAAAGAAATGTTAGCTGTCGTCTTTGCTATAGACAAGTTTAGATCTTACTTAGTGGGGGCAAAGGTTATTATTTACATGCACCATGCTGCCCTTAAATACCTCCTCACTAAGAAAGATGCTAAGCCCACGGTTAATCCGATGGATTCTTTTACTCCAAGAATTTGACATAGAAATAAGAGATAAGAAAGGAGTAGAGAACTCGGTAGCCGACCACTTGTCTAGGCTTCAAGTATAAGGAACCACATGAGTTACCTATAAATGACTATTTGAGGGGACGACACGCTCCTCAAGGTCACACACTCCGACCCGACCCTTGGTACGCGGATATTGTGAATTACATGGTTGCAGGTTATGTAGCACCAGGGGCGGATAGGAAGAAGCTCAAATATGATGCTCGTTGTCATTTATGGGATGATCCATATCTTTATCGAGTATGTTCCGATGGATTGCTACGTAGATGTGTCCCGATAGAAGAAGGCTTAAAGATAATAGACAGATGTCATGCATCACCCTATGGGGGACACTATGGAGCATTCCGTACACATGCTAAGATCTGGCAAAGTGGATTCTATTGGCCAACAATGTATCAAGATACAAAAGACTATGTGAGAAGATGCGCTAGATGCCAGAAGCATGGGAACATTAATACTCGAGATGCAATGCCCCTTCAGAACAACCTTCAAGTAGAGTTATTTGATGTTTGGGGGATTGATTACATGGGACCATTCCCAAGATCTGGTGATGCTGAATACATCCTGGTGGCTGTCGACTATGTGTCCAAGTGGGTAGAAGCACTACCATGCCGTGCCAATGATTCAAAGCATGCTAAGAAGATGTTCCAAGAAGTGATATTCCCAAGATTTGGCACACCTCGGATGGTCATAAGTGATGGAGGATCACACTTCATTGACAAATCCTTCAGACAGTTTCTAGCAGGACATGGAGTCAAACACAACATAGCAACTCCTTACCATCCTCAAACAAGCGGTCAAGCTGAGACATCAAATAAGCAGATCAAGAACATTCTACAGAAGACCGTGGATGAGATGGGAAAGAAATGGAAACACAAGCTCCATGATGCACTATGGGCATATCGAACCGCTTACAAGACACCCATAGGCATGTCACCTTATCAACTCGTATATGGAAAAACATGCCACTTGCCTGTGGAATTGGAATTTAGAGCTCACTGGGCAATCAAGAAATGGAATATGGATCTCCCTCTAGCTGGCAAGAACCGACAGATGCAACTATCAGAGCTAGAGGAATGGAGAGAAAAAGCTTATCACAATTCCAAGATCTACAAAGAGAGAACAAAAAGGTGGCATGACAAGAGGATCAAGCATAAGGAGTTTAATCACGGAGATAAAGTCCTACTTTGTTCAACTCAAGAGTGAAGCTCTTCGGTCATGGAAAACTTCGAAGCAAGTGGGAAGGGCCATTCAAAGTAATTGAGGTCGCACCACATGGCGCCGTTACACTTCAAAATGATACTGAGGTAACACATTTAAGGTAAATGGCCATCGTTTGAAAGTTTTTCTAGAACACGAGAACTTAGAAGAAATTGATTTGATTGAATTCTTGCAATTCAATGATCCACTCTAATAGAATCAACAAAGGCTTAAATGGCCAACCGCTAACGCTTAACCAGTTCCACGAGTTTTGTTGTCTATTTGAGTTGAGCAGATTTGAAGGACCAGCAAGAGTAAGATACGACGGAGTAGAGGCGTGTTACTACTTGACAAAAGAACTATCTTCATCGATTGCGCCATCAAGTAAGGCCAACACCACTACTACTGTCTACCTCACTTCACCATCACCAAGCGACTATGTCAATGTCCAGCTTGGGGGAGAGCATCCCCCATCTATCCAGGTAAGTATTCTTTCTTTTTTTATCTTATTAGCTAGTTTTATATATATTTGCTTTGCTAGATATAATGAGTCTTAATTAGAGTCTTAGTTTGTGAGAGTCTAAATAAATGCTAGATTGCTTTCCTTCCTTTTTATTATGATCTTGATGATATATGCTAAGGAAATGATGAATAGTTGCTCCGCCTTAATTCCTCTTAAAAGTACTTACACTTTGGACTTAGATTCTCCCAAAGCTTTAAATGCTTAATTTGCTCTAAACCCAAACACCTGTGAGAAGTACATGCTTAATCTGAGTCTTAGCATTGAAAGATAAAAGTACATGAAAAGTTGAGCTACTTGTTTATCATACTCTTAGAGATACGATTCACGGTTTTTATCTTTAAAAATTATAAAACATTACATGATGAGTTCCTTAGCTATGACCCTTAAGAGTTTATTATTCGCATCAAGACCATCTCACTCTACTAAATACGTTTGCTTCTAACCCGAAGTACGCCTCCCCATATTCCATCAAGCCGCTAGCCATAATTATAAAAATAAACTCTTGCAATCTTTGGATATGTCTCTCTCGGTGTGTTTTTATAGAGGCTGGGCTACATTCGAAAAAAAAAAGAAGAAGAAAAAAAGAAAAATAAATATTTAGAGAGAAAAGTGAGACGAGAGAGGGAGAGTAATGGACAAAAGTCATACTAGGCGAGAAGGGCCTACCTCCTAATAATAATAAAAATATATTTCAGATGAATAATGGACACGTGTCCAGGGTGAGTAGGGCCCACATCTCTAAGGAGAGAGAAAAATGGACACAAGTCCGGGGCAAAGCCCACCTCTCCAAGAATGGACAGCCCATGTCCTAGCAATTTTAGAAAGAGAGATATAGTCCAAGATGTTGAAAAAAAAAACTAGAAAAAGGCTAAAGGCTATTTACTACCTTTCATCCTCATCCACTTTACCACTATCATCCCACTATGTATGTCCTACCACATGTATAACTCCACTATCACCATCTACTTAAGAGGGTCATACATAGGATCTCACGAGAGTTTCTTTTGAAAAATATTGCAAAACCCCGGGATGATAGTTGATCAAAGAACTTGAGACATGGTACTTAACTTGATTGTTTTATCTTGCTTATGATTCGTGAAAAGGCTACACCCCATGGTAAATAAGTATGAGCAATCTGGTTAAGAGGAGAATTTATTTTCGATAAACATAGTACTACGAGGTATGAAAGCGTAGTAGCAACTCGATCCTACTATAGCATATAGCTTTGCTAGGGACTAGCAAAGGGTAAGCTTGGGGAGTTTGTTGACACATTTTAATGTATACTTTTACTTGTCAACCGAATATGAAGAGGGACTAAAATATAATTAGATCACCTTATTAGGGCTTACAATCGACAATTTCCATGAGTTTTGGTGAAGTTGTGAATTGCGGGACTAAATGAAAAAAAAGAGTTCGCGAGCCGATGCGACTACGCGACGCAACGCAATCCAACTCACGAGAAAGACTCTAGAAGGCTCCGGATTACCCCGGCGTGGGACGAAACTTGACACCGAAGAAAACATCATCTAGAAGACTCCGGAAGCCACGACGCACCGCGGGACGGGGTGGGCCCCACCACGGGCCGATCGGCCCAATAATGGGGCGATCGGCCCGCCTCCTCCGCCAAGTTACCTCTGTCTCGGAAGCTTCCTCCACCGCCTCTAAGACGCAATCTAAACCGGTTGTTTAATGACGGTTTGATCCGAGGGCGTCGGTAGAAGCACGAGATGAATCAAGATCCAACACAGATTAGTACCACATTGCTTGTTGCCGACGCCGGAGAGACATAAGAAGACCCATATATAAGCGGCCCAAAGGCGCCTCCAAGAGACATCGTCTCCTCATTAGCTATCAACAGAGAAAATCTAGGGTTTCATATTAGAAGAGAGAGAGGTCCCTCTAGTTGTCTAGTTCATCTAGTTCTAGTTCTAGATCAAGTTCTTCTAGTTCATCTAGTTGTAAGATCAAGGAGAGAGGAGCGGAGAAAGCCGGAGATCCGGACTGTCGGATCTTCATCAACATTGTACATCTACAAAGAACTAGTTCGTCTTCACAATCTCCGGGTTCTTCATTTATTATTTCTATTTATTCTATTCAATTAATTTCAGTTCTTACTTTACAATATTTCTTTGGATCTCGCTCGTATTGAGTGCTCTAGTTTTAACGTGAAATTAGAGTAGTAATTAATAGTGTAGGCGTGGTGTCTAGACTAGAGATTACCCGAGTTTGCGCCCAATCCCACGGTTAGTTGTGGTAGCCCTGGGGGTGACAGCCCCTGTCGGTCTTTGTATTCCACCACGTTCGGGTTGGTGATTCGTAGAGCTTTTGGCGGCCTTCCCCGATCACCCTTTTCCGTCTTTTTCGAGGGTCGGGACGGTACCGCTGCTCCGACGTAAGTAAAGTAAAGCAAGCCTTTGATTATTTAGATCAACTTAGAATACTTAGAAAATTCTAAACTCTCTTCTCACATCATTATTCTTTTCTTCGGACGTTCCTACTCTTTCTAGTACACTTCACGTTCCCGTGGAAATCGATACTCTGGAATACTCAGGGTGAAAGCTACATCGGTATCCGTGCGCTTGCGGATTTCTCTGATTCGCGTTAATTTATACCAACAAAGCTCTCGACTCGCTGAAGCAACTCCTTGCTAATCCGCCCGTACTCGTCGCTCCCACACCCAACGAACCGATCCTCCTCTACATCTCGGCCACCTCGAAGGTGGTGAGCACCGCGCTCGTCGTTGAGAGGGAGGAGGAAGGGCGTGCGCTCAAGGTACAGCGTCCGGTGTACTTCATCAGCGAAGTCGTCACCGACACCAAGACCCGCTACACACAGCTCAAAAAACTTCGTATACCATTTGTTGATCACCCGGTGCGAGCTCAGGCATTACTTCGACTCCCATCCGGTCACGGTCGTCTCCAAATTCCCCCTTGGCGAGGTCATCCGTAGCCCCGAGGTTACGGGCCACATGGCCAAGTGGGCTATTGAGCTCATGGGACCCGACATCACCTACGCCCCCAGAGACGCCATAAAATCCCAGGCTCTAGCAGACTTCGTCGCGGAGTGGACCGAGGTCGAGCAGCCGCCCAGGCCCGACGACATCGAATACTGACGTACTTCAACGGATCCGTAAAAAGTACGGGCGCCCGGCGTCGGACTTCGTCTTCATCTCTCCGAACAAGGTGCGCATGAAGTACTCCATCCGCCTACACTTTCCAGGGGTCCAACAACGTGGCGAGTACGAGGCTTTGGTGAACGGCTTGCGCATCGCCCGCGAGCTCGGCGTTCGGCACCACGAGGTCCGAGGCGACTCCGAGCTCGTCAAGAACCAAGTCATGAAGGAGGTCGACCGTGTCAACCCGAAGATGATCGGCTACCACGAGAAGGTCCGAGAGCTTGAGGAGTACTTCCACGGCTCGAGGTCAATCACATTCACCGTCACCTCAACAACGACGCGGATGTTTCGCCAAGCTCGCGTCGGATCGCTGCCCGGTCCCACCAGCGTCTTCATGCCGCGAGCAACGCAAGCCATCGATATGACTCAAAGGCGACCCTGCGACGGCATTGGACGCGAACTCAACCGCCGACGCCCGAGCTCGGGCCCTATGGAGGTAGACGCTCCCACAAGCCCGAGCTCCCCCAACGCGAAGGCTTGCCTAGCCACGAGCTCACACCCAACTGGCTCGGGGGCCGGCTCGGGGGCTGGATCGAGCTCGACCGCGACGGCTCCGAGGCCTGACTGGCGGATCCCACTACTTCGGTGGTTCAAGGAAGGCAAGCTCCCCCCAGGGCAAGAGGAATCCAGGCGCCTGGCGCGAAGGGCCAAGTCGTTCGTCCTTGTCGGGCAAGAGCTCTACCGGCGCGGAGCCTCCGGAGTCCTCCAGCGCTGCATCACCTGCGAGCAAGGGGAGAAGCTCGTCGAGGAGATCCACACTCGGCGATCGCGGCCACCATGCAGCGACCGAGAGCTCGTTGGGAAGTCGTTCGGCAGGGTTTTTACAGGCCAACCGCCGTCGCGGACGCCATCGAATCGTCCGATCTTTGCGAAGGATGCCAGTTCTTCGCCAAGCAGGCGCACCTCGGCTCGATCCCTCCACACGATCCCGCTCACCTAGCCGTTATTTGTGCGGGGCCTCGACATGGTGGGACCCTTCAAGAGAACGGCCGGGGGCTACACGCACCTCCTCGTCGCCATTGACAAGTTCTCAAAGTGGATCGAGGTTATGCCCATCGCGCGGTGCCGAGCTGAGGAAACCGTCAAGTTCTTCACCGGCATCATCCACCGCTTCGGGGTCCCGAACTCCATCATCACCGACAACGGCACGAACCGTGGGAGAGGTCTTCATCGGCGGTGCAGCGTCGCGGCATCCGTGTCGACACGTCCTCGATCGGTCACCCGAGGACCAACGGCGGGTAGAAAGAGCTAGCGGCATGATCTGCGGGCGTAAAGTCTCGCATCTTCAAGAGGCTCGAAAAGTACGCCGCCGGTGGCTCGCCCGAGCTCCGTCGGTCGTATGGAGTCTCCGTCACGACGACGGCGAGCAGCCCGCGGGGACGGGCGCCTTTCTTCCTCGTCTTGAGATCCGAGGCTGTGCTCCCCCACCGACCTTGATGCGGTTCGCCCAGCGTCAAGCCTTCAACGAGCACAATAATCAGCGCTGCTCGAAAGGCGGACGCCGATCGGCTCAGCGTGGCTTCGGGACATCGCCCTCATCCACTCCGCTAAGTACTGCGGTCCATGAGGCGCTACCATGACCGCCACGTCAAAGGCGAGCTTTCGACATCGGCGACTACGTCGTCTTGCGGCGAGTCAGGGCTCGAAAAACAAGCACAAGCTCGGCGCCGTGGGAAGGGCCCTTGACCATCGCTCAAGTCTTTGAGACCGGCGCGCGTACAAGCTCAAGGACCATCAAGGCCGAGTCCTCACCAATGCATGGAACATCGAACAGCTACGTCGCTTCTACCCCTAAATGTATTTCGAAATGTTGTAGCTACAAGAGCTCAATAAAAGAACAAATTCGATGCAAAAATATGTGCAAGCTTTTTCGAATTTTTTTTCCTTAAGCACATCGAGCAACGACTGGCCTCCGCCCGGCGAAGACCCGCCCTTGCTCGGGGGCTACAAGGGCGGGGTGCACACCCCACGATTTTAACGCACCGATTTTTTCGCAAAACTTACAAGTTCGAGCTCGGCTGACGAGCTCAAACTTGCGAACTTACACTCTTTCCTCTTAGTTCGGACAATGTTCGAAGCGACTAAGTCGCGGGCTCATCACTTTAGAGCATGGCGCGGCGCCTAACGACCTCAGCGCCCTGCGACCAGCGAGGAATGGCCCGCCATCCGGCTCGAATCATGAGCTCACCAAAGTCGAAGTAAAAGCGAGAACCACGATATAAGAGGAAAGACAACTTCCATTAAGCACGAGCTCCCTTAAAGTTTCTACAATTTGCCTCGATCACGAGGACTTAATGAGCTTGCAACTAAAAGAGGCCAAGCCTCGAGTTCCTATCCTTGCGCGGGCGGGCCTTGATCCATCGGACGGGGGCGGGGACATCTGCGCGGCTTCCTCCTCCTCGGCGGGCTCTTGGCTGCCCCCCCGGCGGGGGCTCGAACACCTCGAGCTCCTCGGCGGCAAGCTTGAAAGCTCAGCGGGCGGCTACGTGGTGGCAACCTCAGCGGCGGCGACCTTCCGATCGGTGTCGGCATCATCAACACCGGCGCCCACCCCGTCTTCACGATGTCGACCTCGAATCTTGGGTAGTGGGTGAAGAGCGGCCTGATAGCCTTGTGTACCCACGCGGCCCGCGTCCTCCGTCACTGCAGCGGGATCGCCGACACGCTTGGCGGGTCCTCCGTCTTCCACCCCGAGGACATCACGGGCGTCCTCGACCGCGGACCTAAGGCCCTCGTGGGCGCGCTTCGAGCTCTCGGCCTCCTCCACGGCCTTAGCGGCACACTCTTGGAAGCTCCCGAGCTCTTTCCTGTGGCTGCGAGGTCGGTGGTGCGTTGCTTCAGGTCCGCCTCCTTCTCTCGCAACGCGAGCTGCGTGTGCTTCAAGGAGGAGGCTTCGGAGGCGGCGGCTCCGACTCTGTCCTCGGCCTCCGCGTCGCCTTCGGAGATTTCTGCTTCTCGGCTGCAAACAAAGGCGGCAGATTGGACCTGAGCCACAAGGCCTTTGGGACGCAAAAAGAAGAAGCGACCGCCCGCTTACTCCACGGCTCGTCGTAGAGCTCTTGCTCGTTGTGCGAGCTCATAATTCTCGGCTTCAAACCGAACCCGCTATGCCTCGGCGCGGAGATTGCACCACAATTCAGAAGCTTCGCGGTCGTAGGCTGAAGTCCCGCCGACGAGGGCGGTCAGCCTCGAGCGCCAAACAAGCAAGACAAGAAAGATAAGGGGGCGTGAGCACTCACCCTCGAGCTCGGCGTCACGGTGGCGGAGTTGCTCGCAAGCTCGTCCTTGTCCTTCGCGAGGGACTCGGCGCTCAGCTCAGCGCCGAGCACTCGAGCTCCCTTGTTGTCGAGCCGGGCCGGAGGAGTCGAGCTCCTCTTGCATCTTCTCGCGCTACCGCTTATGAGCGCGCTCGACCTCCTCCTCCCGCCGGGTCGCCTCCTGCGGCGCGGCCTCCACCCTCGCCCAGGCCTCTGGGCGATCCGCTCCTCCGCTCCACGAATGAGGTTGGCCGCCTCCTTTCGCCGGGCCTCCGGGGAACCGGTGCTGGAGCTGCAGTGCCAAGCTCGTCGCACATCTCCGCACACGGCATCGTCGGCCGCCGGCGAAACCGCCGGCGGCCCTCGGGGAGGTCTTTGTCGGGTGATTGTACCCCGATGGCCTCCCTCACGCCACGCAAGCCACAAACGGTTAAACAAGAAGACACGAAACGAAGCCCGACTGCGCCGCGGCGACAAAACCTCGGAAAGGCGGCGGCGCTCTTCGCCGGCTCCGATGGTCGTGCAACTCCGCCTCCCACAACGGCGGCGGCGGCGGGGCGATTTGAGCAAAGGCTGGGGGACAGCGATGTCGCGCCGCTGGAGGACTCGTCGCGTGGCTTGGCGTATACGGATACCTTGGCCCGTCGACTTCGATCGCCCCATGGCAAGGAACGGCACCACTGGGACGCGGCGGCGTTGGGTGGCGGCGCCCTCGGCGGCCTCGTCTTCCAAGCCGTCATCGCCCGGTCAGCGCCGTCCTTCTACCCGCGCCCCGGCGTCCCTCGTCGTCGAGATCTCGGCGACCTCCTCGGCCCGGTGGGCCTCGACCTCATGCGGGGTCTCCTCGGCGCGCTCCTCGGTGGCCAGGTCTCCTCCGGAACCGCCTCTTCCATCTCCATCGCCCGGCGACGAGCTCGGCGGCAGCCTGGCCGGGCGCCGCCGGGCCGTCGGCTGAAGCTCGACCGAGGCCCGGGCACGGTCCTCAGCGCGGGGCGGGGGGACGGTCGGCGTCGGGAGAGTCTAGAGGCACGAGAGGCCCCGGCTGGAGGCGGCTGGTTGACAATGTCCCCTTGAAGGGGAACAGCGCCATCATCTTCGAGCTTTGTCCCGCGCTCGCCGTCACCGCCTCCGCTCCCGGCGCCGAGCTCGTCGCGGCGTCCACCGGGCTCGATAGCGCGCGCTAGAGCTCACCGGTGTCGAGCTCATGGTCCAGCGGCGCCATCCGAGCTCGTCATCTCTAAACCCGAGCCCGCACCCGGCCGGGCTCGACACGTGCAATCTCGAGGGCGCTTCTCGAGTACTCGTCACCGCCCTAAGTACGCCCGGAGGTCAAACACGTGATCGACCGCTATAGCTAACGACAGCGCGAAGGCGAAGCTTACGGACGGCCACCCTCTTACGTCTCTTCTTCTTTTGCGCCCGGCCGCCCGGAGCCGGGACGCCAGGCGCCCCAGCACCCGACCCTGCGTCGGGGCTTAGCGCGCCAGGGCGCCGAGCTGGGTGCGAAGCGCCCGCTGCGCCCAAGGCCATTACCGGTTGTGGCGAGCTCCGCGGGCCCGACGAGGTCCGGCCTCGCCCATCGAGCGCCCGTCGGCGTCGAGGGCTCACCTGCGGCTCGGCGCCGGGCTCGATCTCCTCGGCGGCTTTGCTCGCCGCCACCACTAGGCGATCCCGCCTCCTCGTACGGACGAGGGGCACGCGCCGGCCGGGGCCTACCACGGCTCCGCGGGGAAGGAGGTTGGGAGCAGAAGGGGCGCACCATGCCGACTGTGGAGCTCGAGCTCATTAGAAGGCTCGGGATGACAAAAGAACGAGCTAAGACAAGGCGACGAGCACTTACCGGCGCGGAGGTCTGCGGATCAGGGGAGGATGCGGGGAGCTCCAGGCGCCCACTCCGTCCTCGTCACCTGCTTCATCCAAAACTCCACTGGTCGACGGTGAGACCGGGCGTTTTGATCCCACGAATGGGGCCTTCTCCTTCTCCATCACCCACATTCGGGGCTCGGCGCTGGAGGGGCACCACCGCCTTTGCCGAGCCAGGCCGGCGATATGGTTCACCGTCGGCCGGCGTCCGGAGAGCCTTGATCTTGCCCGCGGCCGCCTCCACGTCCTCCACCGTGTTGGCGTGCGGACCCTCGCGCCACGGTGGCTCCCCTCGAGAAAGTGCGGCGGTGTACCGCGGCGAGAGGGTAGGAGAGGTCGTTCTTGACGTAGAACCAATCCCTCCCTCCAACCGGGGTTGGGCGGGGAAAGTCGTCCTCGGGAAGGACTCCGGACCTTCCCAGCGCGGTTTGCATCGGCATCGCACGCGGTGGGGCCGGGCCGCCCCGCTGCCGGCGGTATTTGGATCTTGGCGGGCGTAGTGCTTGAAGAGCTCCCAATTGGGAGGGATCCCCAACCACCCCTCATAGGCGTCGTGAAGACGGAGAGGAGGAGCACCCCGTTCGGCGTGAGGTCTCGGGGCTCGGCCTTGATGCGCGACGAGCCGCTGAAGAAGTCGTCGCGAGGCATTCCGAGCCACGCTCGTGGAAGGCGATGAAGGAGGCGATGTACCCCCTCCGGCGGATCGGGCACCTCGTGGGATGCGGGATGATCCACTCCTCGCCGCCATCCACGGTGCGGCAGCCCCCGCGGTCTTTGCATCGCTCGATCTTCGCCACCGTCGCCGTCGAGTAGCGACCATGAGCCCATCTCTCAATCACCGGAATGAGTCGGCGAAGCGGGGAGGTGGAAGATCGGATCTATGAGTGGGCGTGGCGATTGAACTCTCTCTCTCTCTATCCCCTCTACGTGCGCGAGAGGAAGGCAAGAGATGGGAAGGTAAAACCGCTTCCCAATCTCCTCCTATTTATAGAGCTCGAGTTGCGGCGGAGGCGACGAGAAGAAACCACCGGGGGGACCCACCACGCACCACGTCCGCCTACAACCGGCGCCGCGAAGTCGGCGCCCTTAGCGACACTTGGCGGAAGCGAGCGGCAGCGGCATTAATGGGGCAACCCCCACCAACGGTAAAAATCCCAGCGGTAAGATCTCAACGGTTATTTTTTACGCAGCGGGTAGAAAACCCAGAGCTCGGCGCGATGGTCGCGACCTGCCGAGCTCCAAAAGCAGAGCTCGCGACGCGAGCTCATCGCCTCCGGGTTCGAAGGCCGGCTCAGCTCGAGCCGGAGGCGCCGGGGGACATCACGGCGGGCGCCACACGAAAGCGGCGCCCGGCGGCCACGCCTCGAGCCCGAAAAAGGCTCGGGGCTTTCCCCTTGTGTGCGTCCGGGTCACCGGGGGCTACGATCGACTCGAGCTGACCTCACCGACGAGGAGCGTCTCGCCCCGGGCGTCGCTCGGGGCTCGAGAATCACGGAAGTTGAGTCCTTGGAACTTGAGGTTGATCCACCGGCCGATCAAGCGAAGCGAGCCGACGAGCTCGAGCCTCACGGGACTATCCGATGGCAGCTCCACGAGCACTCGATCTCGGCCAATGTGGCAAGATTGAGCTCGAGCTCATCACCCCTGCGAGCAATCGCATGGGGAATGGGTCGGCGAGCCCACGAAAACTCTAAAAAGCCTCCGTGAGAATCTACTATTCCCGCGAGTCTACACCAGCAGGTGCGCTCGTGCGCACCCACCTAGACCAAACACCAATCCCATGGCGAGGGGCTACCCCATGGACGAGAACCATCACGCGGCGGCGACATGCGGGAGAGACCTCATCTCTCCCAAATGCTCGGGGGCTCTTGTGGGGATCGATATTTGAGACACCCGTACATGAGTTCCCGAACCATCCACGGCGAGCAAACGGGACCCGAGATCTCGACCGTGAACGAGCTCCTCATGGGCGAGAAAAGGGAATGCTGCGGCTTGCTCTCTCCCACGAGCTCCCCCGATGGAGGCCCGCCTTCCGCGCCTCACTTTCGAGCTCCCATTCCCTCTCACTAATGAGCTCTCGCGCCCGCACCACTGAGAGATCTCGTCGGGGACCTCTCTCCGTCTCGAGCGAGCTCCCTAGGCACGAGCTCGAGCTCGGCCCGGCGCCCACCCTCCGCCTTGAATGAGCTCTCACGGTATAGAAGGAGGATCGAGGGCTCGAGCTCGGCCGGCGGCTCCTTTGCGTCTCGAGCGAGCTCTGGGGTAGCACCGATTCCGGCTAGGTAACGGGCTCGGGGGACCGCGCCGACCGACCCGGCGCCCGTGGCGCTTGTCGTGCGCCGCGCCTATGGCGGGATATCGTCGAAGAACGAGATCCCGGCGGCACACGCGGTAGGCCCCGTCGAGATCACGCCATACGCGCCCGAGCACTACCGGACAACCGCTACCGGACAAGGATGACCTCGGAAAATGGAGACCGAGCTCCCGTCGAGCTCTCCTGTCCCACACGTTTTCTGCGGCGCCAAGTACGCGCATTTATGGCGGGCGGCGCCGCGCAGGGGTCCGGCCGTGGGACGGCGCGGTGCGTGCGATGGGCGGAGGCGCATGGACGGCGGCGGCGGTGCTTTGAGCTCGCGTTCCCTCCGCCACCGACCGACGAGCTCCAAGCAGCAACCGTACGAAGCGGGACATCGGAAAATGGAGCCGCCCCTACACGGCTCTCGATGACTGCGGATAGGCCATGGCGCGGGCGGCGCGACAGCGACGCCGGGAGGTCGGCGTGCCGGCCGAGCGGTCCCATTTCCTCTTCCACCCCCCAAATTTGTATCTCTTCTCCTCTTAAGTCCCTCCCTCGATGGCTACCCGGCGCATCTCCCTTGCGACTATAAAGGGAGGCTCGGCCATTAGAGAAGGCGGGTTCTCGTCTCGCCAAGCACTTTAGCTTCCAACACTCCGTTCACCCACTTTCACGAGACACGGGAGCTCATCTCCCTCTCGCCCGCTTGTATTCGCCCCGATCACGAGCCCTTGAGCTCGGATAGTGGCCTCCTTTGGACTAGGGGAGCGATTTGCCCGAACCGGTATAAATTTTGTGTCAGCGTCTCGAGGAGCTAGGCCATTGGGGCACGCACTAGCCGGACATTCTTGTGACGGTGGTATTAGACCACCGACATCAACCAAAGCTGTAATCGGTTTTTTATTTAACTACATTTAATGCTCTAAAAATATGTTAAAAGATTTGATGTGACGGAAAGCTGTATCACTTTTGGGTTTTCAGAGCCCCAACTAAACATGGCTATTTAGTTGGTGAAATATTTTGGGTTCGGGCATTGTAGCACTTTTCATTTGTATTTGGTAATTATTGTTCCCTTTGTAGACTAACTAGGCTCAAAAGATTCGTCTCGTACTTTTCAGCCCAAGCGTGCAATTAGTTTTTTTATTTATCTAAATTTGGTGCTCCATGCATGCATGCACTTTTTGGGGTTCATGCATGGCCTTTGCCCGTAAGGTGGGCGGCGCCATTTTTTCAATGCAGCTCGTCATATCTTTCACTACCTTTTTAGATTCTCGTATTTCTTCAAACTGAATAGGGTAGGCATCAACCTAGGGCGGTGATACTTCTTGTGTTCTAGCTACAACGGTTGCTATTAAAAATTTAGAAATTGATAGATTAGTAGTTTCAAATTTAATCAAAAAAAAGCAACCTAAGAAAACTTCTATTTCTTTAGAAGATAGTGATGATGAGAGAGAATCTCGGCTTGATGCAATTCTCGACCATCATGATGGTTATTTAAATGAGAACTTGAAGGACTTGGTGTCGAGATCAAATACTAGATCTTTCTCAGGTTCTTAGAAAGAAAAAGCAAGTAAAACCAAATATACCAAAAATGGTAGACTTGCTACAAAGCCAAAAACCCCTTCTAAAGTTGTAAGATGAAAGGGATATTCGGAATAGAGGTCTTGCGAGACTTGGCTAAACAAAGATATTTGGCGGAACTTGTTAAGGAAGAGCAAATTAATTTCATCGCTCTCTCCGAGACGGGTAGAGATTCCTTTCCAGATAATGTTCTAAAAACTCTGTGTGCTGGCCGGGATTTTTTCTAGCATACTATGGCACCACACGGAAGATCTGAGGGGATTCTTCTTGGGGTTGATATGCTTATTTATGATATTGGGGCCACTATAGAAGGGGATTTCTATGTGAAATTCACCCTGCATTGTAAAAGTGATGGCTTCAAATTTGCGCTATTTGTGGTCTATGAACCGGCGCAACATGAACATAAACAAGCCTTTTTAGCAGAATTGACAAATGCCTGCTCACAAGAATCTTTACCTTATATTATTGGTGGAGATTTTAATATCATGAGGCACCCTCAGGATAAGAGCCTTGAGTATTTGACTTCAAATGGCCTAATTTGTTTAATTTGTCATCGAATCCCTAGATCTCAAGGAGATTGTTATGTCCGGTCGCCAATATACTTGGGCTGGTCCGGGCAATGACCCTCTCTTTGAGAAGCTCGATAGAGTCCTAGTTACTATGGAATGGGAAGATAGATTTCCCCTATCGACAGTTGAGGCTAGGGATAGGAATATTTCGGATCATACTCCCCTTGTCCTTAGTACGGGCTCCTCCACCCATCAGAATAACCAGAGACCCTTCAAATTTGAAAGGGGCTGGCTTATTCGTGACGGTTTCTATGATATGGTTGTAAATATTTGGCAAAATGAAACCTCAGGGGGTAGCCCTCTAGAGAGATGGCAGAATAAAATCTGTAGGCTTAGACAACATCTTCGAGGATGAGCCCAAAATACCTCGGGAACATATCGAAAAGAAAAAAAGATGTTGTTGTCTCTTTTAGATGGCCTGGATAAAAAAGCAGAAAATTTACCCCTCTCTGATCAGAAGATTAATTTAAAACAATTCCTAAAAGAGAGGTTAGTTCTTCTCCTGAGAGAAGAAGAACTAAAATGGTATGAAAGAGCCAAAATTAAAACTCTACTAGAGGGAGATGATAATACTAAATTCTTCCATATGGTAGCCAACGGTAAACATAGGAAGCAACATATTTACCAACTAGAAAATGAAAATGGCGGTCCGGTTGGTGATGACCAATTAAAAAAGCACATCACCCATTATTATAAGGGTCTTTTCGGATCACCGGAGGAAACACACATTTCTCTCATGGAAAATTTAACCCATGATATTCCTCGGGTGTCGGAGGAGGAAAATGATGTGTTTGTCGCTAAATTTACCGAGCCGAGGTCGAGAGGCCATTTTCCAAATGGAACATAATAAAGCTCCCGGACGGATGGCATTCCGGCTGAATTTTACCAAGTCTTTTGGTCAATAATTAAAGATGACCTAATCGCCCTTTTTTGGATTTCCATAGAGAGAATTTAAATCTTTATTGCCTAAACTTTGGGATAATAACCCTCATCCCAAAAGGCGAGAAGCTACTAAAATACAACATTATAGACCTATTTGCGTTCTTAATGTCGACTTTAAAATCTTCACTAAAGTTGGCACAAATAGGCTCAATAAAAGTAGCTCAGACTGTGGTCGGCCCAGACCCAAGCGGCCTTCATGCAAGGTCGAAATATAATGGAAGGTGTTGTCATCCTCCATGAGACCATCCGTGAACTTCATACCAAAAGAAGAGAGGGGTGGTTTTCAAAATTGACTTCAAAAAGGCCTATGACAAAGTTAAATGGTCCTTTCTTCAACAAACTCTACGCATGAAAGGATTTTCTCGAACATGGTGTAGATGGGTTGAACAAATGATCACGGGGAGGTAGTGTATGGATTAAAATTAATGAGCGACATTAGTCCCTACTTTCAAACTAAAAGAGGTTTACGCCAAGGAGACCCTATGTCTCCAACCTTATTTAACATCGTGGGGTGATATGCTAGCTCTCATTATTAAAAGAGCAAAAGTCGATGACCAACTAAGCGGTGTTATTCTCGATTTAGTTGATGATGGATTATCTATCCTTCAATATGCTGAGATGACACCATCATCTCTCCTCGATCATGATCTCGAGCAGACAAAAAATATGAAACTTACGCTATGTGCTTTTGAGCAATCGTCGGGCTTAAAAATTAATTTCCACAAAGAGTGAAATCTTCTACTATGGTGCGGCCAAAGAGGTGGAAAATGAATACACCACTCTCTTTGGATGTAATGTCGGTATATACCCCTTTCGATATCGGGTATACCCATGCACCACAGAAAGCTACTCAATTCGGAGTGGCACAAAGTAGAAGAAAGATTTGAGAAGAAACTTTCTTGTTGGAAAGCTAGGAATTTGTCTTATGGAGGCCGTTTAATCCTCCTAAATTCAGTACTTAGCACCCTACCCATGTTTATGATGTCCTTTTTCGAAATTCCGAAAGGAGTTCTGAAAAATCTTGACCATTTCAGATCAAGATTCTTTTGGCAAGGATCATCCGAAAAACATAATTATCGGCTTGCCAAATGGGACATCCTATGCCGACCCAAGGATCAAGGTGGGTTAGGAATTCTAGACCTTCAACTACAAAATAAATGTCTTCTAGCAAAGTGGATTGTTAACTTACTTAATAATGAAGGTATGTGGCAAGATTTGCTTAGAAACAAGTACTTGAGGTCTAAGTCCTTATCGCAGTTAAGGCTAAACCATATGATTCCCACTTTTGGAGGGGTCTTATGAAAAGTAAAGATGAAGTCTTAATTAATGGCACGTTTTCTATCAAAGATGGATGTGCCACGCGTTTCTGGGAGGACAATTGGGTAGGAGACTTGTCTTCCAAAGATAGGTACCCGTCTCTATATAATATAGTGAGAGATCCACATGCAACGGTGGCCAAAGTTCTAACGTCATGACCTCTAAATATCTCATTTAGGAGAGCGTTGGTTAGACCTAGATTGAGAGACTGGTCTAATCTTGTAGCACAGATAGCACCTTTTAACTTAGTTGATGGGTCGATTCATTCGGGTGGAACCTAACCAAATCGGGATTGTTTACGGTTCGCTCGATGTATCTCGCAACTAATAAATTCGCATCAACCTTTCGGACATAAGAAAAACGGAAGATTAAGGTTCCTCTAAAAATTAAGATCTTCCTCGGTTTTACAAGGAGAGGTGATCTTAACTAAAGACAATCTTGCTAGGAAAAATTGGAATGGCGTCGAAATGTGTTGGCTGTAACTTTGAATGAATCAATTCAACATCTTTTCCTAGATTGTCATTATGCTAAAATGGTTTGGAGGATGGTGTATCTTGCTACGAGGCTTAACTCAACCCGGATCTATTAGACACTTATTTGGTTCTTGGCTCTCTAATCAAAATTCTAAGATTAGAGGTTTGATTTGGGTTGGGGTTGCTTTTTTGTTGGGCCATCACGGAATACCCGCAATGACATTTGTTTTAATAGAATCAAATATAACTCTATTCTCAAAAGGTTATTTTCGAGGGGCACACATTGGCTTCGTTTTTTGGGCACATCCGCAAAGCGTGATGATTTAAACAAGAATTTACTATCATCGTTGAGCACCAAAATTGAGATGGTCTCCCTACAAAGAGGCTTAACGGTGGTTGGAAGCACCTTTATAGGCTGTGCTAGTTTTTGTTTACATTCTCGAACAGTTGTTGCTCCTTTCTTGAGCATTTGTCGCTCTACTTTAAAAACACTGTAATAATTGGGTTGTGTACGTCTCCGGACGTAGAGGCCGGATGAGTCATCCTTTATCTTAAAAAAAATATTTGTATATTAGAGGAAGAAGAAAGTAAAACAGCATACGTAGAAAAACCATATATACAGGCAAAATCCAACTTCACCGACATATATGCAGAGCTCCCTGCCCCAGGACAACTCCTTGCAAAAGACAATCGCTGGACAAGAACAACTAGAGACAGGAGAAAAAAAAAATAGAAACAAGTCTGGGCAGCAACAAGTCCGATGGCTGCACAATAAACGAAGAGGTAAGCTTCCCAGGCACCGGGTCACCAAACACAGTGTATATTAGAGGAAGAAGAAAGTAAAACAGCATACGTAGAAAAACCATATATACAGGCAAAATCCAACTTCACCGACATATATGCAGAGCTCCCTGCCCCAGGACAACTCCTTGCAAAAGACACAATCGCTGGACAAGAACAACTAGAGACAGGAGAAGAAAAAAAAATAGAAACAAGTCTGGGCAGCAACAAGTCCGATCGCTGCACAATAAACGAAGAGGTAAGCTTCCCAGGCACCGGGTCACCAAACACAGTTCTGCCAGCGCGGCATGAGGCGACGATGGTCGGGTGCTGCAACTAGCCAAGTAGCCCTTTTCGTTTGTATTTGATAATTATTGTCCTATTATAGACCAACATAGGATCAACTAGGCTCAAAAGATTCGCCGCCGTACTTTTCAGTCAAACTATACAATTTGTTTTTTTGTTTACTTAAATTTAATGCCCCATGCATGCAATAAGAGATTCGATGCACTTTTTGGGATGACTTTTCAGGAACTAAACACTCCCCTAGAAACAGAGTTGACCCGAATTAAGCCATTCTGCATGCGAACTAGGCAACGCACGAATACATTACGTACTATTCCATCTGATATACACGGTAAAATCCAGAAAAATATTGGGCAACTGTGTAGCACACAAACAGAGCCTAGCTTTTTTTCTCATCGAAATTGGGCTTTCAAGAGCTTTGCTTTTCAGTGTGTCGCTTCGTTTGGCCAGCGATGATACCTATGGAATGATTAGTACGTAGTAATCAAGAAAGAATGCTGTGCCTACTCCTCCGGATTTGGTGGCAGCTATCATAAAAACTAGAAGAATTCCCCGCGCGTTGCCGCGGGTATGGAGAAGTAATGAACTGAGTTCCCTAATTTGTAAAAGAAATTGAATGTGCATGCTATTGTCTAAATATAAATTATAATAAAATATAGGAGATTATGATTTTGCCTTTGCTTGTTCAACTTTACCCTGATATTTAGAAAAGAATGACATGTTTGCCCTCTAATAGACTTGGATTACCCTATTTAAAATATCAAAAATAGAAAAACAAAGGCCACATGACCATAGTACCCTTATCCTTTTCTCTTCATCCCAATCCTCACACAAGCCACATAGTGAAAACCAAAGGCCACATGACCATAGTACCCTTATCGGGAGCAATGCGGCTCCTTTGGGAAGACTTCTTTGCTCCGCAGAAGTGTCGGAGATGGAATCCCACTTTGCTACTCCATGCGGTGGAACGCCATTGTCGAGGAGGAGGTCTCGAGTATCTTTGAGGCGGCAGGGACGAAAGTAGCGGTGAAAGTACCTCACAATGCCGTTGTAAGAGGTCCACTTTCGTGCAATCTTTTTGTAGCTCGATGGCGCTGCGATGATCTCGACCTCTGGTTCGTCGTCGCTCCTGGGTGCGACTTCGGTGAGGAGTTCGGGCATTGCCATGTCATCGAACATCTTCATGGCGGAGGCCAGGGGCGGCTCCCTGGCGCCCTCCTCTGCTGTGTGCGATGGTCGATGGCGTGTCGATATTGGCGACCTTGCCGTAGCGGTAGTCATTGACATCGTCGCTCGCTATTTGTCGGTGCCACGTCGTCGTAGCGGCGGCGCGAGGTCAATAGCCTCGTGCTGCCGATGCGTGGCTCGTACCCGGTCAGTATCCGACGGAGAGCATTGCGTAGGCCTCCCACGGAGTGGCTGACGCGGTGGAGCTGGCTCTCGAGATCCATGCGTGTAGCATAGGCCTCGAAGGCGTTGATGTAGTCGTCCAGCGCGCCTTCTTGCGCTGGTGGTGCGAGGTCTCCCGTCGTGTTGTTGTCGATGGGCGGTCCGAAGTCGCGCCCAAGGTAGCGTGTGAAGGCGTCCCACACCACCAACGGTCATCTCAGACGGTCGTCAAACGGACGCGGCGGGACCCATCAAGTGGAAGGCGACATACAGGGCGTGGAACTCGAGGGTCGATCTTGCGGTCGCGGCTGGAAAGAGGAGTTCAACTTGTTGATCGGAGAGGTCGGGGGTCGTCGCTGCCGTCATGCTGCGGTACCTTCAAGCGCACCGGTATCATGAGGTGGGTGGTCCGGTGACCTAAGGGGTAGGCGCCGTGGGTGGCGCGGCTGGGACGACTCGTACTCTGGCAGCGGGTGTGCGGTGTCGGCGAGGCGAAGAAGCGGTCGTCGCCAGTCGTTGTCGTCGATGACTCGGTGACGTCGCTGCCCTCTTCCAAGCGGAGGATGACGAGGCACAGAGTCATCGTAGAGGGCGTCGTTGGGGGGCGAGGGCGCTGAGGGGCGGCACCGGGGCGCCCAGCGGCACCGGCGGCTACCGCCGGGGGCTCCTCCGACTCGATTATCGTCGTCACGGGGCGGAAGGGGCGGTGTAGAGGTACTCCATGCGACGACGGCGCGTCTAGATCTCGTCGGCAGCTGTGGCGATCTTGGCGCGGTTGTCGTCGAGGAGTTCCGCCTAGCTAGCGCCATGGTGAACTCGCGTATCTCGGAAGCCAGCGGTGATGGGTTTGTCCCGGTCTCGAATACCCGGTAGCCACGGTCGGAGCGAGGGGCGGCGGAGGTGACACGTTGACGGCGGTGAGGGGCGGCGGCGGCGGCCGCCCCTTTGGGCGCAGCAGCGAGGGGAGGGGAAAGGGCGCGCGTGGGAGCGAGGAGGGGCGGCGGGGGGCACGGGAGAGGCACGAACTATTCTTTCTTTGTTTGTTCCCCTTAGAGATTACATACCCCGATTTATATGGCTCTTCTATTGGGACTTGTAATCCAAGCAATCTCTCTAAAGGTTTCCTTAGAGTTGAAATACCTTTTACGAGCAATCCTATTTATTTCCTAATAAGAAATTTCCTTATAGAGTTGGATAATCTCTTGCACACCAAAATTTCTTAGATAATCCTAACTTGACGACTAAGTAGAGACGGAGATGGAAGGCGGCCGCCGCATGCGGCGTCTGGAGCGCACTCACGCCCCCCCCACTCCACCCCCCGCCCTGGGCGGCACGCTGGTTTGAGCCCTTTAGCCCACTCATGGCTGGCCCGATTCCGATATTTGACACTCACCGCAAATGTTGTTCTGCAATAATTTATCCATCCGCACCATAAACTCAAGCTCCTTGAGGTTTGACATAACGACGCCTGGCACTACTCTGCACACGCCCAGATTGGTTGTCTTGTAAAATTTGCCGCAGTAAGGATTTAGCAAGCCAAATTTTTTTTAAAAACAAATGCTTATAATATTGAGAGCCGATTAGGCAGAGGGCGTGTCGGTGGTAGTCCCGATTAGGCAGAGGGCGGGTCACCTGCAGAGACCAAAGATTCTGCTGGTCCGGGCCTACACCTGCAGTCGTTGGGCAGCTTTAGGTCGGATCCACCGGGCTAAAGATTTTTTTAGCCATCGTTTAACTCTTCAGATCCCAACAAGAGGGCTAAAAGTGAAGGCTAATCTTCAAGGTAGGCTAAAAAGTGCTACCAGATGACTTTTCTTTCTCTCTCATCTGGCTTTCATCTTCAAGAGACGTTTTAGTCATTAATCCAAACAGCGCAAAGACTGTCAAAACTGGGCCGAAAATTTTTCCCACGAACTGTAGCTAGGGGAGTTCAACACTAGTACCGAAATTCTTTTTTGTGGCGGACGAAAATCCTTTTTGCGTGGCGGGCATGGCTGCCCGTCACCAACGAAAGGTCGCGGTTAATCATGGCCTTCAGCGTGTGGCGGCCGTGCCGCCACGGATAAGAGTCGCAGCCGTGGCGGGCAACATCTTGGCGCCGCCACGCATAATAGACTTAACCGTGGGTATTATGCGTGGCGGGCGCCTTATGTTGCCGCCCACGCTTGATTATTTTTTAAAAAAATAAAATGCTATACATATATATATATGTATATATACATATATATATACATCTATCAATCCATACACATATATATAAGAAAGACGGATACTCTAATATATATCATATATATACATCGATTCATATATACAAGTTTCACCGATCGATCGATCCATTTGTTCATATCCAACATGTACTAGTTAATTACAACATCTATACAAAAATTGCGAGCTATATGTTGATTTGGATGAAGATAGTCCTTAAGCTCTAGCTCTTCCCATCTCCTTAGCGGCGCAAATTGTGGAAACAGCCCCAGCTCACTTTGTCCCACATTGAAGTACGGCTGCCCTTCATGAACTACCATGTCTAGAACGAACTTGCGGATATACGCTCTTTGCGCTTTGAACCGCATCTCGTCGGTTGCCTTTTGTAGTACCCCCGTGAACTGGTTCCTTGAGTCTTTGAGCTGTCGGTAGCTGGATTTGTACCTTTGCAGGCCCCGAGGTACTCACGGAAGAAGAATCCACACAAGTTTGATCCGTATGGTTGTTTGAGGCCTTTGCACACAATAAACGGTGTTATTAGTAATATTGAAGCAATAGCTAGGTAGTCGTACTAAGAAAAACTATGTTTTATTTTACGTGCAGGGAAATCTCTGATTTTGAGTGTATCTCCATTGCGCTCCCTTACACTTGAGGGGATCGTCGATCAAGCCAGTTCAGATCCTTCAAGTAGTGCTTGTAAGCGCATGCGAAATGCACTATATTGTCAATGATATATGATATTGACTCTAGTAATTGAATAAGGAGTTCATCGATCACTTACAATCTCAAGATTTTTCGAATTGTCGGTAGCCGTGCGGGTTTGATGAGCCTTGTAGTGAGTCAAAGACAACGGCCCTCCCGCCCCGAGGAAAGATCATGAAACAGATCCAATGTCCTACTGAGCCCCATTCCGTATTGGTAAGGCGCCGAATACATCGATACCCATTTTTCCTTGACCTTTTTCGCCGATATGGCGTACTCGCTACTTCCAACTTCTTAGCTCTTTCGTTCTTATCCTAGATCTTACGTCTTTCCTCGTCCGTCAAGTTCACCTGTGTCGGGATGGTCCGCTCTTAGCTTATAACCGATGACTCGTCTCTCACGGATGTGCCATGGAGAGAGGTAAAGAATACCATTCTTTAACCTCGGCCTGCATCGCGCTCAACCTACAAGGACATGTGGTTGTGGCATAGGTACCTTTGAAACAAAAGAATCTATATACGGATGCAAGGGACATGTGCGAGGTAAAATTGCGCTTACATCGTAAACAATGTGACTTGGGCAGCGTCAATGTCCTGTCGGCGAAGTAGTCTCGACATGTCATCGAATGTAACCAAGAGCGGAGATCGGTGTGGTAGTGGAAGCACTCCTTAGGAAGAAGGACGAAGGTATGCAATCCACGCTTTGCGCACTCTATGTACCACGCATGGAACTTTTCGAGTCTCCCAAGTCCTCGTTATCGATGAGTTGGGCCTTTGGGATCATGAACTTCCCAAACTTCGAATGAGGCGGGGCATTCGTCGAGACAAACCCGACATAAGGTGGGGATTTTGGCTGCAAAAGCGGCGGTACAAATGTTAGCTAGGGTTGCGAAAAAAAGTAGCTAATAACATATTACAACTCGTGGTTTCAGCGGGGCATACCTTCGGATCGAACATCTATTCTTGGGGCCTCTTGGGTGGCGGGTACTTGTCGGCTCTGACCTCCCTCTTCATCGAATGTGGGCTTCTTCGGTCTTTGGAGGGCATTTGCTAGGTCTAGCTCGCTACGCTTCCCGGCTTGAGGTGTTGTCCATTGGAGGCCTTGAGGGTAGATGGGTGTCTCGCTCCCTACTCTCTCCTCGGGACTGGCACCGTGTTTCGCCGATTGCTTCCTCGTATATCGGCTGCCCCTCATGTGCCGGTTACGGAGGTGTCGGCTCTGAGGTGTGTCGGCTCTCGAGGCTTCAGTCTGTGGCCTCCTCAGTGCCGCCCTCTTAGGCTCTGAGGTGTCGGCTCCGAGGTGTGTCGGCTCCTTAGGCTCGTCTTGTCCCGGGTCCTTAGCGGAGGGGGAACCATGAGGAGGGTCGTTGCCTCCGCCGTCCCCACCATCTTCATCATCATCGGAAGAGTCACCATAGAGTGCGGTGGCATACTCGGGTCGGCTAGCGTCTTCTTTGGTGTATACGGAAGGTGAAGTCAATTTCGACATCTTAGGCTCAATGTCCACCTTCGACCCACGGTATGTTGTAACACAGAGCGGTTCCTAGAGTCTTGACATCGTTATGGCCGGGATAGTCGGCTCGATCTTCATGTTGGGCGCCATGTACCCAATGTTGACTTGGCACATTCGGGGAGGGATCTCGTGTGCCGTACTCTTTGCAAGATCGAGGAGGAAATACCACCCCTCGGCCCTTTGCCTTCCTCTTGCCCAACCTGCCCGGCCGGTATCAACATTACGCACTTGTGTCTCTTCGGTGATATCATCCACCGGGGTCTGTCGGTCAACGGCAGGTCTTCTGGCGGGGTTCTTTGGGGTGGGCAGCGGCATACCGGCGTTGCGGAACATCCTGGTTCGGATGACCATTCGGGGTCGTTGCTCGTGAGCCTCTTTGATGGACTGGGTGATCATTTCTTTGCAAGGCCTCATCACGGCCTTCTGTCTCGGACCCTCCTTGTACCTCCGCCTCGTGTGATCGCGAGGCGGCATCTCGACGCCACGAGCCCACGACGAGCATCTGACCTTTCGGGGTTTCTAAACGGCGTCGGCAAGATCGTGTCCCCGACGAATCTCGAGGGTCCCCGCTGTTCTTAGCGCGGTGGCCTCTATGACCTTCTTCTCGACCTCCTTCATCCGAGGTTGGGCCTTTGGCTTCTTGGGCTTGTGGGCGTAGAGGAAGTCCCGGGTCCTTTCATCATCCCTGACCCTCGACGGATCCGGTTCCCGGTGTTGACATCTGTTATCACCCATTTTTATATGTCAACAAGAGATGAAATAAGGACATAATTTGAATAAACACTTAGAATAGAGGATTTATACTAATGATTTCCACAAGTTTTGGTGATTTATGTAATTTCGGGGACTTAACGGTAATTGCAGAGAATAAAGGAGAAAGTTCGGAATATATAAGACCTATGAAGACCAAACTTGACCGTGAAGCAACTCAATCCGAAAAGTGGACTAAAACAATCTTGAAACTACGAAGACACCGGAAGGAACCGAAGAGGCCGAGGAGACCTAGAACCTAAGGGCGGCCGCCCGAGCCATTTTGGCCGGCCACCGGTGGGACCCTCTAGTCGACCTCGGACTTCTAGGTCGGTTTACCACCCGACTTTGAGGTTGTATCTACGCCGTTGTTGAAGGTCGGTTTGATCCAAGGGTTGGCGTTCATCGCCGAGCACTATATAAGAAGACCCTCTACCCCCGGGCCTAGCAATGAATTTCATTTGTAATCATTAAAGTCGGCGAGAAATAGAAGAGAGAGTTACCACCGGAGAATAGGATTAGCTACTAGTTCTAGTTCTAGTTCATCTAGTTCTAGTTCATCCAAGTTGATTATGATGGATACAATTAAATTTTGGGTGTGCCAACCCGAGTTCGTGATCATCAAATACTTGGTATGATTTATATTATATCTATTACTTTGTTATTAATTATTATTATGTGTTTGTTTGCTATGTTCTTACTTTATTTTAATAGTATGATTGATATAGATTTAGTTTATGATAGATATATGTATCTATTTGTAGAGCGCCTAATTCAATACTCGAGTGGGTTAGGTGGTAGAAATTATGTAGCGTGGTGCTTATATATGATTTACCTGCAAATGCACCTTATATTCCGGTCGTGGTGGTAGATCGCGGGGGTGGCAGCCCTGTTGAGTCCTTTGGAGTCCACCCTCCGAATATAAGACACGTGGACATTGATTATGGGAATATCTTGTTTCACTCTTGAGTTTCCTTGATAATCATCGGGATACATGATCTAGAGTTTACTATGCTATAGATGATAACATATGCCTTAGAATGAATGTAATGACTTAGTAGATTAAATGCTATAGATGAATTCTGTCTCTTAAAGTAATCCTATGTTAATTCTAACTTAGTAGTTATTTCCATCTCTGTGAGTAAATGCCTCGCCTACTTTTATCTATTATTGTTATTTATATCTTTATTATCGACTTACCCCGAAAGTTAGCTCTAATAACAGAATCTTTCATAAGTATGCCACTTATTAATAATGTTAGTGCCCATCTTTAGATTATTCCTCCCCTCGTGGTAGAATATAAATGACAAAACACTGGATTACTCGGTGAAATGCTACAATGATGGTATTTATATACAGTAGCGCTTGCGGGTATAGATCTTTTATATTTATTTTATTAGATTGCATATAACACATATCACAAGTATCACTTTTGCATTTCATAGCATTGCTGTTAGGGATGACAACCTAGCACATAGTAGTGTTAAGAGATGAACCACTTTGAGTTTCTCTAATGGCATATGGCCTAGGGTGAGATTAACTCCACCTTATGTTATAGTGACGTTAGATTTACCAACAAGCATTTAGCGGCGCCGTTGCGGAGGAAATAAAAGTTAGCTAGACATATTAATAAATGGAAACTTATGAAGAGAATCTAAATTAGGAAGCTTCTTTAGCGAGGCTTACCCTTGTCTTTCTTTTGTTTATTTTATACAGGGTTTATCAAATTGGAAATTTATTCACTTCATTTATTAGAATCAAATTAATCAAGAGAGCATATATCGGTTTATTGAAGCTATGGCTGAAAAATCCCTACGAGTTTTACGCTCCTAGCACTTGAGGACATTAAAGACAGGACCAACACTTCAACTTAAAGATCTTGAGTTTGAGCTCAAGCCAAGCCTCATCAACATGATACAAGCTACTCCATTTAGTGGAAGGATTTACGAAGATGCATGCTTACATCTGCAGAATTTTTACGGAGATTGCCAACACTTTTTCACCTAAGGATATTCCCCAAGATATCATATTACTCCGCTTATTTCCATTCTCATTGAAGGAGAAAGCAAAGTTATGGTTCTATGCCAACAAAGAAGAAATCAAAAATTGGGAAGAATGTTCTACAGCCTTCCTATCAAAGTTCTTTCCCACGGGTAAAACCAATACCCTCACGAGGAAAAATTACAAATTTCCAACTTGCGAGAAAAGGAGAATCAATCCCAAGTGCATGGGAACGTTTACAAGAATACATATCAGATTGCCCTCATCATGGAATAGAAGATTGGTTGCTTATGCAAGGATTTTATCATGGATTAACACAAAGAGCACAAGAGCAACTAGATGGAACTGGCTGAAGGATCATTTTTATCACTCACTCTTGACAAAGCTGAAGCACTCATGAACAAGATATCAGAAAAATCAAAAGCTGGAATCAAGACACTCAATACTATCATCAGATTGAAGACATCGAGAAGAAGTAAAAGCATTATCAACCCGGATGGATGTGTTATTAAATTGGTTTGAACAAAGAGCCAAAGATAAGCGGGAAAGACAAGATTTACAAGACTATATTGATTCTCGCATCAAGTATGGCTGTTAACAATTCAACATCAACTCAATCACAAGAACAAAGATTACAACGGCTATCAAACTACCAGGTAAGTATCAAGGTAAAATTACTAAACAACCCCTTTTAAGAGAGTTAATTCAAGAACAAACTAAGCTTTATGAAACTCTTTTTGAAAAGTGTTTTGCTAATGATAAACTTTTAGAAGATATATCTCTTAAGATGAATAATTTCTCGATGCTTTTAAAAATCAACATCTTTTTAATAAAAAGGTAGAAAGTCAAATAGCAAAGTTGTTTCTGCAAAATCTGTTGCCACTAACCATGAGCAGGTAAATAATGTTACTACAAGAAGAGGTAAATCTACACGTGATCCTGTTGACCCAAGAAGGATAATAGAAACAGCAGTCAGGACACCTATTATGGCACCTGCGGCACCAAAGAACAACAAAAAGACACGTGGTACAACCAATCGAGAAGAAGAAGAAAATAATGACATAGAAGAATTGACTCAAGAACCTCAAATGGCCTTAAGACTTTCATGATACAAATCTCTTACCATATCCAAGAAGAAACCGTGGACCCCAAGTGGATGATCAGTTTACAAAGTTTGTAGAGGTGATTCGAAATTATACATCAACATACCTCTACTAGATGCTATTCAAGTTCCAACCTATGCAAAGTATCTCGGAGATATTCGAACAAGAAAAGACCATTACCCACTATGGAGGTAATCAAGTTAATGTAAGAATGCGGTCAGCTATCCTTAATATTTTGCCACATAAGATGACCGATCCAGGATACCCAGTAATTAATTGTTCAATCGGAGATCATCAATTTACAGCACTGTGTGACCTTGGAGCAAGTGTTAGTGTAATGCCCAAGACTATTTTTGACAAACTCAAGTACACAACACTTTGGAGCCAACTTCAATATCATTACAATTGGCGAGATCAATCAATCGAGATATCCTCAGAATTGCGAGAAAATGTACCGGTTAATATCGAGGATTCTTTATACGTGGATTTTGTAGTTTTGGATATGCCACCGATTCGTGAGTGTCAATCATTCTTGGAAGACCTTTCCCGAGTACAGACAAATGCAAATATCAATGTCACGGTTTGGAGAGATTACATTTAGCTTAAATGGAAAAGAAGAGAAGTTCGCATTTAAACCCCGGATCGAGCTGAAACTTTGATAGCAAATAAGATTGAATCAGAAATTGAAGAAGAGCCATCATCGGTACCATCTCAGGAACAGGAGGAAGCATCGATAATTAATTTGGGAAAGTCCAGTTCAAGGACTTTAACTACGGACATTTATCTAAGGTAAGTTAGTAATTATATTTACTTTATTATGCATTTACTTGAGAGAAAAAAAACCTATGCCCCATACAAATAATTTTACGGTGTTTCACAACCTGTAAAATTATTTATTATGGAGGCTCAAAAATATTTATTCTTACATTATCATTTTTACTCCTGCATTTATATATTAAAAATACAAAAATAGAGTCACTAGGTGATGGGTCTCTTTTTGTCATACACTAACTTCCATATTACACCTAACTTGGATAAGACATTTACCACCCAAACTCACCTACCACCATGCACCATTCTCTGCCCATCTTTTCTACCGAAAAATCCACTCAAAACAAAGGCATTGGGGTGAGCAATATGCTGCATGAAGGTGAGTGGGAGAAGGCCCACCACCATGGCGGCCGGCGCCATCACCACTGGCGGCCGCCAGGCCTCGACCTCCTCTATAAAAGTCCCCTCATCCCTCGCTTCTTCATCACACCCACATTGCTTTGCTCAACATTTCAGCTTACGGTTCGAAGTCCTAGTTCCGAAGCCTTGAGCTTGGTAGTAGAGAGAAAGAGAAGTGAGAAGGAAGAAGGAAGTGCTTAGTAGTAATAGAAATATTTCTTGAGAGAGAAGAAGATCTTGAGAGTATTAGAGTAAACTAGAGAAATTAGTGGAGGTGCTGTCCTAATGGAGTAATCAAGATAAAATTTTGCTAGGGGAAGTACTGTCAAAATAAAACAACTTGTAATCTTTCTTTTGGACGACTAACTTTGGACAGCTAATTCATATCTTTTTATTCTAACCCCTCCATTAGTCTCTTGTTTGCTTTGTTTGTATATTAATCTTTTTGCAGGATGAGTTTAAAATCATTCGGTGGGAGAAGATCAAGGCGTCTTGAAACTTGAAGAGTCATCTTCGAGAGCACCATCGAGACGCGAGTTATGAGCGCAGCAAGATGTGCCACCACATCCAGCTCCGCAGCTTGAGAAGGTTAACCGATTCACATCTCAAGTTTCATGGCCAATATGAGAGAGAAAGGTACAACCAATTGAAGGGACGTAAGTTCACTCACACTCTATGTCGATCCCGATCTTCTAGCCCAAGCGGTATGGATTCTGAATTTGCTCATATTTTTTCGTTTTTTGGGTTGGGAAACTTTTGCAAACATCACGGAAGAAGGTTCTAAGTATTTAACCATGGAATTTCTTTGCACTCTTCGTTGCAGCGGCGAAGGAGTCACGTTTAGATTCTTCCAACAACAATATTCTCTTACTTGGAGAAATTTAAGTGATGCACTAGGTTTTCTACACTCTTGTGTCATGGATTTAGACGTAGCTTTGGTTGATTTCAATCAGGCAACTGTTTGGAAAGATTTGACCAATGTAGATGCATTCTTAGATGCAAAAGCCAGAGACTTACACTTACCCACTTTTCGCTTCTTTCATAAGTGGATTCTTTTCACTCTTTTGCCTAGGAAGGATGGACACAATGTTAGAGTAGGAGAGTTGCAATTGATCTATGCAGCTATAAAGAGAAGGCAAATTTCACCGATATACATGTTAGTTCAGCATTGGATAGCTGTGCCAACTCTCCTAGGAAATGTTAATTGCACATCACTGATCACTAGAATTGCCAATCATTTAGGACTTTTAGATGATAATGCTCATATTACTTTTCTAAGGGATGATAGGCCTGTCATAGGTTTTGATTTCTTTAGTAAAGGACACATTTTGAAGAAAGTAGGAAGCACTTATGTCATGATTCACTATACTATTGGGGAGATTCGGTTGCCTAACCCCGATCTCTCTATATACAATGTCTTGTCCTATTTGTTGAATGTGCGAGCACGGCCGTCAATGTATAAAGACCCATGCGATTCGACGAGACATGTACCCATGGTCCGATATGGACGGTGCCGACCAAGACCACAAGAACCTGCATTTGGAGGATACCAATCATGGACCTATCCCCCACCATCACAATCAGATTATGGTCGCACTGATCAGTCCCCCAGATATGAACAAGGAGGCCCAAGTGAGCAAGGAGGAGATGCACATATTCGTCGAGAACCTTATCGTGGAAGTGGGTATTTCCATGAAACTCCAGGTACCTCTCAACAAACTCCCGAACCTGCTTTCAGCGGTTCTTTTTTGCAGGGTACGAGCCATATACGTTCCAAGGAATGTATAACACCATTCAAGACATAAGATATGACCAAGTCAACTACTACAATTATCGAGAAATTGGAATAACCGCATGAAATGAGAACATCACCGATCTTCAAGACACCGTTGGAGCGGCGAGAATGAAGAATTGATTGCCATGCATGGACGCCGCCGTCGTGGCGTCGCTGAACCTCCGAACCACTACCAGGCTGGGGGATCCCCATTTGGCCGGTAAGTCTCATCAACTTTGGCGGTTATCTATTTTTATATTTTTATTTTTATAGTTTGTTTTAAATTTGTTTTGCTTTGTTAATTAGCTAAAAAAATGCATAATCATGAAAAATCAAATAAAAAAGAGTGTGTATAATTAAGTTTAAGTTTGCTTGATTTAAATAAATAATTTAGTAGCTATCTCTTGGAGATGATGAATAGTTGCTCTGTTTTAATTTCTTACAAGTACCTATCATTGGTTTAGAATTCTCCCATGCTATAAGAATTGTTCAATTTTGAGAAAGATCTAAGCTAATCTAGGTAATTGATTGATATGATATAAGATAGTTTGAGCTGCTATTTATCTTACTCTAAGTTACACTAAATTCGGAGGTTTGATTTGTGAAAATTTGAAAATTGCATGATGAGTTTCCTATATGACTGAGAGTTCTGAAAATCCTACCACGACCATATATATGTTGTTAAAATAAAAACTCTTTTACTACTTGTTTAGTATTGAGTTTAGTCAACCATTGAGACCCCCGGAAATTTGTCATACAATTTCATGCACACCACTCACATACCCTTCATTCATTTGCTAGCCATAAAATATTTCTCATCTCTATATAAATATTCCCTAAACCCCGTTTATGCTCCATGTGTTTTAATTGTCTCTCAATCATTCATTTGACAAAAAAGAAGAAATTTGTGGCTATGCTTGAAAAATAAAATAGGGAGATGAAAAATGGACAAGTGTCCTACGGGCGAGTAGAGCCTACCTCCCTAAAAAGAGATGAAAAATGAACAAAAGTTCGAGGGCGAGTAGAGCCCACATCTCTAAAAAGGAGAGAGAAAAATGGACAAAAGTCCGAGGGTGAGTAGGACCCACCTCTCCAAAGAAAAAGAAAAAAAAAAAAGAGAGTAAAAAAATGGACAAGTGTCCAACTGAAAAAACAATGGGTACTTAGATGCCCGCCTCTCTAAAAAATAAAAAGAAAGAAAAGCTAGCCCAAGTTCTCTTTTATGTCATATATAAAATTCAAAAGAGAGATCAATTATTCAAAGGAGCATAGTAGAATTAGAATCATTATATCCCATTATCACCATATATCCACCTCACAAGTACATTCCATACACTCACATTGTATGACTTGTTTCTTTGGATCCGTTGTTTGACTTTACAATATATACTTTGCAAAGTATGAGCTATCTCCCACCTATAAGCTCCAGATATAATCCTTAGTAGATAGGTTGAGAGAAGATATGATACATTTGCCATTGTTTTACAAATACTATCTTGAGAGAAGGCATAGCTTCATTTGCCTTGGTGAGGATCCAAAAATACCACATATGAAAGATTTGAAAGAGTCATACAATGGAAACTCTGAGTTTTATTTTGAAAAATTATAAAAACTCAGAATAGAAGTGAATTGAAGAGTTTGAGACATAGTGCTTGACTTGATTGTTCTATCTTTCAATTGCTTTAAATAAAAGTGCAGGTAAAAGTTCTATATTTTTTCAATGAATAAAAGAATGATGAAAGATTAGTATAGATCACCTTTTTCTTTAGAGGAGAATTTTAAATTGATGATATGTGTACTTGTGAGAAATAATTCATTATAGCAACTCCTGATCCACTTTGGTGAAAAGCTTTGCTAAGAGACTAGCAAAGGTTAAGCTTGGGGGAGCTTGTTGACATCTGTTATCACCCATTTTTATATGTCAACAAGAGATGAAATAAGGACATAATTTGAATAAACACTTAGAATAGAGGATTATACTAATGATTTCCACAAGTTTTGGTGATTTATGTAATTTCGGGGACTTAACGTGTAATTGCGAGGGAGAATAAAGGAGAAAGTTCGGAATATACAAGACCTATGAAGACCAAACTTGACCGTGAAGCAACTCAATCCGAAAAGTGGACTAAAACAATCTAGAAACTACCGAGAAGACACCGGAAGGAACCGGAGGCCGAGGAGACCTAGGGCTTGGCGGCGGCGCGAGAGCCATTTTGGCCGCCGCCGGGTGGGACCCTCTGGTCAGCCTCGGACTTCTAGGTCGGTTTACCACCGACTTTGAGGTTGTATCTACGCCGTTGTTGAAGGTCGGTTTGATCCAAGGGTTGACGTTCATCGGGAGTACTATATAAGAAGACCCTCTACCCCCGGGCCTAGCAATGAATTTCATTTGTAATCATTAGAGTCGCGCGAAGTAGAAGAGAGAGTTACCACCGAGAGAATAGGATTAGCTACTAGTTCTAGTTCTAGTTCATCTAGTTCTAGTTCATCCAATTTGATTAGCGGACAGATACAATTAGAGCTGGGTGTGCCAACCCGGCAGTTCGTGATCATCAAATACTTCGGTATGATTTATATTATATCTATTACTTTGTTATTAATTATTATTATGTGTTTGTTTGCTATGTTCTTACTTTATTTTAATAGTATGATTGATATAGATTTAGTTTATGATAGATATATGTATCTATTTGTAGAGCGCCTAATTCAATACTCGAAAGTGGGTTAGGTGGTAGAAATTATGTAAGCGTGGTGCTTATATATGATTTACCTGCAAATGCACCTTATATTCGAGGTCGTGTGGTAGATCGCGGGGGTGACGATACTGTTGAGTCCTTTGGAGTCCACCCTCGAATATAAGACACGTGGACATTGATTATGGGGAATATCTTGTTTCACTCTTGAGTTTCCTTGATAATCGTCCAGGATACATGATCTAGAGTTTACTATGCTATAGATGATAACATATGCCTTAGAATGAATGTAATGACTTAGTAGATTAAATGCTATAGATGAATTACGTCTCTTAAAGTAATCCTATGTTAATTCTAACTTAGTAGTTATTTCCATCTCTGTGAGTAAATGCCTCTGCCTACTTTTATCTATTATTATTATTATATCTTTATTATCGACTTACCCTCGCTAAAGTTAGCTCTAATAATGAGAATCTTTCATAAGTATGCCACTTATTAATAATGTTAGTGCCCATCTTTAGATTATTCCTCCCCTGTGGTAGAATATAAATGACAAAACACGGATTACTCGGTGAAATGCTACAACAAAGGGTGGTATTTATATCGTAAACTGCCATGGGTATAGATCTTTTATATTTATTTTATTAGATTGCATATAACACATATCACAAGTATCACTTTTTGCATTTCATAGCATTCTTTGTTAGGGATGACAACCTAGCACATAGTAGTGTTAAGAGATGAACCACTTTGAGTTTCTCGGCATATGGCCTAGGGTGAGATTAACTCCACCTTATGTTATAGTGACGTTAGATTTACCAACACCCAGCTTCTGTCTTCTCCTTTCTTCCGCCCGCCACACCGGCTTGTGTCCCAAGCATACCCAATCACGCCCATGTAGTGGGGCGCTTTTGTTCCGTTGGCTAGCTCGAGAACTTCTCGCTCTTCGCCTTTGCTTCAATCGTGTTTAGCCTTTTGCGAGAACTCTTCCCATACTTCTTCCGAGATCATGGTGTACTTGGTGAAGGGTAGGCGTCCTTTCTTCAGGAAGTCTACGTTGAGCCTATACTTCCAGTTCGGAAGCTTCTTCCTACGAGGGCGTATACATTACGCTCCACCTTTTTCATATCGGGCGCTGGCGGATACCGGAACCGTTTACGGATCTCGCCCCACACCCGTAACTTGTCGGTGTCGGGGGACGGCTTTCCGATCTTCGATTAGAATGGAGACCTTATCTTTCACGAAACACGACACTTGAGTCTTTGTACTTCGCGGCGACTTCGGAGGAAGGCGGCGGTGGCTCGCCCCCGCGGCCCCAACTCTTGAATGACATGGGCGTCATTAGTCTTCTTGTGCCTCCCATGGTCTCCCCTTCTCCGCTCGGCTTGTCTCCCTTTGCTTTGCGAAGAGGTGGCCATGGACGAAGGTGGGGTTGTTGCTCCGAGCGCTTGTGGAGGGAGCGGTGGCGGCTCGTTCAGCTTTGTACTTCCTTAACCCGACGCTTCTTGCTTCGTTAGCCGTCCCTCGGGTTGAAATTAGGATCTTCTTCCTCCCTCATGCGTTTCCTTCTACCCTTACACGGGCTATATCGACGCTCCGCTTTGGGAGCTGAAGTACTAGAGCTGCTGCGAGCTAGCGACTCCCATTCAAGCTGACCTTGAGGTCGTGTTTGTTAATTCGCCATTTCAAGCTACAAATATATAGTGCTTTAGTACTATAGTATATAGGAGGAGTACACAAGCGTAATTCAAAATTGCGGAAAGAGAGAAATAAAATGATTGGCTCAGATATAGCCCCCCTTGTGATCATGCACATCGCTTCTAAACTGGTTGCTTTGTACAAGCCATCCTAGTTTAGAAGCTTCCAAGTATAGGGGGACATTCAATCATCATAGCCGCTGCCTCAGCCCCAATAATATAGTTCATGTCATCGCATATATGCCACTGCCTCAGCACTAATGGGTTCACATCATTGCATATATGTTCAAAACAATAGCCCCATGCCAAGCTTAAAAAATAGTAGTAGAGTTTAAACATCTTAGGGCAATATTGACATTTGAGAAAAAACAACAGCCCCATGCCAAGTTTCAAAACAGCAATAGTAGTTTAAGCAACAGCCCCATGCATCTGATTTAGGCATCACAGGGCAATACTGACATATGAGAAATAGGTGTCCAAATTACAGCCCCATGACTTAGCTTGTAGCCAACAGCACTAGCAAATAGCCAACAGCACTAGCAAATAGGTGTCCAAATTACAGCCCCATGACATATATACGAAACTCAAGTGAGCTAAGGCATGTCCAAATTACAGAAAAATGAGGAATGTCCAAATTAATTTGAAATTACATGTTCAAGTGAGCTAAGGCATGTACAGTGGCATCAGAGGGCATCAGAGGTGTAGGTTTAAACAGTTTTAAATAGCCAAGTCTACGCAAATTAAGTCAAATCCATATCAACAGCCAACAGGTTCACAACAATAAGCACCATATATAGCAAAATTCATGGCCAATCCATATCAACAGCCAACAGCTAGCAGTTAGGCCAAGTTAAGTAATTAGGCCAAGTTAATTGATCCAATTAATAAGGCAGTGACAAATGCTCAGTCCAACATATATCCAAATTCAAAAATTGCTTAGGCCAACAGCAGTCCAAAATAGAGAAAAAAAAAAAGAGAGGATTGGGGGCCAATCATATGCTCAGTTAATTTATCCAAATTCTATAGCATCACAGGCAGTGGCACATAATAAGCTCAGTTAATTGGTTTTAATTTGCATCACAGGCAGTGAGGTGGGCACAAAATTAAGCAGTGGGTCATCACAGGCAGGCTCAAAATTCACGAGAGATATCCAAAAATTCTATAGCAACACGGGCAATTGCATCCAACGGGGCACCACCATACCAAAGAGGGTACCACATTGAACCATTAAATTTCAAACCCGAGCTCGGTGGAGTGGGAGAAGATGGAGCTAGTAATCGGCGCCGGGAGACGAGAGGCACCACAGGAGAAGAATGGAGCAGGGGTGCGGTGGCCGGGCAGCAAAGACGAGCACCACGGGTCACGGACGACGAACCACGGACGTCGAGGCACTCACGAGGCACCACGGGGGGTTGCACCACGGCAATGGCACGGTGGCGGAGCTAGGGTTCCACCCCTAGCGCGACGGCGCAAACACGCACGGACGAGGGGGAGCGAGGAGACCAACGGGCCGGGGGCGGGCACCACGGCGCACTGGAAGATGCGGGTCGCCGGTGGCACACCGGGTTGGGGTTCGACGAGCAGCACTAACGGCGGCGGTGGCGTTTCCACCGGCCCAAGCTCGCGGACGGCCCGGAGGAGAGGAGGAGGACGGAGGCGGCGGAGGTGCGCGCCGGATGGATCGGAGGAGGAGGAGGGCGGGCGCGGGCGCGGTGGCGGGACGGTGGCGGGACGGGGGCGAGGGGCCGGTGGCGGCGGCGGTGGGAAAAATTTCGGCAGCCCTTGGGGACGTTTTGAAAACGCTCGAGGACTTAGCGTTTCTGGACCTTGGGCGGCCTTTTATAACCGGCGTTTTTGCGTGGCGGGCGCGATGGGATGCCCGCCACGGAAAACATTAACCGTGGCGCGGCGAGTAAGGATGCCCGCCCCGCAGTTAATGTTTTCCGTGGCGGGCATGTAAGGATGCCCGGACTCTTGATGTTGGAAGAGAAACCCGTTGACATCATACCCTTGCCACGTGGTGACCTGCACGGGCGGCCCGACACAAGCTTCTTCCGCGATCTCGCATCATCTCACGGGGAATGTTACGCTTTTGGAGCCTTTGGAGGAAAGTGTTCTTGTGTTCCTTCTCGCCCAATCCTTCGGATAGTTCTTGCGCTTTCTACTTGCCGCGGCGGGCTCTTTGAGGTGCTTTTAACGTATGTGTCCATGATCACCAATTGATGAAGGATGTTGTAGTGAGCGTTTAGCACTTTTTCCCTATGTATGTCGGTGCGTGTTTTTCGGCCCGCGCACCCCATGCCCGAGGTTCTTCCTTCATGTTGATGCACCGAAGCCCAATAGCCCTCCCATCTTTTATGTACTTCATACACCCGTTCACGGCCTCCGGCTTGTGTATGCCTCGATCATAGAGCCCTGCGGGTAAGCGCAGTTATGATTGAATCGATTGAGGGTAGACATTAGTCGCTCGGTGGTCCACATCTTTGTAGGTACACGGGTCCCGGTTGTTCTATCGATCAACCATGTGCATCATCAGGTGTGGCATAATGTCGAAGAACGACGGTGGGAAACACATCTCTATCGGCACATTGTTTCCCACGATGAACTCTTTTCGGCGTGAGACAGATCTGCTTTGGCAATTACCTTACGGTTGATTTGGTTAAAGAAGTATGACAACCTTGTGACCACCATCTTCACGTATTTTTGGACGAATAGCTTTGATCACAATTGGAAGGAACACGGTCGAGTATGATGTGAGCATCGCGGCGCGTTGAAGTTCGTCATTGTGAGGTCTTTCATGGATACCGGACTCTTGATGTTGGAAGAGAAACCCGTCGGTACCTTGATACCCGCATCAACCAGACACATAGCCAACTTCTCATCTCGTTAGGTTGTAGGCGCACTTTGGGAGTTGGACTTTCTTGTTCGGAAGCCGTGTAGCATGAATTTCCGGTCAAATGCCCCTGTCAACAAGATCCTGACGTGACTTCACACCATCCTTCATCTTGGTCTTGATATCCATCAAGAGACCGATCGTGCTTTCAAAGATATTTTTCTCAAGGTGCATCCGATCGATCGCATGGGGTGTAAGCGATATCTTCCGGTATTTTTAGATACTTGAAGAAGATTGACTTCTTCTTGAAAGGGCGGCCGGAGGCGCTTCGTCCTCCAATTTATCCCTCTTTCGCTTCTTTGTCTTGGAGGTGCCGTCATCCCGATCATCGTCTTTCTTCTTCTTCTTCTTTCCAAACTTCGCACTCCAAGTCCTTCACCATGTCAAACACCTTCGGACCATAACTAGTCGGTCGGGTGAGGTTTCGACTCGCCCTTGTTGTCAAAGTATATATTCATTTTTGCATCTACGTACCTATGCTTTTTGCGGAAGCGCGTCGTGTTCCATGTACACGGTTTTGGTGGATCCCTTCGGGGTAAGTGGAGCAGGGTTTCTTCGATGCAAGCTACACAGCGGTCTTCCCTTTAATCCGCCACGATAATGAAAACAGGCCGGGGTAATCGGTGATGGTGACAAAGATGATGGCACGAAGAGTGAACTACGCGCTGCGTGCGCATCAACCATGTCGACCCCATCATCAAGCAAGTACACGCATCTCATCCATGAATGGCTCCGGGAACACATCTATATCATTGCGGTCGCCGGTCCGGATATATGAGCATGGTGAGCAAAACATACCTATGCTTTTGACAAAGATGTGGAGGTAGATTGTACATGGTGAGGACGACCGCCACGTCTTTGTGTGTCTTTGCTCAGGTCACCGAATGGGTTCATTCCGTCGATACTCAATGCGAACCGAACGTTCTGGGCTCCTCTGCAAAGTCGGGGTAGGCGGCGTCGAGTCTTGCCAGCGCCCAGCATCCGAAGGGTGCCGTAGCTTCACGTCATCCTTTACACGATCGCTAGATGCATGCCGGGTCATGTGCTTAGCATCCTCATGGTTCCATATAGAGCCCATGGCGATCGGTGGACGGAAGGTACCACATTGCGCTGGGCGTTTCCTCTGCGTGTAACCTTCCTCTTCCTCGTCCTGCGTTGACATGATCTTCTTTGCGGCCGCCTTTGGTTTTCTTCGCCCCCTTCTTCTTTTTTTTTCGCCCGTCCTGCTTCCTCATCGAGCTCATCGTCCACGCGACATCCGGCATTCGCTTGTATCGACTAGCTCCCGCAGTCGCGGACAACTTTGGTCAAATTCTCGTCTTGATCGCCCGATATAGGATACAGTGGTTGGGGCAGGCATCAAACTTCTTCACTTTCATCGCCACTGGCCGGATCAACTTCTTAGCACGATACATACTAGCAGGAACCTTGTTAGGCATTGGATACGTGTAGGCCAGGTAACTTACGAGCTCATTGAAGCTAGTGTCAGACCAGCCATGACGAGACTTCAACATCAGCAAATTCAGGTTAAAATTCAGCGCCGTGCAACCCTTAGGACTGTCTTTGTAAAGCGGATCAATGGCTGCCTGCTTCATCTATTTGAAGTTCTCCAACCATCTCGGGCACCCAAAGCGAGAATGTCGTCCTCATCGAGTCGGTTGACCAAATCTTCAAAAAATCGGACATCCTCGAGCTGCGCGTCATAGGATTTTCCTGCTCACCGTCCCCTCCACCACCACCACCGTCATCGTCGTCATCATCGACGTCAGCCGTGCTTTCGAACAAATCTGATGGAATTGGACTGGCTGGTGGACTTTTACGTCTTGGATCGGCGGGGACTGCACGGTACTAGATCGAAGGGTGGAACTTCTTCGCCATGAAAAGTCGGACCAAATAGTCACCGATGAAGCCATGCATGATTAGGTGAGATCGCACCACGATGTCGAGAACGCTTTCAGATTCTTGCATTTTGCGCAAGGACGGATAATCGGGCTCGTTGAATTATCTCATTTGTGTCGCTTCGCTCGAGCAACAAACTTCTTCACCTCATCATAGTATTCGGTCATCAACCCTCGTTCATCTCATACATCCGATTGGGCTCGGTGCCTCTCCATCCCGATCCTGCTCTTCCAAAAGCTTAGTGTCGTTACATAGTACTCAAAAAAAAAAAAAAAAGAGAAGAAGTTCCACCATAGATCTAGATCTCTAGAAAGGCAGTTTTCTCTCTCCTCCAAGGATCTAGATTTAGAGAGGGGATGAAAAAGAGGGAAAGAAAGATGAAAAGAGGCATTTACCGACCAATTAGTGTCTTCTCCTCCCCAAATCAAAGCCAAAAGACCCAAATCAAAGTTTTTGTCAAAATTTTTGGTCAAAACCTCCCCCCACAAGTTGGAAGAGGAAGATCCGTGGAGGAAGAAGAAGGGGCGCCGCCCGATTTTATAGGCCTCGGCCTTTTGCGTGGCGGGCGCCCTAATTTGCCCGCCACGCCAAAAGGAGGGCGTGGCGGGCGCACGCTTGGCGCCCGCCACGCTTAATATATTTTGCGTGGCGGGCGCGCGAGGGCGCCCGCCACGGTTAAGATCATCTTTGCGTGGCGGCGCGTTAAGGCGCCCGCCACGTAAAAAAGCGACCCCGCCGGGCGGCGAGGCCAAATCATTTCCGTGGCGGTGCAAATTGTGCCCGCCACGGAAAAAGATATGGCCCCCTGCTCGCAAAATCAAATCGGTACTAGTGCAAGAGCGCCATTTACCCGATAATCTCTACAACTAAAAATTAGTTGTCAATCATTCACCGAGATGGTTTCGCTCGTTCGCTCCCATGTTTCACCCGGTGCTCGTAGGCTCGCTCTCACGCCTCCACTCACACAACCTCTCCTCACACCTCAAGAGCCCCCGCACTTGTCCACGCCATCACCTCATCTACCTCCACTGCCGCCAAAGCCACGCACGCCGCCCGCTGCAAGGCACCAAGAACGGCGAGGACCGGACCGGCGACGAGATCTAAGAAATGGGTATGTTAAGCCTCGGGGTCATCCGGGGCTCGGGGGCTACACCCATTGCGCGCACCCTCCCGGCTAAAGGGAAAAGGCCTAGCCCGAACACTCCTATGCCTCTACTCAGGGCTCGGGGGCTCACCCGAGCTCTAGAATCCTGACGGATGGGGCCTTGGACCTAGGCCTTAGCTCCTTTCCCGGCTCCGGCACCGGTCAAGGCCTAGGTGTAAGAAGACAACACCCGAGCCATCGAGGCTCGAGGGCTCCCCAAGCGCTGCCCCATGGCGCGTCCTTGCCGGCCGCTCCCCGATAAGGTCACGCCACGGTGTGTGACATAAAGAAGACAAACACCAAAATGCTGGCGTCCTCTATGGGCTTAGACCATCACCTTTGGGGTATGCAAGCGTCTCCTCCACTACCCCTTGCCGAAAACATCAGCATGCCGGCTGCATTAATCAACCGATAGTCTCCACTCTAATAATTTGTCGGGTTGGAACCAGCCGACCTTTGTTTCACGTAAAGTTCAGACGGGTCCAAAGTAAACCGACATTGTTAGCTCTTGATACACATGCCGGCTCAAACTAACCCGATAGTGTTATCCCTACAGTTCCGTCGGTTCGTTAAAGCCCGGCCGGTGCTCCCAATATCAACTATGCCGGCTGACTTCGAACGCATTGCTTGGATCAAAAATGCTGCCGGTCCGTGGAACACCCGGCGGTGTTCGGTGACAATGCGCTGCCAGTTCGATATCAAACCGGCAATCTCTCCACGAATCACCGCCCGGCGTTTTGACCCGGTAGTGTTTCAAACCCACATCACTCTTTGCTATGGTTACGTCGGTTCGGTTTTCGGCGGTGAAGGGGGTTGTAGCCGGGACAGTGATGGACAATTCTGTAGTAGTGTAAATTTTTTCTGAGTAAGATAATCCAGCTTGTTTCTTCATGTAGTCTCATTGTGATAGCTTCTGTGATTAATTCGTTCTAAGCCTTTCGAAACCATTTTTTCTGAAAGTTTGCTACATTCTCTTTTTAACATTCTCTTTTCTGATGATAAAAAATTATGCCGGACACGAAACAGTGCGAACTAAAAGGTGTCAGCGGAGCATGCTCCGCTAACTAGACTTACTGTTCTGTCCAGTCTCTGGAAAAGTGGCATGTACATGCGGCAAGGGTATATGCAGATTAGGATGGATTGGTTGCATGATATTTGTATGAAAATATGTTCCCTTTGATCTCCGCCTCTCGGAGCACTAATGTGTAGTATATGAAATTTCTTCGGTGACTGCTAACTCCAAAAGTTTGTTTGTGTAGGTTTCTGCACTTTTCCATTATGCTCCCATAGTATCTTCTCAGAGGTGATTCCGGCATGCTACTATACGAAGAATCTTCTCAAATTTACCATTAAATGTAGGTAAATAAAAAAATTAATTATATAGTTTGGCTGAAAAGTACGAGACGAATCTTTTGACTATAGTTAGTCTATAGTAGAATAATAATTACTAAATACAAACGAAAAGTGCTACAGTAGTCGAACCCAATATACAAACGAAAAGCCGGCTTAGAGCAAGTACTATAATACAGCTAGTAAGCCGGAAGGTTTCTTATAGACTTCTCGACCCACTCATACAGTAGTTAGTTCTTTTCTAATTAATCTGGGGCCTACTTGTCTATCTCACATAATTTCTTGGTTCTTATGCCCAAGCATTTGGAAGGTTACTGACTGCTTCTCCCATCTCTCCTCCCTTCTCTCCTCCAATCAGCATTTAGCCGGCTTCCGGCCTACCATAATACTTGCTCTAAACACGCTGCACACCTCACCTCCACTCGGTTTCGATCCCGAGTGGGGAAGAGGAAGGCGAAAAAGACGAACGCTCCCCAACGGCTCCCGAGTGCCCTCCAGCGGGCGACTTCGGGCGGCGGCGGCCTCGCCGCTAGACCCTCCCCTCCGGCGTCTCTCGGCGCCGTCGCCGCCCCTTCCTCCGTGGTGGCGGCGGCCGGGGCGGCGGCGGTCCCGAAGTGGGGCCCGTGCGCGTCCGCCTCCCCTCTCCTCCCCCCTCGCTCCGTACTCCCGCCCCTCCCTACGGCGACTCGGCCGACGCCCGGCCTCCCCCCCGCCCCGCCGCCCGTCCGCCAGCGGATCAGGTGATGGCGGCTGATCCGGGTCTCGGGCCTGGATCGGGGGTGCTCGCCCTCTGTGCGGCGGCGCGGGCGGCCGACCATGGGCGCCGTGGCGTGGCAACGCGTCGCGGCGACCTCGGCGAGTGCGGCATCCAGGGCCGGCCCAGCGCCCGGGCCACGACGGGCGCGCGAGCGTACCGCCGTCCGGGACTCGCGAGGAGCGCGTCGTCGCGAGGATGCAACGCGACCACCTCCGTCGCGCGCGCGTGCGCCCGGGCGACCCGACCGGGGGCACCCTCGTGGCTGGGCCTCCGCCGCCGGTCCTGGCCCCCCTGCTACGGCCGGATCCGGCCTGGCGGAGGCAGCGCCGGCGATAGGGCCCCGATGTGGCTGCTCGGCGGCGTCTCGCCGGCGCGGCCCGAGATCCTCGTCGCCTGGCGGCCCCCGTGTCGAACAGCGTTCGGTGGTTTCGAGGTGGGCGTCGTTAGGTGGCGGCGGTTTGGGGCGGCGTGGCGATTCGCGTGTCGTCTCGCACCATGGTGGTGTGGCGGCCGCTACGGTGGTACGCCATCGACTCCGTGGTGGTGTGGATGGCGGCGTATCGCTTGCCCTCTGGCGTGACATGGATGCATGGACCTCGGGCGAAAGCTCGGCCCGACTTGGTCGGGCGGACGGCGGCGGCGACTTTTGCGCCGCACCCTTCTTGAAGGCGTCGTCTTCGAGTTTCATGCTACGTCATAAGCCCGTCGCTCCGCCACCTTGGTCGCTTTGGTCGCCTTCTTTGTTCCTATTGTGCTTCATGATTCTCCACACGGGTGTGTCTAATTTTGGTGATTGTTATAGCCGAGTCTTGGTCATTTTCGGCGGACGCTTTGCCGCCCGAGTGCTTCTTTGCTTGGGCGGATGCTTTGCCGCCCGGGTATGCAGGTCGTTCCGGCGGGTGCTTGGCCGAGGTGCTCTCTCTTTCACGGCGCTGCGTTTCCGGCGTTCAGCGTGCTACGAGGTCGCGGTCGTTCGAGCTAGCGTTTCCCCGATGTTGCGAGGTCGCGGTCGTTCGAGCTTGCGTTTCCGGCATGCACAGGTCGCGAGGTCGCGGTCGTCTTTGGCGGATGCTTTCCCATCGGGCGACCATCGTCTTGGCGGATGCTTTCTTTGCCGTGTGGTTCGTTGGCGGATGCTTTGCCGTCGTGGTTCGTTGGCGGATGCTTTGCCGCCGGGTGATATGGACGGATGCCTTGCCGTCTCACGTCTTCTCTAGCGGATGCTTTGCGCTTTTATTCGGCAGATGCTTTGCTGCGGTGGTCTGGTTGGATGCTTGGCTGTTGGTTTCTAGCGGATGCTTTGCCGCTATTGTCGTGATTGGCTCGATCGCGCTAGCTACCGGGTGTTGTGTGTTTTTCATGGTAATAGGTTCGGTTGTCGGGGTTGTTAGTTGGAGGATCCGCCTCATCCCTCCCCTTCCGTTTCTTGCTGTTTGTAAGTGTCGGGGATTTTGTGAGTAATCCGAGGGTTACTCGCATCTCCTCTTGTATCCGGTTACCGGCCTTTCTTTTGGCCTTTTCGCAATGAAAAACGCGCCCGGCTTAGGTGGGCGTGGTCTCGAAAAAAAAAAAGTTTCCTGATCCTGCACCTCCCCACTCCCCCATCGAATCTTGTGAATCACCAGCTCACCCTCCTAGGCGGCGGCCACTGCATGTCGGACCCCATGCGCCTGTTAAGACACGCCGAGCTAGTCAATTCAACGAATGCGTCCATTCGGCCATTATTGCCCAACAACAAACCCCTTGAATGCCATGTTATTTATTGGCTAGCTGGAATCCAAAGTCGCGACATCGGCATGTCCCGCTGCAATCGTTTACCTGACCTCCATGTTTTTTCCAGTCCTCGTCTGTAAGGAGTAGCGCTTTTTCCCTTCATCCATTCCCCAGGTTAGTGATGCATCTTAGTGATGCTATCTATCTTCAAGATATAATATCCACGGAGAAGATGCTAATCCTCCCTATTTCCTTCTGTAAGGCCGCCGACGAAGACTTAAGCTTCTCCTCTCTCTAACTTCTGTGACTACATATATATATAGGAGTAGATCTCAGCAGGAAGAGGAACCAAGATGAGCCTTACGGGTAAGGACATGGCCGTTAAACTCGAGTTGCTTCGAACCATTACCAACAACTTTTCAGAGGCGAAAAAAAGTTGGCAGTGGTGGTTATGGAGATGTTTACCGGGTATGACGAATCTTAAACATATCCTCTGTTTTAGAACATCTTCTCTCAGTTTCTCAATGCGTTGGTACTGGGTACCATTATTTCTTAATTGTGTTTACCTACTGCTGAAGCATGCTCCGTATATATTGCTCCTATCTAACTAGCTACTAGATCCCAACTAACACAGGCCTTGTATAATGGGGAGGAGATTGCTGTGAAGAAGTTCCACCAGCTTGTGGGACGGCTAGATGATAAAGAGTTTGACAATGAAGTTCTTAACCTTAGGGAGATTCAGCATCAGAATATCGTTCGGTTACTTGGCTACTGTTATGTATCACAGCATACGTATGTTGATCACAAAGGAGGGACAGTTCGTGCTCAACATATCGAAAGACTCCTCTGCTTCGAATATATGCAAGGTGGAAGCCTTGATAAACATATTTCAGGTATACTACTAGTCGCTGAAAATACTATTCATGCATGCAATTGTTTGGGCAGCAGTTCGAAATTAATGTTTTGTCGTCCTCTTTTCCATTTTATGTAGACGAATCTTGTGATCTTGACTGGCCGACAAGCTACAAAATTATTAGAGGGATCTGTGAGGGCTTAAACCACTTACATACTGCAAAGGGGAAACCTATTTACCATTTGGACTTGAAACCTGCTAATATATTGCTGGATAAGAACAATACTGCAAAAATCGGAGATCTTGGTTTGTCCAGACTTGTTGCTTCAACAGAAACACATAGAACCGAGGTTGTCAAAGGAACACAGTAAGTAGATGCATGAATCATTTCCTAAGCCAATTAGTATGTATATATTTTGGTAATGCTCTAAAATAGCGTGTTTCTTTCCTAGCTAATTCACTAACCATGGCTTTGATATTTTCTATGATACCATGAACGAAGAGGATACATGCCACCAGAATACAGAAATGGCGGTGCTATATCAAAGAAGTTTGACGTCTTCAGTTTGGGGGTTATAATTATAAAAATGCTTGTCGGAAATACAGGCTACGACCGCCGTCATGAAATGCCTCCCGAACAGTTTATTGAGTTTGTAAGGGAAATTGTTAGTTTTTCTGCAGGCACCACCTAGCTCTTACCTTTGTTTGTAATGTTATTATTTGCAAATTTTGCAGGTAACTGAAAAGTCCAAGGAAAAGCTTCAGGGCGCCTGGGCATATTCTTCATCACATGAAACAGAAATCCTGCAACTGAAGACTTGTGTCGATATAGCTTTGAGATGTGTTAAGAATGAACGAAATGAGAGGCCTGATATAAAGGGCATAGTCAAAGACCTGGAAAAGCTAGAAGCCCAGATAAAGAAAATGTCAATAGCTTCTGATCAGTCAAAAGTTCCAGTTGGCTTGCAGGTAGGTGACCATTCTTAGAAAGTTCTCATACGTGTTAAATATACAAAGTTAGATTAACTCGGACATTGCGAGCACACGCAGCATTAAGAATTCCTACTTTGTTGCAGAGGAGCTCCGACTCAAATGTTGTTGCTATCGATCCAGCCCTGGAGCTGCGGTTTTTATTCGAGCCAAGAAAGGACATATCCTGCTGCCTGCAGCTAACGAACAAGACAAGTGGCTCCATTGCATTCAACATAAAGATTAACGAGACCAAGTACTCCACGGAACCGAGCAGAGGAATTATGCCAGCATGTTCCAAACGCTATGTCTCCGTGACATTGCGAGCACAAGACGAGGCACCGCTGAATATGCAGTGCCAAGACATGCTCCTGGTACAGAGTGTTAACCTTAGCAATGAACTAGCATCATCTTCTCATGAAGAGATCACTGAAGACTTCTTCGAAGAAATGATGGCGGAGAAGGTGGTGGATGTGGTCACACGGCCTATTGTTTATGTTGCACGAGATCAACTTAAAGCATCTGCATCTCTGAATGCCAACAATGGGCAGGTACAAGAGACAGAATCCAGGGTTAACCGACAGAAAAGAGCACTAGAGTTAGAAACTACAGCGCCGATGGAAACGTCATGAAAATTAATTCCTGCTGATTCTCTATGTTGCACGAGATCAATTTACACGCTAACACCTACGTTAGCACGGGCTGATGGATTCTTAGATTTAATCTGACACAATATCTATGTTTATGTACTTTCAAAGAATTAATATATTATTGTGCTTCATGAATAACTACCATTTATTTATATTAATGAATATGAAGTATATGATTTGTTCATTAGTTACATCCCACATGCAGAACTGCAAGTGTAGATGAAGTAACTGAAAACAGAAACTGACATCCTTGAAATTCAATACAGGCAGGCACTACCGGAGCTCAGGTCTCACAAATCCCTTTTTACACTCGGCAAAGGCTTTGCCGAGCGCAACGCTCGGCAAAGACCGCTCGGCGATTTTTCTCACGGCAAAGGGTCTTTGCCGAGGGTCCTTTTTCGGACACTCGGCAAAGCCTTTGCCAGTGTCCAAAAAATACTCGGCAAAATAAAAATGCAAAAAACCCAAAATAATAGATTTTTTTTTTTTGGGGAGGGTTTCACAGCTCAGCCATCTTCATCCAACCATCATTTTTTTTTGAAATCTTTTCAAAGCTTATCACAAATGTGTTAGAGCAGGATTCAAACCCCCAGCCTGCCGCGGAGCACCTCCTGCCTCTAGCACTGCACTAGTTGTTCATTTGTGTATAAAAATAGTTTCAGCTATTCAAATATTGTACTAATCTGAGTATAAATTGTTTATTCGAGGCTCTAAATAAATTCAAATCAAAAAGTTGTTAGCTACAAAGTTTCGTAATTTCTCGAGGCCTAAAATTTTGATTTACTAAATTTTTTTAATCCGAGGTTGTTTGCAAAATTTGAATTTCAAGATCTACAATTTTGAACCCTAGGTGCAATGGCAAAGGCCAGCGGGCTGAGAAGCTACCGCCAAGGGTTTGAACCCTGGGTGCTGCACCTGAAAAACCCCCTCTCTGGCAACAGTGTTTGGTGGTTTTTCTGCGGCAGATGCTGTGTCGTTCTTCTTAATGGAACACGGGTGGGCTGTTCCCCGCATTTTTTTTGTTTCAGGACATTTCTGTGGTCCGTAAGTACATTCTAAAAAGCTTCGAACGTATTTATGTGGTTCAAAAGTTTGAGGAGGCTTTATGTATTGCTTGCACTACCTCATGGTGCCTTTTTGCATTGGCGCTGCCTACATTGTGGTGACTTTGTTTGGATTCTCTGCGATCGGGGAATGGCACATGCACTTAAGATGGTTGTCTTGGTTCAGTTGAGATTTGAAACCATTATTAGTAGGGGTAACCCAAACCATGCATTAGCCACGGCAAAAGGCAATAATGGAGCCGACACAAGAAGGCCCGCTTCCTGCAGTGGAGAAGACGACGGCACATGCAGGGTTGGAGGAGACCTTGACCAGTTGGAGTCAGTCGTCGGCCCCCACCAGCGGGCGATGCCTGACCATTGTAAGAACAAAGAGATGAGGTTAAGCTCGCCGGGGGCAGGCAGCGATGATATGATAGGTCGTCCCCGCCGGTGTGTTCAAAGTCACGGGAAACAAGGAGCACGGTACGTAGCGCAAAAAGATTCGTTCCAAGGCAATCGTGGGACCGCGGCGGACAGAACCGCGTTGGCGAGGGCCCTGCCTTAGGACGAGGCCATGAAAGAGCGGCGCATTTAGCGCGTCATCCCAAGAATTTATTTTCAAAATAGAGAATCTCATGCACTCAAATATAGGTTTACAAAGTATAAATATAGCATTATACACGATGAGCCCACATAGCTGCCCAGGGTCCATATATTTCTGGTGTTGGTCACATAGATTTGCCACTTTTACCCAGCCAGCCTCTTCCCCATCTCGCATCCTAGCATCTGGTGCCTCGCCACAACTGGACACGGCAGCCGGCCACCCATGTGAAAGCCAGTACGTAAAGGCACTGCGGAACCTGCCTTTACCTCCTCGTTTTCCTTGATGCATTCATGACAGGAACCACGAAAGACAGGTCTCCACTTGACGCGGTTATGTAGGGGCGCTTTCGGCGAGGACAGGGTGTTCACCTGTACTAGGTCTAGTTGCTGCTTTTAAAGCACTTGTGTTTGCTTCCTCAAAGACCAACACCACGCTGATAAGTTGATCCGCACCTAACGCTAACTCTTATCTATCTATTACAAACAAATCCCATTAATTACTTTTTCTCTCGATATACAAGCTATCCACATCATTCCATCAAGTCGCATTTATGGTTATTTGCAATTATAATCCAAATGCAAGCGAGACACATCATCCACTAGCATTATGCCACGCCATCCACTAACATTAACTTATAATTGTTTCTCTCTCTATATAAATAATCTTATTCCAAACCATCAACAATTTTTGTGGCAACGCTTGGGGTATTGCTTTTTCTTGATCCTCGAGACCTTAAGGTTTTTGTGTTGGAAATTCTCATTAAATAACTCATATATTTATATCTTTCTTTCCATCATCAAATGATCAACTTACGTGTTTATATCTTTCTTTCTATGATCAAATGATCACGAAAGAACTAACCTTAAATTCCCTAATGGTAACGCAAAGGATTCCACCGGGTATTGCTTTCTTCATCCTTGAGACCTTAAGGTTTTTGTGTTGGAAATTCTAATTAAATAACTCACATGTTTATATCTTTCTTTCCATCATTAAATGATCAACTCACATGTTTATTTCTTTCTTTCCATCATCAAATGATCACTAAAAAACTAACCTTAAATTCTCGGCAATACGTCCAAATTTTCTTGAAGTTACATATACTATTAGAAGACAAACATCGAAGGTATGTTGGATCATTAGCACGTTAGTACTTTCTCAAGTCTATTCTTACGCAAACTGATAATTTTTGTGTTGTACATTAAGTTTCAAAAATTATCCTTCACAAGTTAGTGGCCTATGTTTTCTTTTAAAGCTAAAATCCAATATTAAGATGATGTCTTTACTTTAGTTCATTGTTGAAATTATTTTAAAATTCCTCTTAGCTAGATTAAATTTACTTTTGTATACCCGTAATAACGGCGTGGGGTATTCTATCCATGAAGACATAATTTGTAGCAGTTGGACTTGCAGCTTTCTTCCAAGAATGCTGCAGACATAATCACGGGTATCCATTTGCACGATGAGATCGACCAACGGGTGCTCAACATATGATTTGTTTATGACTCATATGGACAACCACCCACGATGGGATTCCCTATCATATCATACTATTACTAATTAAAGGCTCTAACGAAGGCTCCACATTAATTTCTACCATATGTGCCAAAAAAATGGATAAATACTAGAAACCCTCTTATTAATCGAAAACATCTAGCCATTAAATCAACAGACTCTAGTGATTAGTAGCCATTAGATATATTTTATTTATATAAAAAAATACCCATCTCTACCACTATATAGATTAAGAGAAGGAAAAAGATAAATTTATTATTACTAGTCCATCAACCCGTGCTCCAAGACGGGTTAGATTTTTCCTATGATGATGCCTATTATATGTATAAATAAATTTGCCTCCTTCGTTTGGACATTGTGTATAACAATATGATTTGATTATTATACTTTCTTAATAATAGTTGTTGATAATTTAACTTCATTTTTTAAATTTAAATTAGAGTTCTTAATGGTAGAATCATGTTAAACATGAATGATATTTCATTCTGTTTTCAATCATAATATATTATATGGTTATTATTGATTAGTTTTTAGTGTAGAACTTTTCCATGAAGTTGTTGAGCCAAAAATATTTTTATTAATTTTTAAGCTTCTCAAAAAAAAGATAGATAAGAGATTTTTTGCAATTTTTTTAATGGGAGGTTTCCAATAGTCGTAAATGTGTTTTTTTTTTTTTGTATGCATAGCATTGGACTGTCATAGAAACCGACTGATGATAATAAAAGATAGAAGGTTTTCTTCGGAGGCTACAAAGAGATGGCTCATTTTGTTTTCTCTCAGTATCCCTCTCTTCTCATTGTAGTTCATGATCCCAACTCCAGCAGCAGCACCCAAATTGCTTAGTCAAGGGTGAGTGCTAATGCCCATGCCCATGCATCAAACCTATATACCTTGAGCAGATTATGCTGCGTTGGAGGCTCCTTGACTGCATCCCCGGGGCTGGAACCTGCAGGAGCTGAGTCTAGGGTTGTCAGCGTGCCTATGCTGGACAACACCGTGGCTTGTGACGGGGATCTTCTTGCAGAAGCAATCTTTTGCTTCATGGTTTTGTTTTTTCAGGTGTTGTTAATTTCGACCTACACCAAGTAATTAATAGTCAATAGTTAAAAAAGTAGTGATTGAGTATTATAAGAATATTTTGTCATACAAAATTACATGAACGTGGAAAATGATGATTATTAGAATGAAAGAACTAAGATTTCTTGTATTATAGAATCTTCTTGCACATAATGTTTTTGGCGACATTTTCTTTTGGGTTTCTTGGTGTGAAATCATAATTTTCAGTCCTTCTCTACTTGTGATGTGTGAGACGGCAACATATAGTTGCCCATGTGTGAAGACTTCATTTCATAAATAGAGGCAAAAATTTTTAACAATTGTCCTTGACTTTTGTTTTCGTCATTACAAAGCACACCGATATAGGATACTGTGTGTTTTGGGAAGAAAAAAATCTAATTGATTAGGAGCACAATATCATGAATTTGGTGACCCCAACATAAGTTTTGGTTTCTTCTATGGGTCCAGTGTCACACTTGAATCTTATGATTTCTATGATAAATAAATATGAGTTCTTATCAAATAGTGATAAAAAACAGAGGAAAAATATAAAAAAAATAAAGTTAGAGGTAGTCTACCTAAGAAGAACGTGTTCATATTTACTCTATTTGAAAGCATTGTTGTACTGAAGAACCAAAAACTATACTTTAGATAGTCATGTGTATCTTTGATCTTCTTTATATTAGTTGTGCGCAAAAAATTGACTACCTTATCCTTCTTTGAAATAACATAAACTTTAACTTCTTGGATTAGTGGTTTGAAAATTTCCATATATGCCTCATTGATAACTCCATGTTATTATTTATGGTATGATCATTTTTTTATTTATGACAAAATTAATCAAAGTCTACTATAAACACAATGAGAAAATATTTTACCTGTTGATCTAATTGCCACTACCGAGCAAGATTTCATCCCCTATTCTCGTGACTCGTGCTTTGACTCTCCATAATTCAATTTCTGTGCTAATAACCTCACTTAAGAGTTTTTCAAACCTTTGTGACTTGAAAGCTAAAAATATAATATAATGTCATTAATCTACCCTTTTTACATGTAGATCATAGGAGATAAATTAGATCATAAATGGATTCAGATGGCCATACCTTTGGTTGGTCAATGATGAAAACTATAGAGCTCCTTGAAAACTGAAAAAATATTAATGTTGGCATTAATCTTCCTTTCTTCATGTAGCATGTTCACTTTTTTTTTTTTTTTTATTATGATTAGCATATATGATAAAATCAGTCAAAGTCTATTATAAACACAATGAGAAAACATTTTACATGATGATCAATAAGAAAAATATCAATATTGATCTAATTGCCACTACCGAGCAAGATTATTCTCATGACTCGTGATTTGATTCTCCATATCCATTGATGGGCTAACCTCACTTAACGTTTTGTAAACCATTGTAACTTGAAAGACGAAAAACATAATATAATGTCATTAATTTACCCTTTTACATGTAGATCTCGAGAGATAAATTAGATCATAAATGGATTCAGCACGATGGCCATACCCTTGGTTGGTTAGTGATGAAAACAATATAGCTTCTTGAAAACTGAAAAAAATATTAATGATGGCATTAATCTTCCTTTTTTTCATGTAGATTGTAACAATCGGATTAGATCATAAATGAAATCGGGAAGACAGACAGATATACCTTTAATTGGTGAATGTTTAAAATAGTGGATCACCTTTTTTGGTTCGTGATGATGTGGGAACAACGGTAGGATGTGCAGTAAATAAATAGATTCCTGGTAGTGAAGAATAGATGAATTCTTATTTGCCATTGGTTGACAAAAAATTTTGCTTCTTTGATATAGGTAAACTTGACAATTTATGTATAAACCACGTAGCTATAGGCTAAATGACGCTGGAAAGAACATTCACATTTAGAGCTGAGTTCCAACCTGTATTGGAGTCGTGACGTGGCATCATCACCCAACAACACCATGAGCACACACACTTGCATGTCTTCGTGGTTTATTTGTTGATCACGGAGGCCTGTACTGTATTGATGACTGCATGCACGTGGTGGCTAATGGAGGACAGTCTATATAACCGCGGAAAAATTTTCTAGGTTAGTTGGTCGATAATCTGGAACATCTAGGTTAGTTGGTCGATAATCTGGAACAAAATATAAAATATCAAACAACAAATAGATTGCAAGCTAAACTGGAGATTAGGCAACAAAGCACATGGATTGCAACTTATACATGATTTTGCCCGATGAACCGACGCCATCGCTCGGGCGCCGCCAGCAGCCAGGCCATAGTTTTGATCCTGATTGTGTTTGCGCCTGACTGTGGCTGTTGGGTGGTGAATTACACCGGGCCCTGGCCGCAGGACACCCATGACACGAGGAGGGGGAGGGGGCACGCCGCTGCTAGCTGCTCCGACGTTGGTGCTTGGATGGGGATTAATTGCCTAATTGGGTATTCGTATGGTGATTTAGATTGCCGGGCGGCGGTGTCTTGCAGATCGGGGCTAGGGATAGGTAGGGAAGGATTTTCGACGGCCATAGGTTAGATTAGATGGCTTCTGCGTTATGGGAAAACACACGTGACTTCAGAATTAAATGATTGCCGTACAAAAGTTTTTCTTATTTTTAAAAAGGTTATATTTAATATAATGGCAGAGGTGGGTAATTTTGTACAAAGTTAAATAGATCCAATGGTTGTTGACGTTTAGGATTTTTGGTTTGATGGCTGGATGTTTCTGATTAATGTGAGATTTTCTAGCATTTATCTTTTTTTCTAGCGCGTTTGGTGAGGATTAACGTGGAGCCACCGTTGGAGCCTCCAATTAGTAATAGTAAGATTTTAAAATGTGCGTACTGAAAAAAAAATAAAGAAAATATAACAAACATTTTTTTTCTCTCTACCACCATCCCATTTGGCAGTGATGGTCTGAAGTGATCGTCATGGGAATCTGCTCATCCAAATATGTTTGTGCCCTGGCCGTATAGGCTAAAATCTAGGTATCGACAATATCTATATACCAAACAATACCGCTGTTATATATTAAACAAAAAAATCTATTAATTAAAAATCTACATGCCAAGAAAGTAAGACAAGATAATAAATATATTATTTTTCCTACCACCGTCCCATCGAGTCAGCCAAATACTTTGTGTCCTCGCCAAATAATCTAAAATAAGGTACGGAAAAAAATATATCTATCTACTAAATAAGGTGACAAATTCTATCGAACATCATGTGAGCATACACATAGAGGCAGCCACCGTCCAGCCGTGCAAACACCACTAACGGTTCGATGCCCCTGCACTAAGGGGACTCAAGGAGGGACCGAAGGAAGGGCGTATCGGTATGTACCAGGATGGGCATGAGCGGGTGTTCGTCAATGCCGCACCGTCTAATCGTGGTATAGCGTCCGATGTCCACGGCATCTAGCTACATCTACGCACTGGCACCAGCCAACACCTACAGATCGACTAAAGATATGATCATCTTGCTAAATCGCATAATTACAATTTAATTGCTCTCCTATAAAATACTAAAGTTGTCAATCTTACTAGATACCATACTCCCTTCGGTAAATGGACTTTGCTATATGTTGACATCCAAAAATAGCTCGCTCTAAGGACAATGGACCAAAGATCAAACGGGCTTCTTTGGAAGTGACCGGATTTCTGGAAGCGTCCGGTCCGCGCGTCCGGTCAAACGTTGATTTTCGGCGCGTCACGGCCTTCTCTGGAAGTGATCGGACGCCAACACCGGTGTGTCCGGTCGCGGCAACAACGGGCCGCGCGTCCGTATTAACGATCCGAACCGATTGTTTCCTAAATCATGTTTTGCTCGGTTTTGGAGATTGGAAACGCCCAAGAACGGTTTCCTAAAAGGATAAGACCACCCTCCTCTATATAATAAAAAGAGATTCATGGCCGATTTGATCCCGTCTACATCCAATCGACAAATCAATCTAGCACCATACACCCTATCAGCAGCAGGCCGGCAGTCTTTAGTCAATACCAACGCCTTAATTCTTTATTTTTATTTTATTTACTCTATCTTCTACGCTTACGCGTACCCCCATGTTTTAAAATCCTGCTACCTAATTCCACATTTGCCCAGGACGACCCTTGTCGATGTCCTCTTGTGCTGGATAGATAGTCTAGTAGTCGTGGGAGGAAGACAAATAGGACGGTTGGAGTGGAGGGCAAGAAGAAGAGGGAGGAGGGTCACACGCTCAATTAACCCGTGGTTTTCTTTCTGCCATTATTTGCCAACAAGCCCTGGTATACAATCTTCTTGCTGGTTAATTAGCGGGTAAGTCTTTTGTTACTTTTTTTAATAAAAAATTATGTATGTAATAGGCAACTCTTGATCTTACCTCCATGTTTTGCTATCCTATCGCCTGATCGCTATAGTGCAAAATATAGATCCATTATCCCGTTGACCTTTCCCCAGGTTAGTGATGCATCTTTGTGAAAGCATGTCAGATTTGCTCGAGCTGCTATTCTACATATCCTGATATGATGTTGTGGCTTTTTGTTTGTCTCAAAGGAAACAAGATCCAAGATGAGCCTTGTGAATGAGGATCTGTTCCTTACACACCACGAGCTTGAAAACATTACAGACAATTTTTCAGAGGCCCTAAAAGTTGGCAGTGGTGGCTATGGAAGTGTTTACCGGGTATGACTAATCGTTCTTGTATGCCTATCTTACTATTACTAATTGGAGGCTCCAACGGTGGCTCCACGTTAATCCTCACCAAACGCGCTTAGAAAAAAAGATAAATGCTAGAAAATCTCACATTAATCAGAAACATCCAGCCATCAAAACCAAAAATCCTAAACGTCAACAACCATTGGATCTATTTAACTTTGTACAAAATTACCCACCTCTGCCATTATATTAAATATAACCTTTTTTAAAAAATAAGAAAACTTTTGTACGGCAATCATTTAATTCTGAAGTCACGTGTGTTTTCCCATAACGCAGAAGCCATCTAATCTAACCTATGGCCGTCGAAAATCCTTCCCTACCTATCCCTAGCCCCGATCTGCAAGACACCGCCGCCCGGCAATCTAAATCACCATACGAATACCCAATTAGGCAATTAATCCCCATCCAAGCACCAACGTCGGAGCAGCTAGCAGCGGCGTGCCCCTCCCCTCCTCGTGTCATGGGTGTCCTGCGGCCAGGGCCCGGTGTAATTCACCACCCAACAGCCACAGTCAGGCGCAAACACAATCAGGATCAAAACTATGGCCTGGCTGCTGGCGGCGCCCGAGCGATGGCGTCGGTTCATCGGGCAAAATCATGTATAAGTTGCAATCCATGTGCTTTGTTGCCTAATCTCCAGTTTAGCTTGCAATCTATTTGTTGTTTGATATTTTATATTTTGTTCCAGATTATCGACCAACTAACCTAGATGTTCCAGATTATCGACCAACTAACCTAGAAAATTTTTCCGCGGTTATATAGACTGTCCTCCATTAGCCACCACGTGCATGCAGTCATCAATACAGTACAGGCCTCCGTGATCAACAAATAAACCACGAAGACATGCAAGTGTGTGTGCTCATGGTGTTGTTGGGTGATGATGCCACGTCACGACTCCAATACAGGTTGGAACTCAGCTCTAAATGTGAATGTTCTTTCCAGCGTCATTTAGCCTATAGCTACGTGGTTTATACATAAATTGTCAAGTTTACCTATATCAAAGAAGCAAAATTTTTGTCAACCAATGGCAAATAAGAATTCATCTATTCTTCACTACCAGGAATCTATTTATTTACTGCACATCCTACCGTTGTTCCCACATCATCACGAACCAAAAAGGTGATCCACTATTTTAAACATTCACCAATTAAAGGTATATCTGTCTGTCTTCCCGATTTCATTTATGATCTAATCCGATTGTTACAATCTACATGAAAAAAGGAAGATTAATGCCATCATTAATATTTTTTTTCAGTTTTCAAGAAGCTATATTGTTTTCATCACTAACCAACCAAGGGTATGGCCATCGTGCTGAATCCATTTATGATCTAATTTATCTCTCGAGATCTACATGTAAAAGGGTAAATTAATGACATTATATTATGTTTTTCGTCTTTCAAGTTACAATGGTTTACAAAACGTTAAGTGAGGTTAGCCCATCAATGGATATGGAGAATCAAATCACGAGTCATGAGAATAATCTTGCTCGGTAGTGGCAATTAGATCAATATTGATATTTTTCTTATTGATCATCATGTAAAATGTTTTCTCATTGTGTTTATAATAGACTTTGACTGATTTTATCATATATGCTAATCATAATAAAAAAAGTGAACATGCTACATGAAGAAAGGAAGATTAATGCCAACATTAATATTTTTTTCAGTTTTCAAGGAGCTCTATAGTTTTCATCATTGACCAACCAAAGGTATGGCCATCTGAATCCATTTATGATCTAATTTATCTCCTATGATCTACATGTAAAAGGGTAGATTAATGACATTATATTATATTTTTAGCTTTCAAGTCACAAAGGTTTGAAAAACTCTTAAGTGAGGTTATTAGCACAGAAATTGAATTATGGAGAGTCAAAGCACGAGTCACGAGAATAGGGGATGAAATCTTGCTCGGTAGTGGCAATTAGATCAACAGGTAAAATATTTTCTCATTGTGTTTATAGTAGACTTTGATTAATTTTGTCATAAATAAAAAAAATGATCATACCATAAATAATAACATGGAGTTATCAATGAGGCATATATGGAAATTTTCAAACCACTAATCCAAGAAGTTAAAGTTTATGTTATTTCAAAGAAGGATAAGGTAGTCAATTTTTTGCGCACAACTAATATAAAGAAGATCAAAGATACACATGACTATCTAAAGTATAGTTTTTGGTTCTTCAGTACAACAATGCTTTCAAATAGAGTAAATATGAACACGTTCTTCTTAGGTAGACTACCTCTAACTTTATTTTTTTATATGTTTCCTCTGTTTTTTATCACTATTTGATAAGAACTCATATTTATTTATCATAGAAATCATAAGATTCAAGTGTGACACTGGACCCATAGAAGAAACCAAAACTTATGTTGGGGTCACCAAATTCATGATATTGTGCTCCTAATCAATTAGATTTTTTTCTTCCCAAAAACACACACAGTATCCTATATCAGTGTGCTTTGTAATGACGAGTAACAAAAGTCAAGGACAATTGTTAAAAAATTTTTGCCTCTATTTATGAAATGAAGTCTTCACACATGGGCAACTATATGTTGCCGTCTCACACATCACAAGTAGAGAAGGACTGAAAATTATGATTTCACACCAAGAAACCCAAAAAAAAAAAATGTCGCCAAAAACATTATGTGCAAGAAGATTCTATAATACAAGAAATCTTAGTTCTTTCATTCTAATAATCATCATTTTCCACGTTCATGTAATTTTGTATGACAAAATATTCTTATAATACTCAATCACTACTTTTTTAACTATTGACTATTAATTACTTGGTGTAGGTCGAAATTAACAACACCTGAAAAAAACAAAACCATGAAGCAAAAGATTGCTTCTGCAAGAAGATCCCCGTCACAAGCCACGGTGTTGTCCAGCATAGGCACGCTGACAACCCTAGACTCAGCTCCTGCAGGTTCCAGCCCCGGGGATGCAGTCAAGGAGCCTCCAACGCAGCATAATCTGCTCAAGGTATATAGGTTTGATGCATGGGCATGGGCATTAGCACTCACCCTTGACTAAGCAATTTGGGTGCTGCTGCTGGAGTTGGGATCATGAACTACAATGAGAAGAGAGGGATACTGAGAGAAACAAAATGAGCCATCTCTTTGTAGCCTCCGAAGAAAACCTTCTATCTTTTATTATCATCAGTCGGTTTCTATGACAGTCCAATGCTATGCATACAAAAAAAACACATTTACGACTATTGAAACCTCCCATTAAAAAAATTGCAAAAATCTCTTATCTATCTTTTTTTTGAGAAGCTTAAAAATTAATAAAAATATTTTTGGCTCAACAACTTCATGGAAAAGTTCTACACTAAAAACTAATCAATAATAACCATATAATATATTATGATTGAAAACAGAATGAAATATCATTCATGTTTAACATGATTCTACCATTAAGAACTCTAATTTAAATTTAAAAATGAAGTTAAATTATCAACAACTATTATTAAGAAAGTATAATAATCAAATCATATTGTTATACACAATGTCCAAACGAAGGAGGCAAATTTATTTATACATATAATAGGCATCATCATAGGAAAAATCTAACCCGTGCGGGAGCACGGGTTGATGGACTAGTGTACTCTAATTGGATTCTAAATGATACCAACTCTGATTTAGTTCTCTGGTTACTTATTGTTACCCTTTTTTCTTCTACCACTGCTGGTGTGTATATTACTCTGATCCACAGGGTGTGTACAAAAAGAGAGAGATTGCTGTGAAGAAGCTTTATCAACTGCAAGGACTTGACGACTACGGGTTCAAGGAATTCCGTATCCTTAGTAAGATCAACCATCAAAATGTCGTGCGGTTCGTTGGCTACTGTCATGAGTCACAGCGTAGGTTCATGGAGTACGACGGGGAACTAATTGCTGCTACAGTAATAGAGCGAGCTCTCTGCTTTGAATATACGCATGGTGGGAGCCTTCACCAACATATTAAAGGTATAATAATTAGTTATTCTTTAGTACACCTACTGTTTCAAATTATAATTTTCTCTAAATTCTCTAGGTATATAGAGTTTGTTATGCACCTTGGTATACTTAATAAAACCTATGTATCTAGAGAAGGCATAATGACTTACAATTTCGATCGGTCAATGGCAGGAGTATTTTTTTTATTGGGTACAACTTGGGCGCACACAATTCATACACTCCGCACTCACACCATATGTACGCATATGTGTGCGCAGGGGGGCTATTGTTTTTATTAGGTACAACTTGGATGCACACAACCTACACTCACATCGTCAGAGGGAATATTTAACAGGCTACAATATGATTTGGTTGCCTTATATATTTCCTTTTTGTCATTTATATTACAGACGAGTCTTGCGATCTTCACTGGTCAACATGTTATGATATTATTAGAGGGGTCTGTGAGGGCTTAAACCACCTGCATACTGCAAAGGGAAGACCTATTTTCCACCTGGACTTAAAACCTTGTAACATATTGCTTGATAAGAATATGACGGCAAAAATTGGAGATCTTGGTTTGTCCAGACTTGTTGCTACAACAGAAACCCATAGAACTGAGATCCTCAAAGGAATACAGTAAGTTGATCTGATGTGGCATTTTAATTTTCACCAGTTTTTTTTTTAGGCAATGCCTTATAACAAGCAGGTTCAGTTTGCATTGGACTAATAACCATAATCTTGGATGCCCTAATCATGTCACATCATGAAGTGGACACCTGCCACCTGAATACAAATATGGTGGTTTTATATCGAAGAAGTTTGATGTATTCAGTTTGGGAGTCATAATTCTGAAAATAATGGCCGGAAACAGAGGCTACTCCCGATGTTACCAATTGCCTCCCAAAGATTTTTCTGAGCTTGTAAGTAAGATTACTCTCTCTTTATACTATCACCAGCTGATGCATGCCTTTTCTAAGTATCAGGTATTAACATTATGTACATGCATGTCTCCCACAACTTTCTATCTTTATTTGACAAATTCACAGGTCATTAACAACTGGAAGGAGAGGCCGCCGAAACAATGGCACTCATCACAAGAAGTAGACATTCTACAAGTCAAGGCTTGTGTGGATATAGCACTAAAATGTGTAGATGCCGACATGAGAAGAAGACCTTCTGTACAGGAGATTGTACATGAACTGGAATTACTAGAGTCTAACATCAAGAAAATGATACAGTTGAGTTATTTTTTTCAGCAAAAAAAAATATTTGGAAAAAATATTTCAGTCACATTATATTTACCATATTTTGTTTTAATTATAGCCAAGTCCACAAGTACCAATGATATCTCATTTTGAGGATTATTTATTTATGTAACTATGTTACAAATTTGCATTAGAATAAAAAAATTCTAGTGGGACATTTTTTGAACTGCAGGTTGAGATTGCACTATGCAACATTATGGCCCATGTCATGAACTGAATTGGGCCGCCCGAAAGTGGCTAATCGGGCCAAACGCGGCGAACCCCGGCCGGGAGCGGCCGGGCGCACGGGGCAGGGGCAGGCCCCGCCCCCCACCGCCGCCTCCCTCGATCTACGAGTCCGAGTCCGCTTCTATCTTAAGTTAGAATTATTTTAGGTAATTTTGGTGTGCAAGGGCCTATCTCATCTATAAGGGAGACCCTTATTAGGAATTAAATAAATATTATTCGAATAAATAAATAGGATTTGCTTGTAAAAGGTATTCGGATCTATAAAGAAACCTTTAGAGAGATTGCTTAGATTACAAGTCCCACTAGTCGGGCTATATAAGCAAGAGGCATGTAATCTCTAGGGGATAAGCAAGCAATAAAAAATATCTTCAGCTCTCGGCTCTTGGGCCCCCCCTGCCCCTGCCCGGCGCGCCGCGCCCGCACCAGCGCCGCCGCCCGCCGCCCGCCCGCCGCCGGCCGCCGCTGCCGGCGGGCCGCCCCCCCGACGGCTCCTCCGCTCCACCTCGTTGCTCGTGCGCTGCTGTCGCCGCCGGCGTGAAGCTGCAGCCCCCCACGTCCCGTTTGAATCTACAACGGTCGGCGAACACGTGTCAATTCCGGCCCAATCTGGCCGGAATCGGCGGACCGATATCCGGAGACGGGGGCGATTCCCACCGCCGATGGCTTCGAGATGAAGAGTTCACCATGGCGCTCAAGAAGCTCCTAGATGAGAAGCGCACCGGATGAGCCAGCGCGCCGGACATGGAGACCGGCATCCGTCGCATGGAGTACGCCTACATCAACTCCGGGAACTCCAAGACGTCGACGACGACGGCTGGAGGACAGCCCAGCGGCCGCCGCCGGCCGCAGGGCGAGGGCGGGCGCGCCCGGCCCCCCCGCCCCCTCCGTGCCGCGGATCCCGGCGTCGGCTCCGACCCCCGCTATCCTCCGGCTCGAGGAGGAAGATGGCGCCGACCATGACGCGACCGGCCGTCATCGACGTCATCATCGACGACATCGCAGCACCGGCTGCCCTCTCTCCTCTCCCCGACACCTGCTACCGAGCGGGCCTCTCCGGCGAGATGGTGCCACCCACGGCGCCCTGCCGACCCCCGGGCGCCACCCGCGGCGCCCTGCTCTGTCCCTCGTCGGGCGCCACCCGTGGCGCCCTGCACCGTGCTTCCACCGGAGATACACCCTCCCCGCTACGTCACGCGCTGCAAGTCAAGAGTTCGACGGCACCGATGACCCGACCACTGGATTCGCAAGTTGGAGCTCTTCTTCGAGCTCAACACGGACATCAACCCGGACTACTACGTGAGTTACGCTGCTTTCCACACAGGTCTTGCTGCAGATGCGGTACATGGATCTGTCCAAGAAGAAGTCCCCGCTCGAGTGGGATGAGTTCACCGGGCGCCTCCGACATCGCCCGGTCCTCCCCAACACCTCGGTGCCATGGCGGCATACGCACCGCCTTCCCGGAGGGCAAGCTGCAGGACTACATCAACGCCTTCGAGGTCTATGCGACACGCATGGATTTTGAGGGACAGCGCCACAGCGTCGGCCTCTTCGTCGAAGGCTTGCGCACCTCGGCCGCGGGCGGCACTCGAAAGTGGTTCGAGTCCCATTCCATGGAGGAGGCCATCGACCTGCGACGCCAAGATGCGCCAGGGCGAGCGGACGACGGCGACCCGGCACCGGCAGCGGCAAAGGGCCGGCCGGCCACCCCATCGACACCGGCAACCTCGGCGGCGACATCAAGGCAGCCCCGGTTGACCGCATACCGGGCCGTAAGCGTCGTCTGGCTTGCTGCTATGGGCGACATCGGCGGGCTGGCGTCGAGCGACATCATCACGTCGTTGCACACGGCTCGACGCACAACAAGGAGCTTCGGCATCATCTCCAACGCCATCGAGTTTGGGGAGCTCTGGCGCCCGAGTGGAGCCTCCACTATGGAATTGTGAGGTACTTCCATCGCTACTACATCCCCGCTGCGAGCTTCTCGGGACTTCCTGGGGGGAGAAACGTCCCGCCGCATGGCGTAGTAGTGGGCTTCCACCTCCCCAACCGTCCCGGGAAGATCGGGCGTTTCCGGCGTCCGTGCTACTTCTCCAAGCGCGCCCGACGAGCGGTGAGGGTGCCACCGTCCTTCTCTTCGACAATAATGGCGGCGTCTTCTTCCGCATTGGGAACGCCACCGTCGGTGCAGCATGGACACGGGGAGATCCAATTTGGGGCCGCCCGTGTGAGCACGCCCGATGACCTCCTCTACGGCTGCCTCCTCGACTTCGCCTCCTCGCCGCCTCTGACAGTTCGCCCACGTCGCGAGGCAAGTTCATGCCAAGGTGACGGTGCGGCGACCTACACCTACACGTCGCCTCCGCCCGACCGCGGATGATCGAGCTGTCCGGGACTCTAAGCGCCTCCGTCATGCGCCGTGCATGGGCGTAACGTCCCTTTGTGCAGCCCGGCTGAGCTTCAAGTTCAACATCTACGCCCGGCGACCTCCACCTCGACTTCTCCTTCGCCCGACAAGGACGCCCGATGAAAATCGCAACGGCGACAACGACAAGTGCGGTCCTCTCATCTCTTCGGGCGGAGTGGTCACCTCTCCGATCGGTTCGCCCTCTTCGCCACTACGTGGTGGGTTGGGCGGCACGTGGACGCCGCCTCGTCGAGCGGTGGGGAGATGTCATGACCCGCAGTGGGCCGCCCGAAAGTGGCGGCCGGGCCAAGCGGCGAACCCCGGCCGGGAGGGGCCGCGGGGCGGGGCCGCGGGGGGGGGCCGGCGCCCCCTGCCGCCGCCGCCTCCCTCGATCTCTGAGTCCGAGTCCGCTTCTATCTTAAGTTAGAATTATTTTTAGGTAATTTTGGTGTGCAAGGGGCTATATCATCTATAAGGGAGACCCTTATTAGGAATTAAATAAATATTATTCAGAATAAATAAATAGGATTTGCTTGTAAAAGGTATTCCGGATCTATAAGGAAATCTTTAGAGAGATTGCTTAGATTACAAGTCCCACTAGTCGGGCTATATAAGCAAGAGGCATGTAATCTCTAGGGGATAAGCAAGCAATAAAAAAATATCTTCAGCTCTCAGCTCTTGGCTCCCCTGCCTCCCTGCCCCTGCCCGCGGCCGCCGCCGCCCGCACCAGCGCCGCCTCCCGCCCCGCGCCCGCCGCCCGCGCCGCCGCTGCCGGCCGCCGCCCCCCCCCCGCCGGCTCCTCCGCTCCACCTCGTTGCTCGTGCCGCTGCTCGCCGCGCCCGGCGTGAAGCTGCAGCCCCCACGTCCCGTTTGAATCTACAACGGTCGACGAACACGTGTCAATTCCGGCCCAATCTAGCCGGAATCTGACAGCCCACATAAATTAAACAACCCATTTAATTTGGATGCATTTTTGTAAGTAAATGCAACATGATAAATTGAAGTTCTGAAAGTTATATGTTTTGTGTTCTCGATTTCAGGCTAGCTGTGCGACTATACCATGGATCTCTTGGTGAAAACTATAGGTACGCAAATGCTAGATTTGAGAAATTATTTGTTGAATAATCTGAAGAAGATAAACTGAGGAACAATTTTCTTATGTGTACAACTCATCATATTGCTCCTACAGTTGAGTTATTTAGTTTTCCAAATATTTTATATAACTATATGATACTCGTTGGAGGTTAATTAAATAAGGTTCCGTGTCCCTAGACACTTTAGGATGTATGTGGAATATATAATGCCAAAAGGTCTACTTAACCCCTGGTCGTCTACTTCACATCCTTACCTTTTGCAGTACATTGAAGGTGTCATCCAATCAATCCTTGATATGTTAGGGGATTATGTGGAATTTTTTTATATGCCACATTAGCAAAACCACTTTCAAAACTGAGCATCTTGAGAGTTTTGCATTCACATTTGGCATTTGCATATGTTGTCAAAGACCTCAAAATCACCCTCCAACAGTTTTGCATTCACGTTTGACATTTGGGAAGAGTTGACATTTTCTCCGGCAATTGGAGCATTTTTGCGCGTGAGCTCCTTTGGCATTCGCGCATGCAGGTGGCGGATGGGTCTCGCGGACGAGAGGAACCAACAACCGCTCCCCTCCCGGCCACACTTTTCTCATATGCCAAACCAAAAATAAGCAAACTGTTGGATGAGCCTCTTTTTTTTTGCCTTGGCATTTGGAATGAGGAGTTGGCAAACAAGTCAAATGTCAAATCAAAAATATCAAAACTGTTGGAGATGCTCTTAGAAGTTATCTGCTCAGAGCTTGGTTAGCTCGAAAGTTTAAGGTTTATAGAAGGAAATCCAAGAGGCCCTTAGTTTTTGTATATATTTAATTCTCTTGTCTTACTTCACCTATTTCAAGAAAGAAAAATCCAACTTACTTTTCTGATGTATGAGTTATTTTTTCTTTCACTAATTTGACAAAATGCCCTTTTTACTTAGAATGGAAAATATTCACATGGAACTTGACTTATTGGAGTCTATAATTGGTAGATGCGAGAGCCCAAGGCATCTAAAATTGCCATTGTTGCAGTTCATCACAAACCATTTCTCCGATAACCTAAAAATTGGCTGTGGTGGATGCGGAGTAGTTTACAAGGTAGATTGTTTTCTTATTGCACGAAGCATAGCTTACTTTGATCTGATTTTTATTACCATTCTCACCAGAATGTTCTAACAGGGCATCCTGCGAAACCAGATTACAGCTGTCAAAAGGCTTTTGAACAGCCATACAATTGAAGACACGATGTTTCATCGTGAGGTTAAAAGCATGATGATGGTTAACCATAAAAATGTGGTACGATTTCTAGGCTACTGTTCACATACAGAAGAACGGGCACTCAAAATGCAAGGAAACCTTATTATTATGGCCGAGGTTCGGGAAAGATTGCTCTGTTTTGAATATTTAATCAATGGAAGCCTTGAGAGCTACCTTACTGGTATGATAAGGCACAATTTACTAGACTAAACATTATGATCCATGTATTTCACTTATTCCATTGTTATTCCTTTTTCAACCCTACTTATTATTTATTAAGCTATGTGGTATAATTATATGGAACACATTGGACAAATCAAATGTCTCAACAATCAATATCCATATATGCAGTTGTGCATAGTAAATCAAACACTAGAGGATTACTGCTTCCGTCTAGCTAGCTCTTAATTAAACTTTTGCTTCTGCAGATGAATTAAGAGGGCTTGAATGCAAAACTCGGTATCAAATAATTAAAGGAATTTGTGATGGTTTGCATCATCTTCACAATGAAATTCATATTATTCATATGGATCTCAAAGGTGCCAATATACTACTGGACAGTAACATGGTGCCAAAGATAACTGATTTTGGTCTATCAAGATTAGGCAACATATCACAAACTAGGAGCTCAAAACGTCTTGTAAAAGCTTAAAATTTTGAGAAAACATTTTTTTTATTCTGATATTTGCACTATTGAAGTTTTATTGACATAATCTGTCGAACCATTGGTTGTTCACGTAGAGGATACTGTGCTCCTGAGTACCCGCTTGAAGGCAAAATGTCTGCTAAATCGGACATATATAGTTTGGGTGTTATAATTCTAGAGCTGGTCACCGGAAGTAAGGAGGATCCAAACATTACTCAAGTAAGTTGGCTCAGTATCAATTAATATAATGCTTCAAACAATCATGGAAAGGGGGAAATGGAATCAAACCGTTGCAATTTACTATTGTGGGAACATTTGGTTCTAGGAACTGTATAAGTTAGGGCTGTATTTAAATACAGAAAAATGTGTGGAAGTGAAGGCCGATGTGTAGTTTTTAAAAACGAAACACCAAGGTTGCAATGGTCTGGTTTAATTAGACCTGGTACCATTTGTATATTAAACGTAAAGCACATTCGTGATTTTCTATTTGTTAGTATTTAAACTGAAAAATCAAGCACTCAATGCTAACCATAGGCAGTTTCCCTCGAGTAACCGAAAATATAAGAAGTTCACTTTGTTCAAAATTGGTAACCATATTTGTTTGGTTACTCGACCAACAATTTCTTGAAATAATAATACAGGGTTCTCATATTACAAAACTAATTGAACCTACTAGGCATTTTCAAAATTGAAAGGGGAAATTTATGCTGTATGATTTGATGCCACATAAATGACATTTTTTGAGTGAAACAGGAGGGTCGTAAGCCCTCTTTGGAATTTTATTAGAATAAGTGTACAACGTTTTTACAAAGAAATTGTCACAGCGACGACGGGAGGCGGCGGCGACACCGGCAGGCGCACTGCAGGGGGGCGGCGACTCGCGGGAGGAGGGGGGCGGCGGCAGGGCAGGGAGCAGGGAAATATTTTCTTTATTGATTGCCCCTAAGAGATTATAGACCCCTTAATTATATAGCTCTCCTATGGGCGGCGGCCGGGGCAGGGAGCAGAAATATTTTCTTTATTGCTTGCCCATAAGAGATTCATGCATGACCCCTTACTTATATAGTCCTCCCTCCGGGACTTGTATCTCAAGCACTCTTTAATGGTTTTCTTATAAGATTAGAATACCTTTTACAAGCAAACCCTTGTTCTTATCCAAATAGGAGACTCCCCTTGTAGATTGAAAATATCTCCTTCACACCAAAAGTCCTAAATTATCCTAACCGAACTCCTACTCTAATTTCCGAAAAATCCACGAGAAGGGCGGCGGCGACGGGAGGGCGCGCGTGGTTGGTCCGGGCGCCCCCGCCGGCCGCGGGGCCCCTTGGGACGGCCCCACTAAGCCCGATCGCTGGGCTGTGACATCTCCCCCTTTCTCCGGCCGTGGCGTCCTCGCGGCTGGATAAAACTCCATTATGTGACAGGGAGCAAGGTCCGTGTACATGGCATGATGAGCTCGACACATAGAACCAATCTTTCATGCACGGATTGGCGAGAATCATGTTCTCTCGGGTGCGGACTTGGGCAACCTCCATGAAGTAGTGAAGATTACCGATGTAGTCGTGGTAGATGTATTGATGAACTGCTTGCCCTTGTGAATTTGTTGTCTCTCGGCAAGCCCCGAGAAGAAGCTCGATTGGAATCCACGATTCTAGATGCCGATGGAGCATGTCTCGAGGCTCTCCTAGAATATGAAGTGGCATGGTGAGGTGGTGTGATGAAGAGGCCATGAGGCGCCAGATAGTGACATCGCGGCGTGTTGGCGGGGGTGCAAGGTTGAGCATCGTACCATATATGAAGGAGCCAATATCAAACATGCAAGGAGAGAGCTGGTGCATCTCTTTATCCGCAGTGTAGTTGATTTAGACGTTGTCGAGGTTGAAGAATTGGTGATCCATGTTGTCGAGGAAGATGACGCGGGCTATGCCCACATGGTGGCGCCGTGGCCGCACTCCGCCGAGCAGGATGGCCGTCGGGGCTGCTTGTCGCCGGGGGCGATGTAGGCGCCCAGGCGAGGTAGTTGATTCGCCAATCCCCTTGCGGCCAGAAAGGCCCCAAGAGAGCCGGTAGTAGCAAAGTGAGGAGGCTAGAAGGTAGAAGAAACCGTCAAAAGAGGAGGAAGCCATCTTCTAGCGCCCAAGCGGGCAACAGCGGCGCTGTTGGGCGTCGAGGGCTATCCTTCAGAGGGGAGTGGTCGAAAGTGTCGTTAGATGGAGCTAGATGAAGACGCCTAACAATGTGTCATAGAGGTCGAGGGCGCTAGCATGCCTTGGGCGCTTGCCGAGATGTGAGGCAAAGCCTTGTGCGCCGGTCTGGTTGCCTCCATGTCCATGCGCGGGGGTGGTGCTTGCATGAATGTCCTGGCCTGCCCCTGTCTATAGTATGTCAGCTCGTGTGATGGGAAGTCCAAAGTCACCCTCCCCAAGCTTGCCAGGCATGGGATGCCGATGATGACGTTGATGTCGCTGCCAATGTGGAGGACGTGGCGTCGAGCGCGGACCGATCGTCGTATGCCACTATATGGCATGTTGAGGTGGCGCAATGCAGGTTTGGATCGGCCACTGAACAAAGGCTGTGGGTAGTCCGACTATAGCCATCACACAAGGATCAACGTAGTTGTTCGTGGCTCTGAATCGTCGGCGATCTTTGCGACACCCGTGCTTGAAGTCACTCCAAGTAGAGAGAGTGGACACCACGCACCGGGGAGTCAGGATCCCCAATGAGGACCCCAGTCGGCGCCCTCCGAGGTGGTGGCGCGCCGTCCTTGTCGTCGTCGTAGCCAATGAAGACTGTGATGTCGAAGAGGTGCTTGCGGTTGTGACCACACGAGAAGGGCTCGTCACAGGTGAAACCCAATTTCTCCTTGCGTCGTTTTGTCATCTACTCCGGGGTCAGTCGCTTGAACGGCCGAGTCGGTGTAGCTGTCGTTGGAGTCATCGATGATGGTGGCACCACATGTAGCGCTAGAGGTGGCGTCTTGCACCTCTGTGGTGCCATCTTGCTAGGGTTGTTGAGGATGGTGAGTCGTCGTTCTTACGCATACGGCAAGTGACATGGCCGCCTCCATGTCCTTGGGGTTCTAGAGCTCGGCGTCGGTGTTCAGCGGTTCACCCAAATTCCGTTGTGTAGATGTTGACCTCCTACTAATCATCGAGGTGCGGCGTGCCACGTGCTCCGGGGAACTGCTACGTGTACTCGTCGATGGTTCCTGTCCTGCAAAGAGATGCCAACTCGCCCAGCGGATTGCGTCGGGCGGCTAGACCGAAGCGCTCATTGACATACTGGGTGAAGCATGCCCAATCTGTCACTGGCTTCTCCTAGGATAGTCACATGTACCACTATTGTGCTCCTCCAATAAGATGGTAAGATGCATACAAGACTTGCTCTATGGATGACATACTTTGACCTCTGAAGAACTGTTCACAGTGGTTGATCCAGGATAGGGTATCCTGTTTTCCATCGTACGTCGGGAAGGATAGCTTGTGCAGACGAGGAGCTAACCCGGGAAAGTGATCTAGAGGGGCAAGCGGGGAGAGGCCTGGTGTACCTTGGGGGGTGGCGCCCCTGGTAACGGCGCTGGCCCTAGCATGGCGGCACATCTGGTCTCCATCTCTGCTACGATCTGCAGTTGGGTGGCTGTCTTGGGGTCCTCCTTGTAGGCCTTGAGAAATGCATGACTTCATGTCCTTCTCGAGATCAATCATCATCTCCCGCTTGCGTTCCTCCACCGGATCGGTATCGGAGAGGATGGAGACTTGATATGCGGCGTGCTTTCGGGCGTTTGGTGATCGTGGTTGGACAGATCTTGTAGGAGCTTCTTCGAATCGGCATCCATGGTGGTGGGTGGATCGAAGTGGCCTCTGGATACCAGCTGCATAGCCGCGACGGGAGGCGCCGGAGACACCGGGCCGCGGCCAGGGGGCGGAGCAATGGCGGGGTGACGGCGTCGCGGCTAGAGGGGGGGCGGCGCTGCGGCGGGGTTGGAGGGGGGCGGCCGGGCGGGGAGCAGAAATATTTTCTTTATTGCTTGCCCATAAGAGACATGCAGACCCCTTACTTATATAGTCCTCCTGCGGGACTTGTATCTCAAGCACTCTTTAATGGTTTTCTTATAAGATTGGAATACCTTTTACAAGCAAACCCTTATTCTTATCCTAATAGGAGACTCCCCTTGTAGATTGAAAAAAATCTCCTTCACACCAAAAAGCCCTAAATTATCCTAACCGAACTCTTACTCTAATTTTCAAAAATCCAGCGGAAGGGCGGCGGTGGCTGCTGGCCCGTGGGCCGGCCCCATTGGGCCCCATCGCCTCGGGTGTGACAGAAACCTTATCAAACAACGAAAAATATCAAATAAATTACTCATGGAATTTTATGCATTGGGAAAAAAAAGGTTGATAGCTTGCTTTTGCTCTGAGGATAACCAGCAATAAAGTCTTATCAGAATGACAAACAAAATACTTCTACTGATTTCAAATGGACTCGACTAAGTACCTCATCGTTTCAGAAATTCTAAATCACATTTATCCATGAATAATGGCAGGTACATAAAAAATGGAAGCATAGATGGAATAAGACAGCAAAGGATGCACAACTAGGGTACAAGCAAGTGGCTACACGCTCGATTTGGTGGGAAGATGCAAGCGTCTTCCCAAGAGGACACCACAAATATGTGGAGGGCTACTATCGAGGCCACGGTCGCGGAGGAGGATCGGAAAGGAGACCGACTCCGGCAAACCGGCGGATCCATCGTTGGAGAGAGCAGTGAAGGAGAAGGCCCACGTCGCGGCGCCCCTGAAGGTGGCAACATCCAGACCGGATGTGGCCTGTGCCCATCCGGTCACACGTCTTGGCGGCCACAGGTGGGGTGGCAAGGCTACTGCTGTGGCTGGGGTTGCTTGGGTGACGGCGGGTGCTAGAGGAGGAGCACGAGAGATGCGGCGCGAACCAGGAAAGGCAAGGGTGAGGCCGGCTTGGGCAGAGGTGAACCGGAGAGGGCGGCGCACGGCGGCCCCTTCGCGGTGGCCACGGTGGACAGCAGCGTCGAGGAATTGAGCACACGACCAACCCGGGCAGAAAGGGCCCACTCAAGTTTGTGAGGGAGCTGTGCAAGGACAAGGTGAAGTGGGTGGCCATAGCTATTGGATGTTGGTGGATTGGTGGAGGCCAATTGGGCTTGGATGGAGGTGGATTAATTGGTGATGTCTGGAGGACGAGGTCAATCTCGCGGATGCTCCAGAGCGAGCGGTAAGGCGGTGCTACGGCTCCCGTCTGCTCTCCAACCCAGCCACCAAGGCGTGGGGGAGCTGGCGGCCATGGCAATCTCTACGCGGTGCGCTGTGGTCACACGAGGACTCGCCCGGTGAGTTTGACCTCTGCCGGGAGGGGCAGCACTCGGGGTTGGGGCGCGGCTAGCCGAGGCATCTCCGGTCGCTGCTGGGCTCGGCGTGCAGGCGCTGCCGACCATGGTGGCCTCTACGTGCACATCGCGGTCTAAGCGTGGCCTCAGTTGCGTGCAGTGTTTTGGATATCGTTTCGGCCAAAAAAAAAATCTGTGCCTAGCGATAGAAATGAATATCGGCAATTTCGGCGATTATCGGATTTTCTCGCTGCCAAAGATGTTCAAACTGACTTTAAAGAAATAACAAAATTTATTCAGATTTTAAATTTCACTAATTATCAGGCCAATATAGCTTAATGTCAGGCCTGGCCAATAGAAACGAATTTCACCGATTATCAGGAATTTTGGTCCGAAATTCTAAACCCCTTGCGCAGGTCGGAGATCTCGAATACTTATGCTTTATGATTTTGTACCACGTAAAACACATGTTAATAAAGTATTTATTTTTTCTCAAATTGCAAAAGCCTTATCATAAGGACGAACAAAATACTACATACATTCAAATGGACTAAGTATCTCGTAGGTTCATACAATTCTAACTTACATTATCTGTCAACAAAAATAATGGCAGGTACATAGAAGATGGAAGCATCGGTGGAATAAAACAGCGAAGGATGCACAATTGGGGTACAAGCAAGTAGCTACATGCCTCCATTTGGCGGGAAGATGCATGCAGATAGACCCAGCAGATAGGCCACATGTATGGGATATAATCAGTTATCTCAACCAAATGGACAGTTGCTACGCGGAAACAAGCGATGGCACCGAATGCATGGAGTTGGAGGATTTGCTGGGAATTGAGCCACTCGAAATTCATCTACCCTTCGAGCTTAACAAGCAGATATCATGCTCTGTTGAGCTGACCAATGATACGGATGATCAATTTGCCTTCAGAATCTCGACCACCAGCCTGCGTCCGTATTGCATAGAGGCAAACGTAGGTACTGTTCCACCACGGTCTAAGTGCCGTGTTACCATAGCGCTGCAGGCACTAGATAAGGCACTCCCGGATCAACAGTGCAGGGACGAGTTCTGCGTCCGAAGCACCAGGGTTGACGGGAGTCTTGTAGCTACGAATATAGGTGAAGACATCTTCAATGAAGAGCCAGGTAAAGTGATCGATACGGTGAATTTCAGTGTTGTTCTTACCGAGGCGTCATCTCTATCTCTGGTGACCACTGAGATGTGGAAGATTTAAGCACACAAAAAGGAGTACGAATGACATCTGGGCCGGCGGAATGCTGCAAGCGGGGATCACCCATGCATAGGTTTAATTTTGTGCACCATATGCTGAGTGCATCCCAATATGCCTAAAGCGAATTTATATTGTTTAGACAATAATGTATCTTAAAGTAGTGTATCTTATGCAGATAAAACCTTTGACAAATTTCTTTGGACATGTCATGAACCAGAATTGGGCCGCCCGAAAGTGGCTAACTCGGGCCAAACGCTGGGCGAACTCCGGCCCAGGAGGGGCCAGGCGCCAAGGCCTTACAGAGGGGCCGGGCCCCCTGCCGCGCCGCCTCCCCGCGATCTACGAGTCGAGTCTACTTCTATCTTAAGTTAGAGTTATTTTAGATAATTTTGGTGTGCAAGGGGGCTATCTCATCTATAAGGGAGACCCTTATTAGGAATTAAATAAATATTATTCGGAATAAATAAAATAGGATATGCTTGTAAAAAGGTATTCCAATCGTATAAGGAAAAACCATGTAGAGATTGCTTAGATTACGAGTCCTACAAGTCGGGCTATATAAGCAAGAGGCATGTAATCTCTAGGGGATAAGCAAGCAATAAAAAAATATCTTCAGCTCTCAGCTCTTGGCTCCCTGCCCCGCCCCGCCCCTCAAGCGCCAGCCGCCGCCGCCTCCTCCCCTCCCCACGGCTCCTCCGCTCCACCTCGTCGCCGCGTGTTGCTGCTCGACGCCGCCGGGCGTGAAGCTGCAGCCCCCTACGTCTCGTTTGAATCTGCAACGGTCGACGAACACGTGTCAATTCGGCCCAATCGAGCCGAATCGGATGTACCGGTATCCGGAGACCGGGGCGATTCCCACCACCGATGGCTTCCTAGATGGAGGAGTTCGCCATGGCGCTCAAGAAGCTCCTAGATGAGGCGCACCGGATGAGCCGGCGCTTCGACGACATGGAGACCGCATCCGTCGCATGGATGCGCCTACATCACCTCCCGGGAACTCCGCACGTATGATGACGACGGCCGGAGGACAGCCAGCCGGGCCGCCGCCCGCCGCAGCCTGGGGCCGCCCGGACGCGCCCCCACGGCGCCCCCCACCCCCCTCCGTGCCGCGGATCCCGGCGTCGGCTCCGACGCTGCTATCCTCCAGCTCGAGGAGGAAGATGGCGCTGACCATGGACGCACCGCCGTCATCGGCGTCATCACCGACGACATCGCAGCACCGGCTGCCCTCTCCTCTCCCCGACACCGCTACCGAGCAGGGCTCTCCGGCGAGAGATGGTGCCCTGCGGGCGCCCTGCCGACCCCGCGGCGCCACCCGCGGCGCCCCCTCGCCTCCCCTGTCGGCGCCACCCACGGCGCCTTGCAGCGATGCTTCCACAGGAGATACGCCTCCCCCGCTACGCCACGCTACCGCAAGTCCAAGAGTTCCGCACGGCACTAACGACCCCGACCTGCGGATTATAAGTTGGAGCTCTTCTTGAGCTCAACACGGACATCGACCGGACTACTCACGTGAGTTACGCTGCCTTCCACCTCACCGGTCTTGCTGCGATCACGGTACATGGATCTGTCCAAGAAGAAGTCCTTTCCGAGTGGGGCGAGTTCTGAGCGCCCCGACATTGTTGGTATAAATTAACTTGAGCAGAGAAATCGCTAAAGCGCACGGATACCGATGTAGCTTTCACCCGGAGTATTCCGTGTGTCGATTTCCACGGGAACGTGAAGTGTACTAGAAAGAGTAGGAACGTCGAGAAGAAAAGAATAATGATGTGGGGAGAGAGTTTAGAATTTTCTAAGTATTCTAAGTTGATCTAAATAATCAAAGGCTTGCTTTTACTTTACTTACGTCTGAGCAACGGTACCGCCCCGATCCTCGAAAAAGACGGGGAAGGGGTGATCGGGAGAAAGGCCGCCAAAAAGCTCTATTTAATCACCAACCCGAACGTGGTGGAATACAAAGACCGACAGGGTGTCACCCCCGGGCTACCACAACTAACCGTGGGATTGGCGCAAACTCAGGTAATCTCTAGTCTAGACACCACGCCTACACTATTAATTACTACTCTAATTTCACGTTAAAACTAGAGCACTCAATACGAGCAAAGATCCAGTAAATATTGTAAAGTAAGAACTGAAATTAATAGAATAAATAGAAATAATAAATGAAGAACACGGAGAGAAGACGAACTAGTTGCTGTAGATGTACAATGTTGATGAAGATCCGACGAACTAGTTGTTTGTAGATGTACAATGTTGATGAAGATCCGGCAGTCCGGATCTCCGCCTTTCTCCGCTCCTCTCTCCTTGATCTTACAACTAGATGAACTAGAAGAACTAGATCTAGAACTAGAACTAGACGAACTAGACAACTAGAGGGACCTCTCTCTCTTCTAATATGAAACCCTAGATTTTGCTCGCCGATAGCTAATGAAGAGATGATCCGAGATGATTGAAGCCGGGGGCACGGGGGGGCTTGCTTATATATGGGTCTTCTTATGTCTCTTCGACCAAAGCAAGCAATATGGTACTAATCTTCATGGGCCTTGACAATGAACGATGACCATTGGATCAAACCGACATTATACGACCGGTTTAGATTGCGTCTTAGAGGCGGTGGAGGAAGCTTCCCGAGGCAGGGTGACTTGCCGCCAAGCCGGGCCGATCGGGCACGGTTATTGGTCGATCGGCCCGGTGGGTCCCACCACGGCCCCCGCTGATGCGTCGTGGCTTTCGGAGTCTTCTAGATGATGTTTTCTTGATTGCCAAGTTTGGTTCACGCGTCGGAGTAATCCGGAGCCTTCTAGACTTGTTTCGGAGTTGGATTGCGTTGCGTTACGTCGGTCGTATGCCACGTCATTTCTCCTTTGTTTTTCTCAAGTTAAGTCCCTCGCAAATCACAACTTTACCAAAACTCATGGAAATCATTAGTATAAACCCCTAATAAGGTTATCTAATTATATTTTAGTCCTTTTCCATGTTTAGTTGACAATTAAAAGTATACGTTAACATGTGTCAACAAACTCCCCCAAGCTTACCCTTTGCTAGTCCCTAGCAAAGCTATATGCTATAATAGGATCAGGAGTTGCTACTACGCTTTCATACCTCGGAAATACCGTGGTTTATCGAAATAAATTCTCCTCTTAACCAGATTGCTCCCTCATACCTGTTTACCATGGGGCGTAGCCTTTTCACGAATCATAAGCAAGATAAAACAATCAAGTTAAGTACCATGTCTCAAGTTCTTTGATCAACTATCATCCTGGGGTTTTGCAATATTTTTCAAAAGAAACTCAGAGATCCTATGTATGACCCTCTTAAGTAGATGGTATGTAGTGGTGTCACACATGTGGTAGGACATACATAGTGGGATGATAGTGGTGAAGTGGATGAGGATGAAAGGTAGTAAATAGCCTTTAGCCTTTTCTAGTATTATTATTTTTTTTTTTTTCTCAAGCATCTTGGACTATATCTCTTTCTAAAAATTGCTAAGACCGGGCTATTCATTCTTGGAGAGGTGGGCTTTTGCCCCGGACTTGTGTCCATTTTTCTCTCTCCTTAGAGATGTGGGCCCTACTCACCCTCGGACACGTATCCATTATTCATCTCTAAATATATTTAGGAGGTAGGCCCTTCTCGCCTAGTATGACTTTTTGTCCGTTACTCTCCCTCTCTCGTCTCACTTTTCTCTCTAAATATTTATTTTTTTTTTTTTTTTTTTCTTCTTTCTTTTTTTTTTTCGAATATAGCCCATCCTCTATTTAGCATAAACACTGAGAGAGACATATCCAAAAATTGCAAGAGTTTATTTTTATAATTATGGCTATCGGCTTGATGGAATATGGGGAAGCGTATTTCGGGTTAGAAGCAAAGCGTATTTAGTGGAGTGGAATGATCTTGATGCAAATGATAAACTCTTAAGGGTCATAGCTAAGGAACTCATCATGTAATGTTTTATAATTTTCAAAGATAAAAACCAGGAATCAAGTATCTCTAGGAATATGATAAAAAGTAGCTCAACTCTTCATGTATCTTTATCTTTAATGCTAAGACTCGAGATTAAGCATGTGCTTCCCACAGTGTTGGGTTTAGAGCAAATTAAGCATTTAAAGCTTTGGGAGAATCTAAGTCTGAAGTGTAAGTACTTTTAAGAGGAACTATGGCGAGCAACTATTCATCATTTCCTTAGCATATGCCAACAAGATCATTAAAGAGAAAAAGCCAACTAGCGTAGACTCCAAAGCATTTATTCGGACTCTAACAAACTAAGACTCTAATTATGACCAATTAAATCTAGCAAAGCAAACATATATAACTAGCTAATATTAAAATGGATAGGATAGTGATACTTATCGTGATATTTGGGGGTGCTCTCCCCAAATTTGGATCTTGAAGTAGTCCTTTGATTCCTCCTTGGAGCTTGTTCGCCTTCGGGTCTTCCTTAAATATTCTCCCCGCAAATATTAATTCCACATACCGAAGGAACAAATTCTAGGAACATGTTGTGAGCCTTCATGTGCTCACTTCTTTTTTGGGTTTTTCTATAAAAGCATGGACCTTCATGTGCCCACATATTTTTGAAAATTTTTCTATGCAAAAAGGATGATGATGCAAAAACATATGAATGCAATATTTTTTATATTTTTATTTTTGTGCCACCACAAGTAAGGAGTGCTTACATGGGGCTTAAAGATAAACAGATGCAAATGCAACAACATATTTATGGTCTTTTCTAATGCAGGTGTAGGAAAGTAAATATGCTAAAGAAAGTATGCTAATTTAAATATGCTTTGCGAGAAAATAAATATGCAGATAAATATCGAGTTACCTCTCGATGAGAGTTTTGAGTACTTACTCCCATGGCGTGCTGTCATCTCTCGATGCCTCGCCGAATGTCGCGTGGTCACGGTATGATGTCTTCAATGATCTCGACGAGTGGCGTAGATGAGGTAGCCGATGGTGTTTGTTTAGTTGGTGACGCGGGTAGCGGTAGGTCTTCAGGAGGTGTACTCTTGTTGTCCTCTTTAGTAGGTGATGATTCTTTCTTTCCCCATGCTTACTTCTTCGGGTAGCGTCTCGCGTCTTGTTCTTCTTGGGCTTGATAAAGGGAGGATGCCCTCCCCAAGCTAGGTATTCACCTAGTCTCTTAGCGATGTTGGAGTGAGGTAGACAATTGTGGAGGTGTCAACCCCTCTTGGTCCTTCAAATCTTGCTTGATCACTCCTTGAGTGCTTCATCCGATCTTGACAGCTTGCATCTCCTAGTAGGATGGCATCACCCATGTTCCTTGCTCGGTGTATGCATGTCGTAGGTCGGGACATTCACTTGTGGAATTTTGGAGAAGTGGCAAACTCCTCCACATTTTGCGCAAAGTGTGTCATGCTTGCATAGACAAGGTAGAGATCAAGTGCATGGGCTCTATTGGTGGGAAAACACCAATAGAACCAAAACTTTATTCATCTTACTCTATCCTTGGGCACATCTAAACATGGTAACATCATGTGTTCTATTTATTTATGACAAAGGTGACAAGATCAGACACCAAGCATGAAAGTAGCATTTAAAATTGTAACATGAATGATGAGTGATCAAGTGAGTGGTGTGAAGAACAAATTATAGAGCTAAACATATTGAGATCATCGATAGAATCAAGCAAAGTTGTAACTCTAACATGTTTGACTTTATGAGTAAGCCATGATAAAGAGAAGGTTCTATGACTTACCTCAAGATGTTACCTTTAATATTTGGAGCATGATGGCGCTGAAACATCTTGTAGAAGTCCTTGTGTCTTGCTTCATCTCAGTGTGAGCTCATCTCAGGACCTCCCCCAAGCTTATTTGAGAGTGTCTTATTTCCTACAGGGGTTAGTCCGACAAAAGATTCTTTTCGCTCCAATCCTATAATGATTAGTGACAGAAATACCCGAAGGAATATTTACACATGTATATTTATATACTCATATCACAAGGAAAAGTAAGGACTCATGCTCTATCTCAAGAATTCTTATTTTAGGACACAAGCTCGTCCTTAGGAAACCTTTTGAAAGCTACTTAAGATAGTGAAGTGGTCTCCCCTTCAACACCACCTATATCAAGATTCATGACCACGAGATCTAGAATATTTATTATAGATGAACGCATCTACAATCACCCTCTCAAAATCTATAGGAGGCAAGAGCACGAGGGGGTTGTACGTCTTGAGAGTGTTTAGACTAGAGAGACTAGGTAGTTCAGGAAGTTTCTCATGTGAGCATGAACTAGATGAAGTGTCTATGTAGTAGCTTCCATGCTCATTGATGTCATCCTTCTTCTCAAACTCCAAGGTTGATTTGTCATAGATATCTAAAGTTTCTCTTGGAGTGGTGTCTCTCGTGTCGATCTCATCTAAGGTCTCGTCCATCCATTCAACGGCCGTAGCATATAACTCTTTATTATCCTCTAGCCATTGTTGTCGCTCTTCTTGGTCTTCCCGGTGGTCTTGATGGCTCCTATATTTAGGTTGTCTTGATGAATTTTTAGGGCCCTCAAGGGTCTCAGGGGAAAGAGAGTGCAAGGATTCATCGGGGTTAAGGATGGGTCCGAAAATGGATTCGAATATGTAATCTTGTCTAGGCATGGAAGGGGAGAAAATAAGATCGTCTTCTAGGTAGCTTGGCTCTCCTTCTATGGCATCACTAGACATGCCATCATAGAATTCCTCCCGATATCCTTTGTAGGAACGAGAACATTTTCTAGGAGACTCCTCCTCAAAAGAATTTGAAATATATTCACTTGGAGGTCTCTTAGGTGGATGCATTCTAAATGATAAATTCGAGGCATTCCTAGAATTTTCAAAAAAGATCAACCTCGATGGAAGGATGGGATTCATCACTCTCTAAAGTGTTTAGAGTGTGATGTGTTTCCATAGTAGAAGATTCTATGGCAACCAAATCTTTAGAAGATATTATAGGAATTTTAGATTTGGTTGCGTGTGTCTCCTCTTGTTGTTCGGGGCTTGGCTCGACTTCTTTTTCGGGTAACTCATCAAAAACGTTAGTGTAGGGAGTGTTGTCAAGGATTTTCTCAAGAATGGCTTTTCCCTCACTAACTAGTTTATGTGAGAATGATCCTCCCTGAAGTGATGTCGAGATTCAGAGCAACTTCCTTGTTAAGACCGCGATAAAAGTGATAGAGCAGGACATGGTCGCAAGGAAAGGTTTGGGCCCGAATTGGTAAGGCTTGTGAATCTAGCCCAGGCTGCTCCTAGAGTCTCCTTCTCTTTTTGTCTAAATGTAAGAACTTCTATTCTAAGGTCAGCGATTTTATAAAGAGGAAAGAAGGCAAGACAAAATTTGTCTCGAAGTTCATCCCAATCTCCATTTACGTTTCCTCTGAGTGAGCATACCATTTTCTCGCTCTTCCCTCAAGGGAGAACGGAAATAATTTCCATTTAATGGTCTCTTGTGTCATGCCGGGAATATTCCGGCAAGAACACAACTGCTCATAATCTCTAAGGTGGGTGTATGGATCTTCATGTGCTAACCCGGAGAAGGATTGCTCGAACCATGGCTATAAGAGTAGGGCGAAGCTCATAGCCATCTGTAAGAATAGGGTGTGAAGATGATGGAGGCTCCAACATGTCGCCCTTTGGAGCAAAGAATTTAATGATAGGAGTGAAATCCATGTGGTAGGGGTTAAAAGGAAAGAAAGGTAGAAGGGAAAAAAAGGTAAAAAGGTAAAAGGACGATCGTGGTTCTAACTAGCACAGCTACCGTTCCCGCAACGGCGCCGTAAAGCTTGTTGGTATAAATTAACGTGAAAAGAGAAATCCGCAGCGCACGGATACCGATGTAGCTTTCACCAGGGAGTATTCCAGAGTATCGATTTCCACGGGGAACGTGAAGTGTACTAGAAAGAGTAGGAACGTCCAAGAAAAGAATAATGATGTGGGGAGAGAGTTTAGAATTTTCTAAGTATTCTAAGTTGATCTAAATAATCAAAGGCTTGCTTTTACTTTACTTACGTCGAACAACGGTACCGGCCCCGATCCTCGAAAAAAAAGACTGGGAAGGGGTGATCGGGAGAAAGGCCGCCAAAAAGCTCTACGAATCACCAACCCGAACGTGGTGGAATACAAAGACCGACAAGGCCGCCACCCCGGGCTACCACAACTAACCGTGGGATTGGGCGCAAACTCGGGTAATCTCTAGTCTAGACACCACGCCTACACTATTAATTACTACTCTAATTTCACGTTAAAACTAGAGCACTCAATACGAGCAAAGATCCAAAGTAAATATTGTAAAGTAAGAACTGAAATTAATAGAATAAATAGAAATAATAAATGAAGAACCACGAGATTGCCGAAGACGAACTAGTTCTTTGTAGATGTACAATGTTGATGAAGATCCGACGAACTAGTTCTTTGTAGATGTACAATGTTGATGAAGATCCGACAGTCCGGGATCTCCAGCTTTCTCCGCTCCTCTCTCCTTGATCTTACAACTAGATGAACTAGAAGAACTAGATCTAGAACTAGAACTAGACGAACTAGACAACTAGAGGGACCCTCTCTCTTCTAATATGAAACCCTAGATTTTGCTCTCCGATAGCTAATGAAGAGATGATCTCGAGATGATTGAAGCCGAGGGGCCTGGGGGGCTTGCTTATATATGGGTCTTCTTATGTCTCTTCGAAAGAAGTAATATGGTACTAATCTTCATGGGCCTTGACAATGAACGATGACCATTGGATCAAACCGACATTATACGACCGGTTTAGATTGCGTCTTAGAGGCGGTGGAGGAAGCTTCCCGAGACAGGGGGTGACTTGGTCGCCAAGCCGGGCCGATCGGCCCGGTTATTGGGTCGATCGCCCGGGGTGGGTCCCACACGGGCCCCGCGACGCGCCGTGGCTTTCGGAGTCTTCTAGATGATGTTTTCTTCGATTGCCAAGTTTGGTTCACGCGGGAGTAATCCGAGCCTTCTAGACTTGTTTCGAGTTGGATTGCGTTGCGTTACGCCGGTCGTATGCCACGTCATTTCTCTTTTTTCCTCGTTAAGTCCCTACAAATCACAACTTTACCAAAACTCATGGAAATCATTAGTATAAACCCCTAATAAGGTTATCTAATTATATTTTAGTCCTTTTCCATGTTTAGTTGACAATTAAAAGTATACGTTAACATGTGTCAACAGACATCACTTCGGTCCTCCCCAACACCTCGGTGCCATGGCGGCATACGCACCGCCTTCTCAGGAGGGCAAGCTGGAGGACTACATCGACGCCTTCGAGGTCTATGCGACACGCTTGGATTTTGAGGGACAGCGCCACCGCGTTAGCCTCTTCGTTGAAGGCTTCCGCACCTCGCCGCGGACGACGCCGAGTGGTTGGAGCCACGTTCCATGGAGGAGGCCATCGACCTCGCGCGCCAGTACACCAAGGACGAGCCGGACAACGACGACCCTGGCGCCGGCAACGGCAAGCGCCAGGCCGGCCACCCCATCGACACCGGCAACCTCGACGACGACATCATGGCAACCCTGGTTGACCGCATACCAGGCCGCGGCGTAAGCTCGCTGTTGCTATGGACGACATCGATGGCCGACGCCGAACGACATCATCACGCCGTTGCACCTAGCAACGACGCATGACAAGGAGCTCGGCATCATCTTCAACGCCATCAAGCCGGGAGCTACGGCGCCGAGTGGAGCCTCCACTACGGCATTGTGAGGTACTTCCATCGCTACTACATCCCCGCCGCCTCGAAGCTTCTCCGGGGACTTCCCGGGGGAGAACGTCCCGTCGCATGTAGCGTAGGTGGGCTTCCACATCCCCAACCGTCCCCCGGAAGACCGGGCATTCCCGGCTGCTCGTGCTACTTCTCCAAGCACGCCCGACGAGCGGATCGAGGGTGCCACCGTCCTCCTCTTGGACAACAACGATGACGTCTTCTTCCGCATTGGGAACGCCACCGTCGGTGCAGCATGCATGGACACAGGAGATCCAGCCGGGCCGCCGCTGTGAGCACGCCCAGTGACCTCCCTCACGGCTGCCTCCTCGACTTCACCTCTTCACCGCCCTACGACGATTCGCCACGTCCATCGGCAGTGAGTTCACGCCAAGGTGACAAGATGCCGATGACCTACACCTACACGTCGCCTCCGCCAACCCGCCCGGATGCTCGAGCTGTCAGGGACTCTCGGCGCCTCGTCATGCGCCGTGCATGGGCGGAACGTCCCTTCGTGCAGCCCCCGCTGAGCCAAGTTCAGCATCTCTCGCGACCTCCACCCGACTTCTCCTTCGCCGACAAGGACGCCGCTGTAATGCGAAACGACGACAACGACAAGTGCGGTCCTCTCATCCTCTACTCGGCCGGGAGTGGTCACCTCTCCGATCGGGGTCCGCCCTTCGCCACTATGTGGTGGGTTGGGCGGCACGTGGGACGCGCCGCCTCGTCGAACGGTGGGGAGATGTCATGAACCAGAATTGGGCCGCCCGAAAGTGGCTAATCGGGCCAACGCGGCGAACCCCGCCCGGGAGGGGCTGGGGCGGGGCCAAGGGGCAGGGGCTGGCGCCCCTTGCCGCCGCCGCCTCCCCGCGATCTACGAGTCCGAGTGCCTTCTATCTTAAGTTAGAGTTATTTTAGGTAATTTTGGTGTGCAAGGGGCTATCTCATCTATATGGGAGACCCTTATTAGGAATTAAATAAATATTATTCGGAATAAATAAAATAGGATATGCTTGTAAAAAAGGTATTCCAATCGTATAAGGAAACCTTGTAGAGATTGCTTAGATTACGAGTCCCACTAGTCGGGCTATATAAGCAAGAGGCATCTAATCTCTAGGGGATAAGCAAGTAATAAAAAAATATCTTCAGCTCTCAGCTCTTCGCTCCCTGCCCTGCCCTCGCACCGCCGCCGCCCGCCGCCGCCACGCCGCCGCCGCCGCCGCCCCGCGCCGCCGCCGCCGCCTCCTCTCCCCTCCCCACGGCTCCTCCGCTCCACCTCGCCGCCGTGCTGCTGCTTGACGCCGCCGGCGTGAAGCTGCAGCCCCCCACGCCTCGTTTGAATCTGCAACGGTCGAAGAACACGCGGTCAATTCTCGCCCAATCGAGCCGAATCGACAGGACATGTGTCATGGAAGTGTTTCCGAAAACATCAGTTGCCATCGGCAGTGATGGAGATATGGGATTTTGTTTTAAATCATGTTGTAGCACATTTTTCATTAAGAGGAGACAGTGGAAATAAGATGTATGTAATGAACTTATAGAACTACGAGAAAATATTTTTGAGTGGAATGCACCGTAGATCCTTATACTTTTCCCACCTCCTTAAACCATTTTTTTACTCAGCTGGATACGACATGCAAATGGAGAAGAAATATATATAAATACATTTACATGAACAAATTTTATAAGATGAGTAATTTATAAATTCATCTAAATACTACAGAATATATATTACGCATACCGTATAAGAAAGGGAACGAAATGAAAAATATACCATGTAATACAAGTAAATTTTTTAGTCTCACCCCTGCCGCTGCCAGCAATAAGAGAGGACGATCGCTCTAGTATAAGTTGTGACTGTCCTAGCGAGCGATAGAGTTGTCACTGCCCTCACGGCTTCCTTTGTGTTCTTCGCGCCTCTCGGGAAAAAGACAGGCACGTCTTCCTCTCCTTTCGTTAATGGGCTGGATGACGGGTCTCTCAATTCTGGGCTGAAGAACTCAGAGTTTCTTCTTTTGCATATTGTGCTGCCTGTTCTGGGATGTCTCTGCTCCGATCCGCTTCGTAAGTTGGGCCGGCCCGTGGCACATCTCTTAACAGCTTCTGCCCTACGTCTTGGCTTCCTGGCGATGGTGTTTGGTGTAGCCGGGTCTGTGTGCTCGAACAACCACTTCTTTTTTTCAGAACTTGACACGATGAGTGATAGTATGCCAGTTCCAGTTTTGAACTACCACGGAATTGTCTTACATATTGCTTTCAACTGAGCCGGCGGAGCCCAGAGACGCATCAGGAGAAACGGCACTCAGGATCCATAGACAGCGACACAGCGGTCAAACGTCTACCACCCAGCGACGACGAGCTCGCGCCGGATGAGCGCCGGCTCGTTTTCCAGATTTGGCAACTTCTGCTGACTGCTATAGATCCATATGTGGTGCTTGACCACCAAGTCTAGAGTTATGAATCTGTACAAAATTGAACTTTGTAGCCTCTCCCACAGTGCCATGTTTTAGCCTTCTATCTGTGCTGGATGGCCCGTCCCGTTCCCCCACCCGACCCTCCCGACGCCGCCACCCACCCCGGCCATCCTCACTCCCCAGCTCCCTCCAAGCTCAGATCCGTGCTGCTCATCAGCCGATCTATCGATCCATGGTGACCTTGAGGGCCTTCCCTCTTTCTCGTCGCCCTCCCCCGTGGCCACGCCCGCGCCGCGCGGGGCCGGAATCCGCGCCGCCGCGGTGGCTGCCGCTGCGGTCCCTGAGCTCACGCCGCCGGTGGGGTGCTGCTCCTGTTCGCCGCCTCCCACCCGGTGCTCTCTCTGGGCAGTGCGGCGCCATAGCCACCGCCAACGCTGCCGCCGATGCCGGCCCCGCACGTGTGGCAGTCTTGGCCGCCCGGCCGGGGGCGTTGCAGCCACCGCCCGCTCCCATCCGTGGGCGAGCCCGAGCGCAGCTGCGGCCGGGGAAGGTGGCGGCTGCTCCCGCACCGCTGCCGCCCAAGTCGCCCTCCGCGCCGTGCCGAAACTGGCGGCGACGCTGGCCTTGGTGGCCTTGTCGCCAACTAACGCCGCAGGGCCGACGCGTCTCGGGACCCGTCGCCACGGACGGCTTCGCTTCTCGGCATCGAAGACGCCCCGGAGGAAGATGATGAGGGGCAAGGCGACGCCCAGCCCCGACGCCCCCTCGTCCACCCGCCCGCTCCCGCCCCGTCCGGGTCGCCCATTTGTCCCCCATGCCGCGCCCTTCCTCCCGTGGAGCCGCCGGGGGCGGCATCGCCGACAGGCGGGACGATGACGGCGAGGCTTCCGATGATGAGTTGTTGTCCACCGCCCGGGCCGACGTACCGGAGGCCGCCTGTGCGTGCCTTAGGGGTGACGCACTCATATGCCCCTATGGCGCCAGTGTGGTGTGCAACACCGCCTCACGCCCGTCACCATCCCGGGGAGGGCGACGCCGTCACCGCCGTTGTCGCCGCCGCCGCCGTGCCAGCTCGGGCCGCCGGTGGTCCTCCCTGTACCACCAACTACAGCTTGTGTGCCCGTCTTCCGGCGACTTGGTCCACGACCGACCGATCGTGTGCCCGTGCACCGGCGGCCGGCGGCGCTTTCCTCATCGCCTTCGAGTTCTCCACACCACGCCGAGAGGCTGCGCCGGTGGACGCCGACGGCTTTCACGCTTGTTCAGCCGCCGTCGGGGGCGTCGCTGCACCACCTCTCCGCTCGCCGCCGCCGGCCCGTATCCGCCTTCACTTGTCGGGCTCGCTTCAATCGTATGGCGGCCGACCACATCACCGCCTGCACTTCCTCGCTCCGCTGCCTCTCTCGCCTTGGCACGAGGCACCGGGCCCGGGATTGCAAGCACCCGTCACCATCGCCGCCCACTCAGCACCGCCGGGCCGTGCCATGTGCAGGCACGCCATGCCACGATGTTGGGAGAGGTAGCGGCCCCCGGGGCTCCCGTGCGCGCTCCCCTCGACATCGCCGACGCAGCGCCGGGAGGGAGCCCCCTGCCGTTGGCAGCGCACCGCGCCGCAAAGGGCACCGGCGCCGCCGGCCTAGGCCTTCGTATGGCCACCCACGCCGACGACGGGGATGTGGCGTTGACCTGTCTCCACCGCATCGTGCTACCCGATCGCGCCGATCCGCTGGCACCGAAAGTCGCATGAGGCCGCGGAGCCCCCCCACTTGGTAGACCCGATGCTTATTGAGCTCGCGGATCGAGCTCCACGCTACGGCTCCTGGCTGGACGCTTGCTCTCCAACCCCGCACCGGTGCAGGCTGATTGGTGGGCTGATTTAGTGGCGCCGGAGTTTGCGCCCCTCGCTCGCCGTCGCCATGGTTGTGGGGGACCCCCCGCCGCTGCAGGAGGTTCGTGACGCCTCTCGGAGCCGCCCGGCGCCTTCGAGGGCGTGACGCCACCGCCGCCTCGCAGACTTTGAGGTCCTGACAGAGATTGAGGATGTAGTGTGTGCCATTGGCATCGCCATTCTCAAGTCGGCCGCGCTGCGGCGGGCGCAAGACGCCAGCCGCCACCCACACGCTACGCGGCAGCTAGCCGATCGCGGCGCGACCGAGGGCGGGTAATGCGACGCGCAGGCTCAGCGGTCCTGCCCGGAAGTTGGGCGAGGAGGCGGACACGTGGGAGGCTCCAGCTGTCCTTGAGGAGAAGGTCAAGGGTATCTTCAGGCGGTGTGCCGCCGGCTAAGCGGCGCCCGTTTCGAGATGCTTCTTGATGGAGCCTTGATCTCTCCACCTTGGACCTCAACACGAGGGACTCGCCGCCGACGAGAGATAGCCCAAGGTTTGGCGAGGTGGTTAGTCTCGAATTGGTCAATATGTAATCCCTTTTAATGTATCCAATAGTTGTTAGGTTTTCGTGATCGGTAATGGTTTGGTTACCGCTGCATCTTGTTGTTTAAACTTTATTCTTCTTAATGAAAAACGCAAGAACGGCGCGGTCTCGGAAAAAAAGTCTAGAGTTATGAGATGAAATATACTGCAAGTGTAAGAATTTAAATTTAAACAAAATATAGGTACGCATGTACTCTTTTATGTATATATATATAATGAGTAATATTAAGATACTTTTTGCTCATGAAATCAGATAGGTTTCCCAGATATGTGCATCTAAACCATCAATTCTACTAGACTGTTCTATAGATTTACAAGTTTCCTTCACCTGAATGCGGGGGTATGTTCATCACCATGACGCTGCAGGGAATGATCACCAAGAGTACTGACAGCAAGAATCATTCAGAAGAACAAAAGGTTCATCACTCATACACATGCATGACTGCTGCTAATCTCCAATTAAGCAGGGCGTATACACAAACGATTCCAGAATGCAATAATTTACTTTTTGCTAAATACTGAACCTTTGGGCTGTTCAGATCAAATGCCACCACTGTATCGCCGGAAGACAAGAAGATAACCTCCTTATAAGGATGAAATCCAAGGAATTTGATATGTTGTTCACGATCCTGATTTTCATCTGAAACATCGACAATGTTATCGTCCTCGGAGTTCCAGGAAACATTTTGTTCTACTGGTATATCTTGGGTCTTCCTTCCATCATCCCAATGCAACTTCCAATATTCTGGTTCGAGATCTGAAGCAGTCCAATATTTCGCTTCATCGAATTCATTGTTTTCCACCCTCCACCAGTAATTATTGAGCTTGAGGTTGCTTTGATCCTTGGGCACCCACTCCAGTTGGTTATTACTGGATTCTCTGAGAGTCCAGACTTGTAGTTTGGTCAAAGAATCACTAGTAGTAAGAGCTGCAAAATACACTCCCTTCTCCGATTTACCTAGTCCTTGAAAATACGGTACTTTGTTCTTCCAATGGGCAAGTTTTAGTGGCGATTTGATAACTTTGTACTTATCATCGAGCAAGGATAATCTGCAAAATAATACACACAGAGAGAAAGTTACTAAATATATCCATATATCCATCGTCCGAAGCAAGGATTGAGACTTATTTATTTACCTAGATACAAATTCACCGGGGCAATGTATGTAGAGTGCACCCTTCCAGTATGCAGCAGCATAGCAGCAGTACAGGTGCTGGACATGGTTGCCCCATTTGTTCAGCAGCAAGTCCCCATATGTCCCTGCCGCCTCGCCTTCCCGGACGAACACCTTCTCCTCCCACGCCCCGGTGCTTGATGAGAATTCATGCCACGCCGCCCATGCCAACGGCGGCCAGTCCATCTGGTGGCATGCGTCCTTCTCGACCTGCTCCCTCCCTGGCTCCTCGGGCTCCAACAGCACCTTGTACTCCGGTGACACAAAAGGGTCGAACACGAGGAACGCACGGCGACACAAGTACCTGTCACTGTTGTAGCAGGCAGCGCGAGGGTGCGGTGGCAGGCGTGCCGACCACCGCGTTGCTGGATTCTATACGTGCATCACCACCGTACCTCGCCGCTCTCCAGGATGAGGACGAGGCCATTGCAGTGGTCCACGACATCGTACCAGCCGCCGGGGCGTTCTAGCTGGACGAAAACGAACTTGCTGTCGACAAACCGGCCAGGACCGTCGTCCTCCGGCAACGACGTCGATGTCGGACGGGACAAGAACTCGGGCCTGGGGTGGTTTGAGTTGAAGAAGAGGCCGCGCACCGAGTGCGGGAGGAGGGTCGGATCCGGACCAGCAGCTGGAGCTGGTCGATGAGGTCGCGCCACGCCTTGCAGACGGCACGCGACGCCGCGAGGCTACGCGCTGGGAGACAGGCGAGGACAACAGCGACCAAGTCGTCGGGTAGAGCCGCCGCCACCGTCTCCATCTCCATGGACAACAGATCAGGCCGCAACGACGACGTCAATCAAGAAATTAGAAATCTGGGAGTCCAAATAAATAAACAAATTATATGTTATATACATCTATGTGTAGATGTGGACGGCCGCACTCACGTCGGGACGCAGCGCCTGCACAGCGGCGGCCAGTGGCGGAGCCACCACTCTGGCGAGCACTGGCGGCCGCCAGAGGTGCCATCGGCAGAGTAATTTTTTTTTTTTATTAGCAAACAACCGCAGAGCAATGAAGTATATACACGTACGAATGTACAGCATCGAGTCAACAGAGGCCTTGGTCCTACGACGGACTAGTACTAGGATAGATGTACTAGTAGTAGTGGGCCGGCCCACCAGTGCAGGAGACGGAACGACAAGCAGCACAGCAGCCAGCAATCGACGATTCGACATCCCGGCATCCCGCGTATGCTTCGTCGCCGCCTCCTCCCGGCCTTCGTCGCCGCCAGACTTTGACCATGGCGACAGATGGAGATCAGGGTAATCCGCAGCCGCCTGATCGATCTTTGTCCAATCCTCCTCCCGAAGACCATGCCGCAAACCGTCGACGATGGTCTACCGCAGATGCAAGTAGAGTTGGGAAAAAATAAAAGGTGAGAAATTGAGAAAAAATTATTCAAATAATGAGTGATTGATTAATTAATCTATGTTTGCACAATTATTAATTAATCTACGTGTTTTGTCTAATATTTGTCAGTTGTAGGCATCAAGAATTATTTTAGCCCTGTCTCTGGGCAAGAACAGTTCAAGTCGAATGCTGTTGCTGAAGAAGGAAATGTCAACAACGTAGATGGTAATGAAACAGAAGCACCAGTACAAGAAGCACAAATTGAACAAGCCCCGCAAACACAAGATTTGCAACAGGCAGAAGGTAATGTTATCGAAGAGTTTAGCCAGGATCATATAATTTCTGATCCAGGGCTTCGTATTCCAATTGAAAGATTTCATCCTAACATTAGAGATCAAGTTAAGAGAGCTTATTTGTTGATGGGTCCAACACAACTTAAAGGTCATACTTTTCCCCACACAAAGGACAATAGATGTTTTCTGGAATCATGGTTTACCAAAAATGATTGGTTAGAGTGTAGTGGTTGCTGTTACTGAATGTTGTGCAGGCATTAAGGATTTTTTTGACTACATCAATTTGATTGTAACCAATGTTGGTGCCTCCTGCAAGAGGAAGGATTTATTGATTGAGAAACATCGTGATAATATTTTGGAAAAAATGGACAGTGGAGAGATACTTTCAGGGAGAGGGCAACATCAAATGACTAGCTTGGTTAGACCTGGAGATACTAGATGGGGCTCACACTTTATGACATTACTTCGTATTGAGTCAATGTGGGATGCTATTGTACCAGTGTTGGTTTTTGTTAATCAAGAAAAACGTCGAGCAAACAATGCAGGAGGTTTGGTTCACATAATGGAGAGTTTTAACATACCACTGTTTGGCATTTTTAAATAATTATGACTTCCAGCTTGTCTATAGTGAACTTATATATACATATATATCTATATTTATTAGCTTGTATGTGTTTGTTACAAATCAATAGTAATTAGTTCGCCATAGCTAAATTTTTATCCTGGCTCCGCCACTGGCGGCGGCGGCCTGGGAGCTGTGCGACGAAGGAAAGCAGCAAGCCTCGCACGTACGTGGAGGCGGCGGCTCATATACAACAACCGGCAGTCATATAGCGTTTCTCCAATTATTCATTGCACTTCTAGGATTGATTGTGCGTCTAGCATGTACGTACGAGTAACAAATTGTCCAGTTCTGTTCGGAGTAGGATTTTTTTTTTTTTTTGGAGTTGGAAATTGTCACAGAGAGGCACCCCTACGGTTGGTACCCTACGGTGGAGTCGGCGGTGGCCGGTGCAGTGGTATTACCCCTTCGGGTCTTGAATACAGGATATTAATTCTTTATGCACGTACTTTGATGTTAAACTATTATTCCTTCATACTGGATATTAATTCTTTATGCACTAGAATTTATTATGATTTTTGATTATTTAACGTTAGGCTAAACGCCTAAACCTAATTGAATCCTAGAAAAATAGCTACCTCATCTATCGTCAATTGATGGTGCGTCTAGCACGTAGGAGTAACAAATTGTCCAGTTCTGTTCGGATTAGGAAATTTTTTTGAATTTTGTTTGGAGTAAGAAATATTTCCAGTTCTGTTTAGAATAGGAAATAGCAGATCTTTTCCTTTTGTCTGTAAATATATATATGGAAATTGCGCTCCTTAAGCTTGGAGGCTACGAACAAGAACATAATATCTCCGCGTTCATCCCCGGATCTTTAGTCCAGACGAAATAGCGGCACGCCCCGGCATATGCAGTCAGGGTCCATGGAGACGGACGCGGCGGTGCTGGCTCTACCCGACGACGTGGTCGCGGCCATCCTTCGCCGTCTCCCAACGCACAGCCTCACGGCGTCGCGGTGCGTCTGCAAGGCGTGGCGCGACCTCGTCGACAAGCATGCGATCCTGCAACGGATCCGGCGCCACCTCCCGCATTCGGTCTCCGGCATCTTCACCAACTACGTCGATCACGACATGCCGCACTTCTTCGCCCGCCCTAAGTCGGCGGCCGCGGCCGGCCCAGTGGTCGTAGATGGTAACTTCAGCTACGTCCAAGAGAGGCACCCCGACGGTTGGTACAAGGTCGTGGACCACTGCAATGGCCTGGTCTTGTACCAGTGCGTGAACTACAACGGGGAGCTGTACGTGTGCAACGCCACGACGCGGGGGTGCGCGCGCCTGCCGGAGCTCGCTGTCCCCGCGGTGGACCGGCGCCGCGTGTTCCTCGCGTTCAGCCCCCGCCGTGTCGTCGCGGCATTACAAGGTCCTGGTGGCTCCCCTCGAGCTGGTGTCGGAGGAGGAGCGGCGGCTTTTATCTGTGCTGGGCGCACCTGCGCCGCCCGCCGGCGACATGGAGTGGCCGCCGTCAAGGTGGACGTGGCACGTGTTCTCGTCGAGGAGCGGTCGGTGGCGAGAGAGGGTGTTCGTCCGCCATGGTGAGCCGGCGGGGATCGTCGCCGATCTGCAGATGGATTCTGTGGGCTACTGTGTCAAGCCCCGGTGGCGCTATGCTGTCCATCGGCAAGGAGAGTTATATGTTCATTGCCGTGGTGAATATGTCCTGAGGTACGTAAACATGTTTACTCATAGTGCTTGTTAAGTTTATTTGCTGTGGACCTATTGTGGCACAGCTTCTTCTTCACCATCGCTTCACGAGCTGTTTGAAGCTGTATTTATGCCGATGGTTGAGTGATCTAATTATTCTTGGTAATACTTACTATTTTCCCTCAGTTCCAAATTGTAGTTCATTTTGGCTTTTCTATATACATTGATTTTGTTATACACCTTGTTATACATTATGTCTTGATATATAGTAAAAAGAAATAAATCTAGAAAACCAAAATGAACTATAATTTGGAACGGACAGAGTAGATTTTAGCTAGAGGTTGTGCATGAAACTAAACGTGGGTGGTCAACTTTTGCAGGCTGTCCTTGTCAGTTGGGGATTACACCTACCATGTAATAAAATCGCCCATAGACCCTTCAGAGTGCTACAACAATGTGCGATCTTTTTCTTGGAAAATCACAGGGCGAGGTATACTTTGTGGCTATTAACAGGCACCGGCTTCGAGTATGGATGCTCAACTATCCGCAGCGGAGGGATCCGATGCCAGGATCAGAATGGATACTGAAGCATGATCGTGTCCTCCAGTCCATTGACTGGTGGCGAGTAGACGGTTGCTATCGTCACATATTCCATGAAGATGGTCCTTGGATCTTGGATGATTATTACAACAACGACAGAAAGGAAAGGAAGAGGATACTTGACTGGAGCTCCGATGACGACGATAACGTTATTTGCAGCAATGCAGACAGGGAGGAGGAAGATGAGGAGGATAACGTTATTTGCAGTAATAATGCAGACAGGGAGGAGGAAGATGAGGAGGATAACGAGGAGCTCTACATGGACCTTGAAACTTTCGACTTTCTTGGATTTCATCCATACAAGGAGGTTATATTCTTGGCTGACCAAAGTGTAGCAGTCGCCTATCACTTGAACACCTCAAAGGTTCAGTTTTTAGGCTTATTAAGTCCATCAGAGTGGCATTGTGGTCTGTATGATTCATTTGTATATACGCCACTTCCTGACCGGCGTCATCGCGGGTGAGCACCTGCAACTCAACATTTCATAGAACAAGCACCACCATCATGTTGCTGCTCATACTTGTGCCACGATGGCATTGGACGGAGGATGGGGAATACACGACGAAGAGTGCATACCAAATCCAAATTGAAGGCTCATTTAACAAACTTAGACTTACGCCAATTTTGAAAGCGAGGGCAGAGCCGAGATGCCGGTTCATTGCTTGGACACTCCTTCACAAGAAGATACTCACTGCCAACAATTTATTGAAGCGCAATTGGGCACATGACCCAATTTGCAAACTATGTGGGGTTGATCTAGAAACAACAAATCACCTATGTAAAGACTGCTCCTTTTTCGAAGCGAGATTGGTCATATTTGAAACAATGACGAAATCTCTCGGTGCTTGATTCAGTGGGAACAAATGGTTCACTACACAATTATTGGTGTAAAATGCCGTACATAGATGGAATTATGATCTATTATTGGTGGAACGTTTGGAAGGAACGGAATAGAAGGACGTCCAACAAAACTCTCTACAGCCGTTACAAGTTGCTCTTCTTAAGGCCCATCGTCAATGCACACTAATAGTTTTTTTGTGGTAGACGGTCTGTGCGCCGTAGTAGTTGGCCCTCGTGCCATAGTTGTTGAGTCATTTTTGTTTTGTAAGTTTTTTTATGTAAGTATTGTTGTCATTTCCTTTATTCGTCTAATAAAAACTCCCACCTTTCTAAAAAAGTTATCTGTTAAGATCACAGTCTGAACGATTAAAAGAACATGCTTATAGAATTAAGTGTCCCATCACTGGACAAGAAACAGTGACCTATATTTATTTGGTCAAAACGGCTTCTATGTGCATACCTGAGCTAACCCATCCTTCCACACTGCGCAGTTTTCAATCCAACATGTACAATCACTAATGGTGTGCCTTGCTCCAAGCAATGTTTTAACACTAGCATGGTTAATTTTGCCACATCTCGCTTGTCTTTACGTATGGGTACGGTTAACACAAAGAGACTATAGAAACCATGTTTTTACATCAATGGTGCATGTAGCATATATAACATGTAACAAATTGGCGTGCGCTTGCAACCCATTGACATGTATATTTGCTTGTGCTAGTAATTATTTTTCTTTTTTTTTAGGGCAACGAAGGGGTTTCAAAACCCCACCTGATAGATACTAGGGGAATTTTCGCGTTGCTGCGGGTATTGAGTATAATTTTTAGAATAAATTTAATTAGAGTTTGAAGAGTTTCATCTCTGCCAAATGTATTATATATTGCTTCAAAATGATTGATCTCTACATGGGCTATATATGCCATCGTAGAGAAATATAAAAGCTCGAGCCAGTGATTTGAGCGCCAGAATGGTCAAAGTTCAGTCAAGCAAATACTCCACCCGTTCTTAGTTACATGTTGTATTTAGGTTCATCTTGAGTCAAACATTTATATCTTTGACCATCTTCAATAAATTTATATAGGTTGCTGACATAAGAAATATGATTTGAGATTCACTATGAAAAATACCTTCATAGTATGCTAGTCATATTGTAAAATCATAAAGATTTTGTGAAATAGATGCTCAAACATAGTAATGTTTGATTAAGAACATTACTAAGCCTTATTTGTAGTATAACCTCACTCAGGTATGATTTCAGTCACCCAATAACATTTATAAACAACACAACACAAATACATTTTACTGAGGCAGTCGCTCATGTTTTCTTGAAACAACATTACAATAACAGCTTATTTGATGACTGCAAATTTGGAACTGAAGAAATAAATCCTTCTGAATATAAACAGCTCAAGCAATTTTCTATTCAATAACATTTTATTCCTGCTTGAAAGATGAAGAAATAAGTCTTGAATATAAGCATTACAGTCTTTGTATTCAATACCTCTTTATTTTTGCTTGCAAGGATGCTGGTAGTAGCCAGCTTGTAAGGCGATGGGCTTTGCGAAAAGCTTCTCAATTGTCAGTTTGCTGTACTTGCTGAATGTGTATGCATCGGTGGGTCTGTATATAACATTAAAGATAGATGTTCTCATCATTGCATCTAAATATATGCTGCATGTTTCAATAGACCACAAAACGACTCAAGAAAAGCATGGGCAGGTTTCTTCCCAATCTGTAAACTACAGAACTTTAAAAAGACCAAAAAATAAAAGTTAACTTTGCCCCTATTGGTGTTGGGCAAACATTTGTTTGCAAGTCAACTGAAGGATGATTTACATTTTATTTTTTTCTACAGAACTAAACTTAACTAACAGGCCCTTTTTGATGGATGATTTGCATTTTTTTTTTGTACAAAGTTAAACTTGACTCTACTTTTCTCTTCATTTGTAAGGTGATTCAGAGATATGATTTGGAGACGAACCTGGTTTGAAGAGTAAAAACCACAACGATTTTGTCAACATAGATGTGATGACACGAATCATATAGATACCTATAGAGAAGTAGTAACAAAAATATCTTTTTCAGAAAAAGAAAGATATAAGTTGTTGTATGCATGCTTCATACTAAGAAAATCAAATCTGAGAGGGTTTGATCTAAACATGTTCATATGGAAAAAAAAAAAGCAAGCAATCCATTGCCATCACTGTCACATAAGGGATCAGAGAATTCCTTTAGGCCATCAGATCTATACTCATAGATGATTATTGCATATACCAATCCATTTTACACAAGGAATCATTTTTACCAGAAAAGCAAGCCGAGAACAATATCATTGCACTGGACAACATACCTGATCAGAAGAGGCAACAACTTAATGATTCCTCATGGACCTGAAAATTGATAAAGGCCAATAAATGCAAATGAAAACAACATGATGTCAATCGAACCATGCAATCTGATATTCATTCAGCCTCATAAAAATTTGAAAACAACCTGATCTAATTCATCTATGCAGGAAAAAAAAATGGTACAGATGAAGTTCAAACACAATGATAATTAAATTTAATGGAAAATCGAAAATACCTGATCTACTCCATACTCTGTATGATGTTAATCCCCCAATCTCATGAGCCACCAGAGAATATGATGTCACCTGCACAAAATTAGAGGTTAATTCCACATCAGAGTGTATGTTGAACTATTTCCAAACTGCAAATTCGGCACCACTGAAGAAACTCGCACCTGTGACTGTTTTTGGGAATGAGAATACGGGAGGCCATGTGTATGGAGTCAATGACAAAATGGGTGGATTCCGGCGGGCATTGATGGAGTATCAATGACATTGATTTGGACATGAACGCTCGAAACAGGTAGGCCTGCTGTGAGGGTACATGGCTGCAGCGTACCTTGGAGGGTTTGAGGTATATAATCCAATCCTTGCCGACGGAGTTCAGTCATGGTAGGCGCAGCATGAACCAAAATTAGAACCTGCATCACCTAGCCAAACTAATGCATACTCAAACTGCAAGATAGATGACTGCAAGAAAGCTGACCTTTTTGGCGCATTTCATCGAGCACCTACAGGTTATAGGACACCAAGAGTAGAGGAAACAGAAGATGGGGCAGGTTACGGTAGCCAGGGATGAAGGAAAAACAATCGAAGACACACAACTATCGCGTTTATGGTAGGAGATTGAAGCGCGAGAGATAGGAACTGGCAGCGCCGTGGGCGGCAGATCATGGCTCCAGTGCTATCGACGCCGATGGATTAGCCATGTCTGCACGTGCGTGAGGCGTTGGGCAGTGACAGCGAGGGGGTGTGTGGTTACCGTGGTGGCAGCCTGCGCCGCGCCGGCTGCGCTGTGAGCGGTAGTGCGGCCTGCCGGTGCGCTGGCGCGTGGGGGCGGTGAACGCGGGACCACGCCCGCCCTCATACCCATCGCCGCCGTCATCGTATACTTGTCCCCTCGCTGGTCGGCCTCTGCCTCCTCTTCGAGCATGGCTCCCTAGGCAGCCGCGGGCGGGACGGGCGGAACGCGATGAGGAGCCACGGGTAGGCGCGCAGCGACAACACGGAGGAGGGGGAAGAACAGCGCATTCGGGCGAGGCCACAGGCGCGAGGAGGGAGGTGGAGGCGGCCGTACGCAGCGGCTGCTGCCATGGGGGGTGGATGGAGGTGGGGGAGGGAGGGAGGAGAGGAGGGAGGGCGGCGGAGAGGGAGGAGGTGAGCAGCCGCCGAGGGTTGGAAGGGGAAGAGGCCGCCGTGGCTAGGTAGGGGAAGAGACTGCCGATTTGTGCGCTGAAGCGGCGGTCGTCGAGGGTTGCGTTGCGGAACGGGATAACAAAACCAATTCGGAGGTAAGGGAAGAGGCCACGTTGGGTTGGAGAAGAGGAGTTACCGGTGACGTGGTCCAATCACATCCCTGAGAACTCCTAAATTAGCCCCTAGTGGGGGATACTCATATAGGTGTAGTAGATTAGGCCACAAATGTCGGATGAATGCGGTGGGTGGTAGGGCTCGTCACCCAAACGACAACGTATCCTATGAAAACCAACTTCGTATGGAAACTCTAATCTAAATCACAGGATGCTCATTTGATGGCCAAAGGTAGAGGTGTGTTATTTTAGCACTTAAACCCCACTCATCCAATCTAATCCTAAATTTTGCAAATTAAACCATGGTTGTTTTCCATTTGAATATCTTCACATTTTCCTTTTATACACTAGTGCATGATTTTTTTTACGTGACACCCGCAAAATCAGTCTATGGCGGGCACAAAGTTTGCCCACCACGGTTATTGCTGCAGCTAGCCTGATATGCGCCCGCCACGAGCAACATAAAAGGCCCGTCACGGAAAATAAGAACCCATCTTGCAGCCCTGATAAAGCCCATACTCAATATCCTACCGGGCTCATATATAACCAGAAGCTAGGGTTTTGGTTTGCTCCTCACTTGTGTCTCGTCAGCAGCCTGACACCCCCTCTGTGCCGCTCGTCTCCTCCCCACTCGTCTCCTCTCTCACACACCCCTCCCCATTCATGCAAATGTTAGACTTGTCGTACCATATTCCCTTTATCATGGTAAGCAAACACATAAATTATATGTGCATGCCTCAAAAATATTAAAAAACAAAAATGAAATTCGAGAGGTCCAAAAAAAAAAAGAAAAGATGGAAAGGTCTACGATCTTGTTGATTTTGCATCTTGCATGCGGACATGTTTTGCCAATTTTTTTTTTGAGAATTTTTTTTGAGAATTTGTTAGACGCCATAATACGCACGCACACTCATTATGAACACACATGCAAACCCTACCCCTATGAGCATGAACGAAAGCACCCGGCAGACGGAGATTCTCGAAGTCACCATTGGGCCTCGCCGTCGACGGAACGCCGCTACCACTTAATGCATAACGCCGAAAATCCTGGGAAAATCCCAAGAAAGGTGCGAGCACCAGGATTTGAACCCTGGTGGGTAGCGCCCCACCGGACCGCCCTACCATTGGACTACAAATTCGCATGCGCCAATTTGTTAGAAGCGGATTATGTGTCATGAACCGGGTGGGCCAGCCATGGGAGGGCTAAACGGGCCCAGCTGGCCACGCCCGCCCAAGAGGAAGGGGGGCAGGGCGCCGCCGCCGCTGCCGCCACCCGTCATCGCCATCATCTTTGCCATGTCATCGAAGTTAAGTTTGCTTCGAGTCAAGTCGAGTCAAATTGGGAAAGAGTCTAGTTGAGTTGGGATAGGATTATCTTAGGATTTTTGGTGTGAGATGGATTATCCAATCTATAAGGAAATCTCTCAATAGGAAATAAATTAGGATTGCTTGTAAGGGAGGTTCCATATTATAAGGAAACTCCTATTAGAGATTGCTTGAATTACAAGTCCCTATAGGAGGGGCCATATAAATAGGGATGATATAATCTCTTTTGGGGCAAGCAAGAATAGAAATCTTTCCCGGTCTCGGCTCCCGCGCCTCCTCATCCTCTCCCACGCCCGCCCGGCGCCGCCCCTCGCCTGCCCGCGCCGCCGCCCCGCCATCGCGGCGTCGCCGCCGGGCCGCCGCCGCCGCCCCCGCCGCCACGCAGCCACCACCGCTGCCCCTACCCTCTTCCTCTTCCCCACGCCTATGCCACCCCCCAGCCCTAACCACCACTAGCGCCGCCCCTTCCAGCGCCCTCCGCCGTCATCACCACCGCTCAACTTTAGTCTGCCGACGTGTCAAATCGCTGGAATCCATCGCGGGTTCGACATTATGCTTGTTGCTGATTTTGCATGGAGGCGCCTTTGCAGCTGATCGTGGGCAACAAATTAGGAGTAGAAATTGGAAATACCGGGAGAAGATGCGGATTGCAGGCATAGTTTTCTTTCCCCGGTGCGGGTGGGATCGCAAGGGGCGAGGGTGGGCAGAGTCAAGTTTAAAGTCGCACCAAATTAAAGTCTTAGTTTTGTTCTTTTACTAGCATCGCGCCGTGCGTTTGCTACGGGATAAGTAAATTTTATATAAAAATACATGGATCGCATGGTAAGGTAACAATAATGTAAAATTAAACAATAATATTAATGTAGCATTTAATCCAAACATGCAAGTTTTGTGAAATTAACAGAGTCAAACCATAATGATTGATTGTGTTGTTTTCTTTCCGCAAAGGAGTGGCATTCAACGAGGGGATCGGGGTGGGGGGAGGATGTCGTGGATTAGTGGCAATTATTTTGGAAGAAAACACAATGGTCGCACCGTGGGAAGGCTGGGGATCACGGAGGCACGGTGTCGCATGTCGACGACAGAGCAACGACCTGAAAATCTAGTCACATGAAGATGTGGTCTTAATTTGATTCTTTATATTTGTGAGAGAGGAGAGATCACACACCTATGAGATTACACACCTATGCCACAACCGTACCATCTATGCATACGAGGGAAAACATTAGGAAGCTCAAAACACAGAATTTGAATCATGAACAAATTGCATATAATATTGCTAAGAATAATTAAATAGAGTATATATTCCTATAGGCCCGGCAACCTAATGTTCTAGTTGGAACAAAATTATGTATAGCATCCCTTTACGATTCTATTGATTGATCTTTTTTTTTTTTTTTCTTTTTGGAGCACCAGACAAATGTTTCTTTGCTCAAAAGATATATTAAATTAGAAAATTAGAACCCTATCACATTAATGAATTTCGAGCAAATTAGAAAATTACCTGCAACTTCTTAATTTGTTGTCCCTGAATTAATTATTTAAATTAACAATCAACTATGCATTTCGGTGCATGTTTCCTGTATGGATTGGATTGCATGTCGAAAGAAAAATTACAAACATTTGTCTTTAGGCGGCATTTGTCTTTCCTAAAAATAGAGGCACACATGCTAGGAAGGAGAGTGTGATTGAAGGAGCGCTGTCTATGATGTCGCAAAAGGAAAGGTGAAGGAGAGGGATCGCAGGAGGCCGTTTGTTTCCCTTTTTCTCACCCGGTCGCATGGTTGATTTGTTTCCTTTTCTCACTCCTGGTCACATGGGGTGGCGGATGGGCAGAGTCAAGGCAAAAAGTCGCACCAAAAAGTGGTCTTCCTTTTTGTTCTTTTTATGTTGTAGAGATTCCTAAAAAATAGAGGCACACACGCTAGGAAGGAGAGTGTGATTGAAGGAGCTTGGCGTCTATGATGTCGCAAAAAAGGAAAGGTGAAGGAGAGGGGATCGCATGAGGCCGTTTGTTTCCTTTTCTCGCTCCGGGTCGCATGGTTGATTTGTTTCCTTTTCTCACTCCTGGTCGCATGGGGTGGCGGATGGGCAGAGTCAAGGCAAAAGTCGCACCAAAAAGTGGTCTTCCTTTTGTTCTTTTTATGTTGTACTAGTTAAATGCCCGTGCGTTACTACGGGTAACTAAATTTTGTATAAAAAAACATGAATCACATGATAAAATAGCAATACTATGAAGATTAAACAATGATATTAAAGTAACATTTAATCCAAACAAGTTTTGTGAAAGTAACACAATCAAATCCAAACAATGGAAGAGGAATAGGAAGGAATAGGAAGGAGAGCAAACAGTTACTTATTTTGGCATTGTTCCGATTTTTCATTTTTGTTTACCAATATTTTAACTTTCTTTCATCGCTGCATGTACTCGTGGCTGCATGGAGGACCAAGCAATGGAAGAGGAATAATCACGCAACGTGATTTTTAAACGTGATTTTTTTTTTTCTTTCTTCCACGTCAATCTTATATATTATTATATCATTATATATACAAAATGATTGTCTTATGTTCTTAAAAATAACCAAGCAAATAGATATGCACCATGCACAAGCGTCGGGATATACGCCATGTACAAGGAGTCGATATCTGGATCGATACACCATACATCAAACGTTCGAGAATATAACATGTACATATGATTTTGCATTCATGTATTATATATATAACATCTCCATGTAGTGTCTGATAAACCATTTAGAAGTACCTACGAATATCAACGAATATTGGCGTTAGTTAAATATTATTTTACAATATAAAATGAATTACAAATACATTGTATGTGTTACTAATTCTCAATTACCTTGCCTATTGCGTTAGAACCTCCTTCCATACAATATTCTTCGTGAAAATTCCATCAATTGCTGGCGTCTTTTTATCCTTACCTTTTTACTTGGTGCATTCTTTTTATTTTTCCGACGCCATTCTTTCTAATATTTTTCTTCTCCAACTTTTTGGCCTCCTCCTCCCGTGCCTCCGCATCGCGGGAGTGCGAGGATCTTGATATTCGCTCTTGGCGTGGCTCTAGACATCGCCACACCTGGCTGACCGTGGAGAGAACACCGGTGCGGCAGATACACACCCACGTTCGGGATCATTTGGCCCTGTGACTTGTTGACAGTCATGGCGAAGCTCGGCCCGAAGTTCTCATCGAGATGGGCACAAGGGTATATGGGAAGGAATACCCGCTTCCCAAACATCTTTGCCCCACCACGATTTCAGCGTCGATTGTATTTCTTGAGAACCCCGCACCAGCAGCCTTGTACCGTTGCATAGCCCATTGGCGGGATCAATATTCGAAGCAAGATGATGGGACACCCGAGCTTGAGCTTCAACACGTGTGGAGGCAAGCCGCTGGGGGTCCGACTGTTAAGGAACTCTCTTGGATAGTAGTTATGTGGATCATCTGGCAGAGTCAAAGCGTGATACACCATCTCGCCACCTGGAACATATCAATCATTTTCATATTGATCATGTCCACCCAATCGTTACGTGTAGATAAAATCGCCGGTGGTGATGTAGTCTTTATTCGCCATGTTTGTGTTTAGGTGCGGAAAGATGATGTCGATCAATGTGCGAAGATCCTTCGGCATCGCGCCAGAGCGGGACACAGATCTCTTCGGAATCCGTACATCGTCATCACCATAAACCTCTTCCGTTCCATTATCGATGCGCAATGAGATAATCACGCAAACCACCGGTCACTCTCGAGCCCTCATGTTGCGGGACGAGCTTTAGGTGGCGCATGGATTCCCCAAAGATGAGAGCTTCATAGAGAAGCTCCGACTATTTGAGCCCCTAGACCATTTCGGCACAACAGGGGAGGACTCCGCCTGAAATCCCGCCAAAGACAATTTGTCTTCCCACCAAACGTAGAAGGTCGGACAGGCTCATTATATCTCGTAGGCTCTTGTCTAGTGCTTCCATGGTTTGCCTCCTTGTCATAGATGCCTCATCCCATATTATGAGAGTTGCTTGCCGTAGCAACTTGGACGCATACCATCCTGTTTTTGTGAATTTGCATCCATCGCCATCTTTAGCATTGAGAGGTAACATGAAGCCTTGAGTGGCTTGTCCTCCCCACGGCAATATGGATCGCAACTCAGATGTTGATGTAGCCACGACAATCTTGTCCTAGCTACGTAGTTTTCCGATAAGTGCCCTATACAAAAGGTCTTTCCCGTACCGCCAGGTCCATCCACAAAGAACATCCCGCCTTTTTTGTTGTGGACGGCGACCATTATCTCATCGTAGGCAGACCTTTGCTCGATGTTGAGTGAGTCGCACAATAGCTCATCTTTGGGGTCCAGCTCGACTCTACTCTCCTCAAGTATCTCTCGAGGAATACGGCTGGCATTGTCATATGTGTCATCAATTTTTGGAAGAGGCAATTCATCAAACTGCTTCCCCATAGACAACACCATGTTTCTAATATCTATCAAAACCATTTGCTGCACCAGTTCCGGACATGGATTATTACGGCTGTAGTCCTCTAACATTGCATCGTAGTGCTTTTCCCACAAACCAAACACATCATGTGGCTCGCAGAATACTATTATTGTTGCAAATAGCCTTCGTAGAGAGGAAGGCATCTCGAATAAAGTAGCTTCAGTTAGACACTCATACAGTGTATTGTCCTCTTCGATTAGACCCCTCCTTTGCGCAGCTTCACGGAATGAAGGTAGCAGCTCTCCATCGATGGTCCTAAGGTGTTCGTATGAGGTAGCACCAGCAACATTATTTAAGAGGACACGAAGAAAGTAGCGTTCTCCCTCTGCGGGATGAGCCGATATGACTCTACCAACTTGGAAAACCGAAGTTCTTTCTAGGTCGCCGAATTTGCCATTAGACCGCCAAGTGAAATGCTCCGGAAGTCCTCGATACAAGATTCCACGGGATGCCTCATGCTGCCTATTATAATCAAAATACGCATCCAACATTGAATCTTTCGCCCAAACTTATTAACAATCCTTTTGACCTTGTCTTTTTATGGAATGACACCATGTGCATGCCCCGCGGATGAAGCCGCATTTCTTTGTACTGGTGGATAGTTCTTGCTCAAGTCAAAGCCATATATCCTCCAAAGCGCCTCTGGAGGCGTCACCCAACGGGCCTCTCTATATTGCTTGATCTCATCAATGTCCCCCTGCTTATCGGCTTTGTCAGCCTCCCTCATCACCACCGATGCCCTATCATGTCCCTTGTATATGTACTTGAAGATGTACTTTACTGATTTGATGCTCCCACAGGCTTCAACATTTATATGGCAATTGAAGGTACGCAGAAGGAAAGGGTTGTAAGGCACGACCCATTGGTTGTCCAAGAAATGGCCTCATACTTTTTTTCGTTACGCCCATCATTGCGTCGCCGATAGACGGGGTATGAATCCTTTCCTTGTGACGTTGACTCACAGAATGGTCGCGGGTAACGGTTCTTGCACTCACCTTTAGCCACCGTGCACGGACAAAATGGATTAAGCTTCCCACAAGGACCATGCATCATATGCTTTGTTACCATCTTGTAGAGCTCAGGGTATTTCTTCTTGTTTGGTAGCTCTGCACTGATAATCATGTCATATTGCTCAGGACATGTGAGCTTGTACTTCCGTTCCATTATTAGTAACCAGTGTGCATGCGGCAAACCCCTCTTCTGGAACTCCACCACATATACGTAGGCCTTCACCTTCCCAAGGATGTCTTTCTCCATCAACATTTTCTTCATTGCATCTAACTTTGCTCTAAAGACTCGTGTGACGAGATCTGGACGGTCCTGCGGTGTCTGGCCTGGATAAAGTTCATTCTTGATCTCGTCCCAGTTAGGGTTGCACGTCATCGTGAGGAAGATATCAGGTTTACCATACTTTCGCACAAGAGCCATTGCATCCATGTACCGGCGCCTCATATCACGGGGTCCTCCTATGAATGAAGAAGACAACACGATGACGCCTTCCAGGCATTCTCAACACTCCCTTCACCCGCATGCATCTTTGTCCACCAGGCCTTGATATAGGTCAGCTCTCAAAGAGTCCTGATTGTTCCGTATGTAGTCCAAACGCGAGCTCTCAATCTTGATGTACGTGTCGACAGCAAACTGTTGGAAAAGTCGGTCGCCATAGAGTATTGGATTAAATACATTTGGCCGCATCTGGAACTTGTAGTAGTAGTAGTCGTGCACGGATACACATACATTTCCAAGAGGTTCTGCAAGGAGACAATGATCGAGTTAGTATTATGATATAACGAGAACTAAGTTTATATTGAATTAATGAAAAGGATTCAAGGTACCTCCATCGTCATCGCCATCGGTCGTACCATCTTTCTCAAAGACGCCTTTTTGCGGATCTCTCGAGCTCTCTCAACTTCTTCCATAGTAACATTTTTTTCGGAATGCAATTGTGCCACCCGAGCTCACCCTTTGGGGCGGGTATGAAAGCGGGTCATAGCACGCCATATATGAGCGGATGCCATGTATGGACCGGTCCCTTCCTTGCGGGACCACAATATGCTGGAATTGGCCTAGACACTCACTCCCCTCAACCCCAAATGGCGGCCACCTCTTTTTGCGATAGGCTTGTTATATGTTCTCCGGTCAAGCCCATTTGGTCAAGGTTGAACTCGATCACGATAATCCTCGGCGTTCTCAACGTGTCCCATACGCCCGTAGTTCTTTGAGAGTAGGGATTCCCATTAAGAATGCCAACCAATTTCTCAATAACTTCTTTGACTTTTTTCGACCGCTTTTACGACACTTGCTCATCGATGCTTGAGGGACGGATCGCCGTCGTAAAAATAAAGCTCAAGGTGTCTCTTTTCAACACCATCCTCTTTACCAAATGACCTTATGTTATGGTAAATCTGTCCATGAGCATGGAACGTGTAGATACCACAGGTTCTCATGTTTGTGGTCACACGATCTAGGTGGCGTCTGAGAGAAGTGAAAGAGAAGTGGCCATTGAAATATCGATGTTTGCACGAAAGTGCCTAGCATCGACATCCAGAGCTTGTATACAACCTAAGGAGTTCATCGGTGTATCGGGAGTTGAAAGACTAATCGGCCCTCCGACAACGAAACCGGTGGTTCACCCTCGATCCTCTTTGCGGTGCGTGCTTGCGGTTTTCCCACCGACTTTAGCATGTGCAACTCGATGGGAGATTAGCATAAACCCGGTAATATGGATCCGGGACATCGGGCTCACTATTATCTGGACATCCGCGTCTTCATTGTGCTTGTCTCCATCCTCGTCGTATTCTGCCAAAATATTGATGTTTTACACGTGTTTTGCAATTGCGAAAAATGTTTTCTTTATTAAGCGTTGTACCTTGTCCGGCGAAAAAGTACGCCTCCTCCTCTTCAATGTCTTCCTCAAATACGACATCCGCGTCATAGTGCGTACACAGCACAAGCACATATATGCATGACTCACGGAAACATAACGGCATATAAAGTAAGAAAAATTGGCAAAATTTAGTTAATCCTCGACCATATCGCACGGCATATCAGCTTGTGCTCCGTTTGGAGGCATTGGAGAGGTACCATCAATTCTGAGACGGTTGTGTCGTATGTGCCTTTGAAATTATTAGGCGGTGGAGGCATCGGAGAGGTACCATCAACTACTGAGACGGTTGTGTTTTGCGTGCATGTGAAATCAATAGGCGGTAGAACTCTAGATTCCTGTGTGACACCATCTGCAGGAACCAAATGTTACGAGTTTTTGGAATAAAGAGTGAATTTGAAAGTGACGACATATAAATAATATATGTACCATTATGAACCACTTTCGATTGTGTATCATCGTTCGCATCACAACTATTTCCATTTGCACAACTTCTAGTCATTCTTCCAACATTTGATTCAAAAGCCTTATTGCGACGAGACATAAGGTCATTTCTCTCTCCATTGTTCACCCGATGCCTATGTATGGTATGTGCCGCATCAAATTCGGGGGTATCAACCTCTGGATCTTCAACTACAGCCGGGCGCGATGTAAATAGGCGTGCCCCCAAACTCAGGTATCTCCATATCAAGTGAAACCGCTTTAGGCGAATGAGGTGGTGAAAGGAAAATAGGCCGAGGGTTACGGTGAGGGCTCTCCATGGCGATTGAGTCCGGATGCAAAGTGTTGGCTTGGTGTTCTCTCACCATCTTGTTGTAGTTTTTCTTCATCTCTTTTCGTTTTACTGTCTTCTCTTGTGGAGTCAATTGCAATTTTCTTGCTGCATTTTTCTGAGCATACAATTCACGCCATCTCTTGTTTAATAGCGCCTTTTGTTCAGGAGACATTGCAGCCCTTCGTGCTCTATCTAACTCACGCTTACGCTCTTTTGGACACGTGACAATTTCATCGATTGAACTGGATGCATTTACACTACCTATATATATAATAAAAAGTATGATCTCAAATAAAATATAGATGGGCACATATTGCAAGAACAGTAATTTCTTATTACATTGTCATGAACCACAATTAGGTTGCCCACTACACTTTTTCCTTCTCAAATAGATAACATTAATGAAAAAGAAGAATGTACCCAGGTTTAGATCAGGTGATGCATCAGTCAAGTCAATCATGTCACTTTGGTCTACGTCGGAGTATTCATCTACATATATATAATAATAACATTGTATTAACCTTGGCCACGGCATCATACAAACAAAAGGAAAAATAATTAGTATATTAGGGGAAAACAAAATGGTACTTGTGTAGTCTTTATCAATCTCCATGTGTTCGTATGAGTTGTTTCGATGTAGCCAGTCACTATCTTCATAGCCATCAATGCTTTCTGTGGTTGATTCAACTCCAACTGGTACATCATAATTACACAACAAATAAGCCAACAAATGATTGATGCAAGTAGTGGTATCATTCATAAAGAACATAAAACTTTTCTTATAATAATCATAATTTGCAAAGCTTTAGTCCATTGGATCAATTTTTTCTAATTTGCACAAAATCCTTTAGCTCAATGTATACATTTAGGACATATACATTACTATATATTAAACTAAACAAAAAAAAAATGGTGTACTGAATTTGGAAATAGAGAATCAGAATAAGATGGACCTCTCGACCCATTCATAATAGCTGTTTCCGCCTTTCTCAAATGATGATTTTCTCTACGTTTTTATTTTTTTCATCCTTTTCTTCTTGAGTCCTTGTTGCATATCGTGCTTTTTCTCTTTCCCTTTTACGTTGTGCACGTTCATCAACTTGCGCTTGTGAGCTTGATGGTGTCTGACCAGCTGTTTGAAAATAAGATGATAGATGTTTACTTAATCACCGTAAATAATACAAGTGAAAGCATCTATGGACATGTGTATAAACAATTACCTCCATTGATGGTGTTTGTCAAGTCTGCAAATGGTGTACGACCTCCATTATTTTGCATAGGTTCCATTATGATGAAACTGAACACAAAAATCCCTAGTATCAATAAAAAATTAATCTCTGAATGTGGTCGAATGTAGCATGCACAATACATGTATACAAATAATTAGATCAGATCTGAATACAAATAACCAATTAGCTTAATTTGGATTGGGTCCTCAGTTTAGTAAACTACGTAGATTGAATTGGTACATCCTATTGGATTGAAAATTAATCAGATCTCTCTTGCACCTTTAAAAACGCACATGCAAAGAAAAACAAGAGTGCATAAGTTATATGGTAGCATCATCAGAATGTGTTCATAGTACCCAATCATGCTATAAACTATCTTGCTACGACGGCATTTAATTCTCACATGCAAATAAAAACAGGAGTTCTCATTCTAGTTGACTAAGCTGAGTATTTTTTTTTTTTGACCAAGCTGAGTAGTTGGCAAGTAAAATGCACGATTGTCAAAAGCATAGCAGTCATCATCATATGGTCACTAATAGAGGCAGCTAAAAGAATATTTTAGTGATTATAGGCTGACAGTACACAAGGGACAAGATCTAGCAGGCTGCCCACTTTCTCCCTATCCTCATCTTCTGTTTCTTACAAGAAGACAATTGATCTACAGTAGAGTTTCTTCTATTTTGTCAGATGAACTTCAGTCACATGATACAAGTTTCAGTTAACTGCATGGTTCAGTCAATTGGTTTGGTTCGGAGTGTCTTTTCTCTTACAACTTTCAGTTAACTGCATCTACTAAGTATAAGTTTCTTAGTCATATACTACAGATATAAAAAGTTAAAAGTGGGCAGTGGTTTTAATAGGAGTAAGTGACAGCACATTGACTACAGTTGGCGGTGGATGAATCAAAGCCTTTTCCTTTTAGCAGGCACAAATATCACCTGCTATGCTATAAATATTGGGAACCTACAAACAAAAAGTTACGCTAACATGTCTACTTGCTAAGAGCAGTAAGTGTACATACCAACCCAATTTATCCAATTTGGTTGTGTTTCAATGACACACTTTGCAGAGCTTGAATTTGTCACCTCTTAACCTCTGCATTCGTGGAGTCAACAACAAAAAATTACGAATGAGGAAGATATTCATGGTGGTCACCTTGATCATTTCTTTCATTTTGGGGAGCCATGAGAAGCAAGCAAAGATCCAGAATGAAAAAGATAAAAATCTTAGAGAAGTTTCCAAGAACTATAGGAACAGTAATGTCTGGTTCATGTTCAGGTTGATACCTTTCATTTTGGCAATTCAGATTCAGGATAACCCCTTTCCTAATCATTTTGCAATTCAGATTCTGGATAACTTTTTGACTTCCTATTGAGCACTTTACCAGTTATTGGCTTCGGTTAGTGTCTGCACGTGCTGCCACTCATCATCTCCGTCATAGCCAAGACCTGCATAATTCAAGCTGCCATATGAACCAATTTAATAGCAGTATCATTCTATTAAATTTAATAGATGTCGACGACAGCCCATGTTCCATCAGTGTTAGTAATTTTGTTTTTATATCTATTAGCAAAGAGCATTCTCATTGTATATTGTCGGATGGTGAACAGTGCTAGCCTGTGCTAGCCTAATTATTTGCATGGCATAGAATTAGGATGGGATTTTCACATCCTGCACCATAGAGAAGCAAAATACATAGTAGAGCAGTAAACTTTAATGGTATAAGGTATAATAACAATGAGACAATGAAGAATGTGTTGCCTACTGGCACATCCCAAACCCAAATTGCTTTTCCCTAAACAACATCCATTTTTTTTTTTTGGAATTTTAGGGCCTTGACCCAGCCTTAGATTAAACCAAGACCATATCAGTTACAGCATCCAAAGAGAAACACCATTCCAAACATCCAGAAAACTTAAATGAACTCCATCCATTTGATTGAAGCAATAAAAAAATTGGTCCTCTTTAATATCATTTCAGAGAAGGGAAAAATCAAGGGCCTATAGGATCTGGGGCAAGCCTCCTTATCGAAATAGGGGGTGAAGTCCTATTTTGATGGTCTTATGGATGATAATTCTATCCTCCAAAATAAACTTTGCACAATTGATGGATGGTTTATGCTAAGGGTTGAAAAATAGCACACTGCACCATTAGGCAGCAAGGTTTCACATATATTATGCATTATTACATACTAACAATCGTGCTCCCTCCCTAATCTATGTAGTGATCTAAAGTAGGAGATGTGCCAGAATACTAACCTTGATGCTCTGATTTCACTGTCAAACTACCTTGACCTTGGGCACATGTACCTGCACATGAATAAAAAAATAGTAAGACATGGATAAACAGATCTGACATAAACTAATTTGATAGCAATTTAAGGAGGATCTAACTGTATATACGAGACTAAATTGAAATAGCATGATTTTTATTGAAGGAAAAATGAATTAGCATGATTGAACTGCCAGCTTTTTTTTAGCAAATTTAGTGGGTGATCTGTTGTTTTGTTTTTAGCAAATTTTTTAAAACGCTCTGCCATTTCATTATAAGAGAAACAAGAGAAAACAATGCAACAATCTCCCACAACTCAGAAAATTATTTACCAGAAACGCATCAACTTGAGTACTATCAGAGGTTTGGGTGCTCAGTTCGCAAATCTTGAAAGGGACATATATACACCTGTAATTAAATCAGAATACAAACTCCAGGGTTTGGGTGCTCAGTTCGCAAAGCACGAAGGGAAGAGAAGGTTGAGCGTACCTGTTGCTGTTGGGTGCTCCTCATTGATGAAGGTCCCGACGTAGACCTGGGCACCTTGCATGCGGCGGCGGCACCTTCTCCTTTGTATAGTGGCAATGGATCGGCTTTGTGGCTGTGTACGGCAGATCGGAACGGGACACGGCGGCGTCGGCAATGTGCGGCCGGTCAGAGAGTCGCCAAGTTCGATGGCACAGGCGGCGAGTTCGATGGCGAGGAGAACGGCGCGGGCACGACGAGTGCGACTGCAGAGCGAGAGTAGAGGGGAGGTGCGGTGGAGAGGGATGGAGATCGAGGCTGCCAGAGAAAAGGAGGGGACGGAGAGTCGAGTTTATTTTGGAAAGAAAATAAAGGGGAAATAGGATACTACGCAATTACCATCAATTTGATACGTGATGGAATTCTTCCTTTTTTTCCTCACCCTTCCACCTGCCAAGAACGGTTTTTTTCGCACGGAAGGGAGGGAGTGCGGGCTAGGAGATCGCAGGAGGCAGAACCATGGCCCCACATCTCTACGTCGCACCAAAAAATATCCACGTTTTGTTCTTTTTTTGTTGGGAGAGAGGAGAGATATAGAGATTATATTATATAATATAATATATATATAATAAAATAAAATATACAGTATGTTGTAGTAGAGATAGAGAAGAGATGTTCGCTTGTTTTGCATGCAAGAAAAATCACATCCTCCTAAGGAAAATAATTTCTTTTTCTATTTAATTTGATTGATTGATAGTAGTTTCTCTCTTTTGCATGTATAAGAAAATTAAATCATGTAACAGTCGCGCAAGGGTTGGACGCAAGGAAAGTCAACAGCTGCCGTGATTATCGCCACAGCGATGTATTGCACGAAAAAAATGTCTCCACTTCAGTCTTTTTATTTGTGGGGGAGAGGGGAGATAGGAGATATATATGGAGTTGGCTTCTTGGAGGCTACGTTAGCTCAAAGCCGCACGAACAGGAACATAATTTCTCGGCGTTCGTTCCGGTTCTCTAGTCCCGGATCACGGCGGCATGGAGTCAGGATCCATGGACGCCGACGCGACGGTGCCGGCTCTACCCGACGATGTGCTCGCGGCCATCCTCGGGCGTCTCCTGGCGCGCAGCCTCGCCACGTCGCGGCGCGTCTGCAAGGAGTGGCGCGACCTCATCGACGAGCGGCAGCTGCTGCAACGGATCCGGCGCCTCCTGCCGCATTCAGTCGATCACGGGAAGCCACACTTTTTGCTCGCCCTACGTCTGCGGCGGTGGCGGCCTCGCCCATGGTCGACGGCAAGTTCAGCTACGTCCTGCCGGAGAATGGCCGATACGACTGGTACAAGGTTGCTGACCATTGCAGGGGTCTTGTCCTGTACCGGAGCGAGCAGTACGGTAGTGAGCTGTACGTGTGCAACCCCACAACGCGGCGGTGGGTGTGCCTCCCCAACCTCACCAGCCGCGTGACGTGGCGGCGCCGCGCGTTCCTTGTGTTCAGCCCTGCCGTGTCCCAGAACTACCATGTTCTCGTGGCTCCCCTCGAGCTAGTGCCGGAGGAGGAGCAGTGGCAGTGGCAGGACAATCCACTGCACGACGCGCCTGCGCCACCCGCCGGCGACAACGAATGGCCCCCGTCCGGTGGACGTGGCACGTGTTCTCGTCGAGGAGCGGGCAGTGGCAAGATAGGGTGTTCGTCCGCAAAGGTGAGGCGGCGGGGATCGTCGCCGATGTGCGGATGGATTCTTTGGGTTACTCTCCCAACCCCGGTGGCGCTATGCCGTCTATCGGCAAGGAGCGCTATATGTTCATTGCCGTGGTGAATATGTGTCGAGGTAAACATGCATGTTTAGTCATAGTGCTTTTGTTTAGTTCATTAATATGACCCAAACAGATCAATTGCAACAGCTTTACAATAATGCACTACTGGAAATTCAAAATTTCCTGTCGGACCCGACAGCAAACTAGTAAAACCGACATGATAATTCCGACAGTAATAGACCGAAAGGGAAATTTTGAGTTTCCAGTAGTGATGTGCGATCGTTGAATTATCTGAATCATGGTATAGTACTTGCTTATATTAGATAGTAGCTAGAGAATGATGCATGAAATTAAACGTGGGTGGTCAACTTGTGCAGGCTGTCCTTGTCAGCTGGGGAGTTCTCCTACCAGGTAATAAAATCGCCCATAGACCGTTCAGAGTGCTACAAGGACCTGAAATCTTATCTGGGTTGATCAGAAGGCGAGGTATACATGGTGGCTATTAACAGGTGGCGGCTTCGAGTCTGAATGCTCAACGATCACAAGTTGCAGCAGCACGATCTGATGGCAGGATCAGAATGGATACTGAAGCATGACTGCGTCCTTAGGCCCGATGACTGGTGGCGTGTGGTGCTAGATGGCGTCTATCAGAAAATACAACGCGAGGGTCCTTGGATCTTGGATGATTATTACACTTCATAAAGGACAGGAGGGAACATGACTGGACCTCGGATGACGAGGATGACGTTATTTGCAGCAATGCAGATAGGCAGCAGGAGATTGATAACGAGGAAGACTACATGTACCCTGAAACCTTTGACTTCGTTGGGTTTCATCCATACAAGGAGGTTATCTTCTTGGAGACTCTAGATGTAGTAGTTGTGTATCACTTGAGCACCTCAAAGGTTCAGTTTCTAGGCATATTAAAACCTGATGAGTGGAATTACGGTCTGTATGACTCATTTGTTTATACGCCGTGTCATGACCTGCGTCATCATGAGTAAGCGCGGACCTGCAGATCAACATTTTATATAGAACAAGCTTCGTCATAATGTTCTTGGTCACAGTTGTGTAGTTAAACATGGTGATTCATCCATGATATTTCTTTGTAAGAGGATACAACTACAACAATTGATCTATTTCTGTCAATTTTCTATTCCCGGCTTACTCTATTCATCCAGCACATCCTTCATATTATCAGTTCAGATCATATTCAGAACGATCAAAAGGACATGCTTAAGGAATTAAAAGTTCCAGAAACAGTGACCTCTATTTGTTGAAAACGGCTTCTATGTGCATAGTGGGCTAAACCATCATTCCACGCTGCATTTTTCAATCCAACATGTACAATCACTAATGGTGTGCCTCACTCCAAGCCTTGTTTTTGTATCAGCATAGTTAATTTTGCCCCATCGGTTGTCTTTATGTATGGGTGATCCTGAAGATTTGTTATCTCTTCGGTGCTAACAAATATTTTTGCATGTAAACATTTTAATAGAAAATTGTTAATAGACTAATACGGATTTACTGTCAAAATAGACTATTTAGTCATGTTGAATGGCCTAATTGTGTAGCGGTGAACTTGTAAACCTCAGTTATAATATATAGCATTGATAAACTATTTTAGGGGAGCCTTGTCTGTTCGCCATCCCCTCATCACATTGTGTTGCTTTCTATGTTGGACGAGCTGGTGCTCAACTTTGAAGTTTTCACCTTTTCTTAATCTCGCATTGGGTAAACATAAGAGCCATCTATTTGAGTTGAAGTTAATCTTTTAATGTTTTATACAATATTAATTCTTTATTGCAGTAGGATTTAATATGAACTTTTGAATGTTTTATTTATTAAGATTGGGCTAAACGCCTAATAAACCTAATTAAAAATTCCCGAGAAATAACTACCTCATATATATCATCAATGGAGTGTCACAACCGCCTTTCGGGAAGGCCGACGCGCCTTTGCACGGCGGCTCCACGGCGGTGGCGGCGGCGGCACTAGGGCAGGGCGGGGAGCGCACGTGCGGGGACGGGGCGGCGGCGGCAGGAGTAGAGGAGGCAGGGGAAAATACTTCTTTATTGCTTGTCCCAAAGAGATTACATCCTCCCTATTTATATGGCCCTCCTATGGGACTTGTATGTCAAGCAATCTCTAAAGGTTTCCTTATAGAGTTGGAATACCTTTACAGACAATCCTTATTTATTTCCTAATAGGGGTTTTCCTTACAGATTGGAACTAGGTGGATTCCCAGCGTTGGCGTTGCCGCTTGGTATGCAGGAGTGTATTCCCCACGTGTTGCTGCGAGAATTTTTCTTGTGTTGAGGCGACTTATGCATGCATGGAAGCCTGTTCACATCCAATTTAATTTTGTAGCGCTGCAAAAGAGAATGGTTCATGGTTTGAACAATAATGAAGTCACATGAATGTTTATTTGAATCTTCAAGGGAACCCAACCAATTTTATTTTATTGGGAGTACATTCCAAAGTTGTATGATGCTGGTGATTCTGAAAGTAATTCAATGTAAATTTATCTTCCACTAAAACAATAGTAGTTAGTGCTACTGATGGTGTTATGCATATGTACCTAAGCAAGACCTTAATTCGGTTGGGCTCTTAAACATTGTCAATAATGAGATGTCGATGATCATGTGAATTTTGCATAGCTGTTGCATTCTTCAGACTAAGCTAAAAAAAAGCAAGAATCTTTCATGTACACAATGCTCATCATGCCGATGAAGTGGACCAAAAATCTGATCTCATCTAAGACTTTACACATACTGTATGATCCGATGCAGGATTCACGGTTGAGCGATTGATAAAGAAATTAACTGAAATAGTGACCGCAGGCTACTGTATAAAATAATTTCTCGATAAGCGTCAGCACTTGGGAAAGCAAACCATCACTGTGAACACAGACCGGGGATCGCATCTATTTATTGGTGTCATCCAGGATCTTGTTGAGGATGGAAGATCCAATTGGTGGATGGTTCAGAACGCCCGCCTCCCGCCCGCCGATGCCGCTGATGCCAAAGCGGAAGGAGCCCAACAGGAACAGGAGCACGCTCTCCTCTACGGACTACGAGCGTGTCCAGTCCAGCCATCATCGACCTCACAGTATCCTTGTGATCGAGCTTGTCGAGGATCTTGCTGATGTGCACAACGCCGCACCAGTGCTGCCGTGGCGGTACGGATCCTCTCTCTGGAGCAGCCACTCCACCTCGTGCTTCCGGATCCTCGTTTTTGATATATATATACACCATCGTGAAGACTCTTGACATCTAGTATTGATGATGAGAGAAAGTGGAGAGAAACTGCTGTTAATTGGTGTATTTGGAAGGAGAAGAGAATGCACAAATGGAGGGATGGGAAGGAGAAGGGGCACCTGAGACAACCGAAGGGAAGCTAGTTGCAGTTTTCATTCGGTAGTGGCTTGTGGGGCATGCTGATGATGTGGCGCAAGGAGATCGCAGAGAACTCCCTAGTGGGTTTTTGCTACATAGGTGTAGTAGATACTAGGTGGATTCCCCGTGCGTTGCCGCGGGTACGAAGGAGAAATCTATGAGTTTGAATATTACCATCACTCTTCTATTCTTTTTCTTTCTTTCTTTTTTCCCTTTTTTCATTCTCTTTTTTTATTTTTTGCTTTACTCATTTGGACACATCTAAATACCAATATGTTATCAAGCTTTATAATTCGTTATCAAAATAGTTGATTTGTATCCAAAACCCAAAGCTTTGCATTTTCAATATGTGGAATTCAAGACATGTCTAGTAATCGTTTCATCTAGCAAAGCATGACAAACTGTATAATAACAGAGCCCAACCGTTATCTGTGGCGAATTGCAGGTAGGACTTGATCTTGGAATTGGATGTGGGGCTCTTCCCAGCAGCACCACTGGCAATGCAGCCGCCACTGCCACTTCCCGTCGCCTTCCTGCGGCGCTTGAGCAGGTCGTAGATCTCCTTGTAGTAGGCCATCTTGGCGTTGCCGTTCCCTCCGGTGCGGGCCGCGAAGCCGCCGCCGCTATTCGAGAGTAGCTGCGGCGCCTTCTTGAACTCCTTGAGAGTGGCGGGAAGATGAATGAGTTTATAAAAATATAAATAGTATGATGCATGAGCCCCCAAGCAAAATATAGCAGGTTCATGACAATATCTGATTCCACTGTAAGAGTACATTTGCTTAATATTGCCTATTAATAAAAATAATGTAGCTTTGAGATCAAATAATGGGATTTCTTTTACATTAGATTGGAGAAAATACAATCTTCCTGAATAGGCAATGGAACAAAATAATGTTTTTATTACCTGCTACAGAAGGAGCCGCATTGCAGGCTTGGATTATGTGGCAGGAACAGTTATCTGAAAAAGAGCAACCAAAGTGATGCTTACGCTTCCTTTGAACTCAAAATGGTGCTTTTTTTGGCACATGTATGGTCATCGTTAAGACAGCCAATAAACCACTGCACTCTACGTTTGAGAAAATTATATTTAATGAGATTTCTTGCCTCTTTAATCTTGCCTTGGTGACAGCCTTAGTAATCGATTCTGCCATCGACCAAAGATGGAAAGTAGCATATGTGCAACAGAAGATATGAGGCATATATGTTCTCTGGTTTGCAGATATGGCAGTAATCCAAGCAATAATCCAGTAATCCAAGCAATAATCTTATAATAATATATATGTTGGATACCATCATGAGCTGTTTTGCATTGAGAAAGAGATCAAACACATGAAACATATAGCAAGAGTAAAGGCAGCACTTGATGTAGTCATTTGTGATTACATCCATATAACTTAATAACGACAACTGGCTGAGAAAATTTTCACAGATCCATAGTTTGTTGATGCTCACCATAAAAACAGAACCATGACAGAATTTCTGAACCAAACCATATCATTCTGACAAACTGACCAAATCAATTCCAATTGAAGACAAATTTCAGCAAGAATTTGACCTGCTCATACATGATCCTGCTATTACTGATTGTTGAGATAATCTACTGGTTAACTGACCTGCTGCAAAGCACAGAGAAAAATGCAATATATGCAAGCAATTCGTTGCAGAAAAACTGATCTTTACCCACTATCAATATTTGCTGAAACAGAGAAGGGAGATGCAGCTATGCCATTGCTAGTTCTGAAATAGAAAAGAACAGTTAGGACCGTTTGTATTTGTATTGACTGACTACGAAAGGTACAGTGTTATTAGCTAACTATAATTATAATATCTAAAAAAATTGTAACAGTCAGCATGTAATAATCTTTTCCTACAGCCAGAATCAGCAAAAAAAACATTGAATAGAAAACCAAGAAAAGGGCGGCCAGAGTTCCACATACAACTCTGATGTAAGGGGAATCCTGGTGCTTGACTGCTTGAGCAACGCGTGCATCTGATTGACGGTGAGCTTCATGGTGAAGAACTTGTAGAGGAGGCAGAAGGCGGAGGAAGGTCCGTGGCAGTTCTCGGTCATCCATGGCTCGGCGTGGTCCCACTGGTTGTAGATCTCGTCGACCACCTCGTGCTCGTGGTAGGTCTTGTACTTGAAGAGCTCCTTGAAGTACTCCGAGGAGAGGATGTTCACAGACGGCACCTTCTCCATCAGCCCCTCGATGGCACGTTAGGACAACTGGATCTCCATCTTCTCCTCGCCTCACGGAATCAACGTAAATCAAATCGAACCACACCTGATGAGGCCGTAAGGCGGATGATGCGGGACACGTTCTCGGTGTCGGCATCCTCCTCCTCCACGAATCCAGCCCGGTGAGTGAACCCATGGCTCCCTGCGCAGTGTATACCGCCCGCTCGGGCGCCTCGCGCCAGCCCACAGCTCCCGCACCGCCTCCACGGGGCAGTATGGGTCGCCGTCGCCGCACACGAAGAGGATGGGTGCCGCGATGCGTCGCCCGAGGATGTGTCCATCGGGCACCCGTAAAGCGTAACCCGCCGCGGAAATTGCTCGCGACCTTTGCTGTAGGGCCTCATTGGAGATGATCGAACCCGCCGTGAAATTGCTCGTGGCACCGCTGGGGAGTAGAAAAGCATGCCCAGCGCCCCGCAAGCCACTCGGGCTCTGGAGCTGCCGCCGTCGTTAGGGCCGAGGCGGGGCCGCCGTTGTGGGGGAGAGGGAGGGCAAAGTGCTTTGGGGGAGATGGAGAGCGAGGGGAGGGGAGCCGACGGCGGGCATGGGGAGGGAAGAGGCCGCGAGGGAGGGGAAGAGACCGCCCGGGGGGGGAGGGGAAGAGGTCGACGCGGTAAGCCACCGTGGGGAGGGGAAGAGGTCGCCTAGGAGGGGATGGGTGATTCTGGTGGATACGTGTCGTACTTTCGGGGAGCCGGTATGCTATACTTCCGAGTTACCGGTGATGGGAACCAATCGGAAGGCTGAGAACTCCAAAATAATCCCCTAGTGGGGGATACCCTTATAGGTGTAGTAGATCCCCTTCACACAAAAAGTCCTAATGATTATCCTAATCCAGCTCTTACTATAATTGCCGAAGAAGTCGCGGGAGACTGGCAGCGGCGTAACAGCGCTTTCGGGCCAGCGCCCCCTACAGGGCAGCGGGCCCATTGGGCCGGGCATTCTCGGGACCCATCCTTTGGGGTGTGACATCTCCCCCCCTTCTCCGACCGGGCGTGTCCTCGCTACTGGATAAACTTCCATTCCGTGACACGTGGAGCGCGATCGGGAGTACCTGGCAGGATGAGCTCAACACTCAGGACCAGCCTTCCATGCACTAGGTTGGCGACGATCATGTGCAGACTGGTGCGAACTCCATGAGGTAGTGGAGGTTGCCGATGTGGCCATGGTAGATGTACTGGTGCACCGCGTGTCCTTGCGGTGTTGTGGTTTGCTGGCAAGTGGCCAACAGCAGCTCCCTTGGAATTCCAGCCTCAAGGTGTTGATGATGCATGTCACGAGGGGGACTCTTCAAGAACATGAAGCAATTGAGTGGTGGTGGTGTGATGTAGACCAGCATGAGACGCCATATAGTGATGTCGCGGCGTGTCGGAGGTGAAGCGACAAGATTCAGCATTATACCGTACATGAAGGAGACGATGTCGAACATGCTAGGCGAGAGCTAGTGGAAGTCTCTGTTGGCGTTGTAGTTGATGTAGACGTTGTTGACGCTAAAGAATTGTCGGTCCATGTTGTCTAAAAAGACAACACGTGCGGCTCCCACATGGTGGCACCGTAGCCAAATCCTACCGAGCAGGATGGCTGTCGGAGAGGAGGTTATTGGTGGTGCTGTGTAGGCGCCGAGGGTGAGGTAGTTCGTCTGTTGAACCCCTCCCTGAAGTAGAGCGTCCAGCAGGTCTGGCAGCAGTGGTGAGGAGGCTGGGAGGTACAAGTGGCCGTCGAAGAGGTGGAGGCCGTCTTCCAGCATCCAAGCCCAAGCTGCGACGCCCGTGGTGACGTCCAGGGCTATCCTCCGCAGGTGCTGCTCCCCCAATGTCGTTTTTCATAGCTGGACGAAGACACCCTTGGATGTGTCGTAGTGGTCCAGGGTGCTGGCATGTCTCTGGGGTGTGCCGAGCCGTGGAGAGAAGTCGCGGATGCCGGCGAAGAGGCCAGACTGCAGGGGCCCGTGCGTGGAGGGTGTGTGTGCATGAACGTCTTGGCCCGCCCCTGACGGTAGTACTCCAGCCCATTGGATGCAAAGTCCCAGGTCACCTTTATCAGGCCTGCCAGCCAAGGCAAGCCAAGGTTGATGTCGATGTCGTTGTTGACGTGCAGCACGTAGGCGTCGATGTCGAAGATGTTGGCGCCGATGTGGACTGGGACGTAGTAGCCGCCTGGCACGTCGAGGTGGTTCCTGTGCCAGCAGTGACCGTCACCCGCATTGGCTATGTACGAAGTCCTGCTGTAGCCACCACACAAGGGTCGATGTAGTTGTGCGAGGCGCCTGAGTCGACGACGATGCTAACACCGGTGCCTGAAATCACCCCGACGAGGTAGAGAGAGTGGATACCTCGTACCAGGGAGTTAGGATCCCCGATGAGGACCCTGAGGTTGGCGCTATCCTGGGTGGCGCCATCCTTATCATCATCGTAGTCGTTGAACACCTTGATGTCGAAGAGGTGCTTTCACTTGTGATCCCTTGAGAATGGCTCGTCACTGTTGAAGCACAGGCCAACCTTGCGTCGTTCGATCATCTCCTCTGAGGTGAGCCGCTTGAATGGTGTGGTCAATGTCATTGACGTCGGTGGCGTTAGAGCCGTGGGTGCCGCGGTCGCCGGGAGCGCCACAGTCGCCTTGCTCTGCTGCAGCTGGGGCTTTCCGGAGTTGTAGAGGATGGTGAGGCGGCATTCACACGCCCTGGCGAGCGACATGGTCGTCTCCATGTCCTTCAGGTCCTGCAGCTCAACGTCGGTATTCAGTGGTTCACTGAGTCCTGATGTGTAGATGTTGACTTGTTGCTGATCATCTAGGTGCCTGGCGCGTGCCACATGCGCCAAGAACTGCTCCGTACTGCTCGTCGATGGTGCCGGTCTTGCAAAGTGATACCAGTTTGCCCGGCTTGTTGTGCCTTGTTGTTAGACTGAAGCGCTCATTGACATACTGGGCGAAGCAAGCCCAATCTGTCACCGCCTTCTCCTGGGATAAGCGCATGTACCACTGTTGTGCTCCTCCTGTGAGATGGTAAGATTCATACCGGACTTGCTCGGTGTCTGGCGTGCCTTGCCCTCTGAAGAATTGCTCACAACGGTTCAACTAGGGCAGTGGGTCCTCCTTGTCATCGCATGTCGGGAAGGACAGCTTGTGCAGGCGAGGAGCAAGTCCCGAGAAGTGATCCTGAGAGGGGTTGGGGGTGGGGGCGTGCGCCGCCTTGAGGGGCGCCGAGACCGGCGCTGGCGCCGCACCAAGCATGGTGGCCAGTCTAGTTTCCACCTCGGCTACAAGCTGTGGCTTGACGGCGGTCTTGTTGCTGCCCTTGTAGGCCTTGAGGAAGGCGCGGCCAGACTCCTCCATGACCACCTTCATGTCGACCTCGAGGGAGTTGATGGCCTTGCGCCTGCATTCCTCCACCGGATCGGTACCGGAGAGGGCAGAGACTTGATCGGCGAGCGCATCGAGGTGGGTGTTGATCGCGTCGAACTTCTTGGCAAGGGTTTCCAGCCGCTTCTTCGAATCGGTGTCCATGGAGGTGGGTGGACCGAAGCCGCCTCCGGATACCGCGCCGGAAAATCTTGAAATAAATATAGGATAATATGTCGCACCCAGTATTTGAACCCATATATAGCATAATAATATGGTCTGAAATCAGCGTGGGCCGTGGGCTTCTCGAGCATCCCCGTGCGCCGGCCCAACATGCTCACTAAAATTCAATCAAGTAGAAACAATATTCATCAAGCAAAAGAGGAGCGAATTGGCTTATAGTCCAATGGTAGGGACGGTCATGTACCCACCAGGGTTGGTGCTGACCTTTTCGGGATTTTCCCAAGGATTTACCGGCGTTATGCACGGCGTTCCGTCGGCGACGAGGCGCCTATTCGAGAATCTCCAGATCTGCCGGCCGCCAGGTCCACCGGAGGTGCTCATAGGGGTAGGGTTTGATGGTGTGTTCATAGGGGTGAGTGTGCGTGTGTGTTGTGAGTGTCCGCGTTTTGTGTCATTCTCAAAAAAAAAAAAAAATCAAGCAAAAAGAGGATTGTCACAAGCATGTGTTGGTCTGCTTCTGTCACAATTTGACGAGGCGTCGACCGTCGAGGCGGCTCTAATTGGATGGTTGCATTGAGTTGACCGTTCGGTCGCCAGGCCGGCGGGCCCCGAGCATATTCCCGGTTGCTGAATGGTCACTGGTCAGCGTCAACCTCTCTCCACTTGCTCAACTTGATCTAGCAATCAGTTAGCCTTCTTTCTGTGGGCATGTGACGATTTTTTGGAAAATACTAGCATGGATCCAAACTGGACATGAGAACGCAAGCCACACTGGCTACCTTGTCGATTCAATGAATCCGTCTATTCAGCGTGCCACTAGTACTTAAAAAAAAATTGATCTGCAATCTTATTAGGAAGGTTCTCGGTGCCACTAGTGCTTTGGCAGCAACAAGATGTCTGCATGCGCCGCTGTTTCCTCAAAACTGCTGTTAATTAGAGCAATGGGCTCCACAATGCGCCGCTGTTTCCTCAAAACTGATGTTTCCTCGTCGATGCTGCCTTTGTACCTCCATGTTTTAGAATCCTGCTGCCTAAGACCACATGCCCTCTTGTACTGGATAGTTGTGGGAGGAAGAGAAATGCAAGTGTGGTTGTAGTGTCGTTGGGGAAGAAGAGGGAGGAGGGTCACGCGCTCGATTAATCTGTGACTTTCTTTCTGCTAGCTGATACTGCCCATCGAGCCCGGTGTACAATAATCTAATTTCTGGGTTAATGGGTAAGTCTTCTGTTTATTTTTTAACGTTTTTATAAAATTATGTTTGTGCGTATGTAGGATCCAACCCTTTGTCTTTACGTCCATGGATCAAAACGTAGATCCTTCGATTCTTTGACCTTTCCCCAAGTTAGCAATGCATCTTTGCCGAAGCATGTCGAATTTACTCATGCTGCTCTTCTACATATCCTCTTGTGCCTCGTCGTTGCTTAAGTAAATAGGGCTTTTTGTTTCTGTCTCAACGGGAAGAAGATCCAAGATGAGCCTTGAGGACGAGAACCTGTCCATTAGATTATTGTCGCTTCAATCTATTACAAACAATTTTTCAGAGGCGCTAAAAGTTGGCAGCGGTGCCTATAAAAATGTTGCCAAAATTTTGTATATTTTTTTCAATATTAAATATGATATTGAAATAATTACAAATTCTCCCAAATATATGTGACCAAATCTAATCATTTTGTCAAAACACAAACAACCATGAGAACCAAGGGCAAAATCGTATGGCATATTTGTCATTTTTACAAAAGTTAACACCATACAAGGAGATGATGGAGTAGGGCAAACTGTTGCTTCATTTTCAAAAGCAGGAATAAATTCACAAAGTAGAAAAAACAGGCGCAAAATCATAATTTTGATACTTTTTATTATATTTATATGTGTATGTAGCATCCAACCCTTTACCATACCTCCATTGTTTTGCATCTTTGTGAAACGATATCGAATTTACTCGTGCTGCTCTTCTACATATATATCCGATTGTGCCTCCCTCATAACTTGAAGTAATTAGGATTTTTGTTTGTCTTAACAGGAACAAGATCCAAGATGAACCTTCTGGATAAAGACAAGGAAGACAAGGACATTAAGCTCTCCGATCTTGAAATGATTACAAACAATTTTTCAGGTGACTTCAAAGTTGGTTCCGGTGGGTATGGAGATGTTTACCAGGTATGACTAGCTAATCGTTCAAGTATATATGCATATATGTACTCTAATTAGTATATCTTAACGATGATACCACCTATGATTCAATTTTCTACGGTTTCTCACTGGTACCCTTCCTTATTCTGCCACTACTGGTGTATATTACTCTAAATCCACAGGTTGTGCACAATGGGCAAGTGATTGCTGTAAAGAAGTTTTGTCGCCTGCCAAAAGATGGCGAAGTGTTATTAAAATCTGATGCTGATGTCCTTCACCTTACAAAAATCAACCATCCAAATGTCGTACGGTTAATTCACTACTACTGTGGACTACGGCTTAAGCACGCACACAATGGGAAAGTACTTTTCGGTAGAGTAGTGGAGACAGTTCTTTGCTCTGAATATATGGAACGTGGAAATCTTGACAAACATATTTACGGTATACTACTTTATACTACTTACAGAGGTACGTATTATTTAACAGGCTACAACATGATTCGGTTGCCTTACATATTTTCCTTTTGTTTCATTTATATTACAGACAAGTCTTGTGATCTGGACTGGGCGACATGTTACAAAATTATTAGAGGTACATGTGAGGGCTTAAACCACCTGCATAATTCACAGGACGGGCCTCTTTTCCATCTGCGCTTAAAACCTTCTAAAATACTCCTTGATGAGAATATGACGGCAAAAATTGGAGATGTTGGTTTTTCCAAATTTGTGCCTTCATCAGAAAACCCGTAAAACTGATATCCTAAACAGAAGAGAGTAAGTTGATCTGATGCGGCATTTTAATTTTTACCAGTTTTTGTTTCGGCATTGCCTTATATTAAGCAGGTTTCGTTTGCATTGCACTAATAGCCATATCTTTGATACTGTAATTCTTGTTATGTCATGAAGTGGGTACATGCCGCCTGATTACAAATACAGTGGTAATATATCGAGCAACAGCAAGTTTGACGTATTCAGTATGGGAGTCATAATTCTGAAAATAATGGCAGGGAATAAAGGCTACTCTCGCTGTAATGAATTGCATCCCAAACAGTTTGCTGAGCTTGTAAGTAAAAGTATCATCTCCGTATATATACTATCATGAACTGATGCATGTCTTTCTCATTTTACTATTATCAGGTATTAATAGTATCTACATGGACGTCTCACACTTTCTAACTTTTATTTGACAAATTCAAAGGTCATTAAGAACTGGATGCAGAGGCTGCAAAGCACATCATCTTACTTTTTTAAAAGAAATGAACATCCTACAAGTGGAGGCTTGTGTCAACATAGCACTAAGATGCATAAATGGTGACCGACATAGAAGGCCTTCTGTAAAGGACATTGCCAATGAACTGGAAGAACTAGAGTCTAAGATCAACAAACAGTTGAGTTGTTTATGTGAAAAAATTTCATTTGGTAAAAAATATTTCAGTTTGATATATTTAGAAATTTTTTGTTTCAGTATTGCCAATTCCACAAGCAACAATACTATATTTTTGGTATCTGAGGATTATTTATGTAACTACTTCACAGATTTGTATTAAAATAAAAAAATGTCTTTTCTATTAAGACATCTTTTAATCCGGGGTTGAGATTGCACTAATTAACATTATACATGGCCAACATAAATTAAAGAGTAAAGAACCCATTTATTTTCGACATGCATTTCTTGTACGTAAATGCAACATGATAAATTGAAGGGCTAAGAGTTGCATATTTTGTGTTGTGAATTTCAGGCTAGCTTTGCGAAGTTACCCAGGATCTTTTTGGTGAAAACTCTAGGTATGCACATGCTAGATTGAGGAATTATTTGTTGAATAATTTTCTCTTGTGTTAAGCCAACTCCATGATGCGCTGGCATGCTGTTGAGTTATTGCTATTGTCATATTTAGTTTTCCAAATACTTATAATTATGTGATACTCGTTAGTGCTTATTTAAGGTCGGATCCCTCGAGAATTTAGGAAGTATATGGAATATATAAAACACATAGAACCTGATAGTAATTAGGTGCCCTACTTCTTTTGCAGGTTTTGTGGTTTTTTTTTCATGTACAAGATGAATACGCAAATGTTTCGCTAGGTTTCCTAATGTACGTCTATATACAGGCCTTCAACATAATAAACATTCCCTTTTTTTTCTGAAAAATAAAATGACGTGACCTCCTGCATGTTAACTAAAACAAAAGGATAAACGATCCATGTAGTGGACCCACACCTTACTCTCCAATATGATCAAGTGGACAAGTCAAGACAGCAGCAGTAGTTTTTTGTATTTGTGTTTCGGTACTTTTTCATTTTAGTCCAAGAAAATAAAATAATCAAACTTAGTTTTGTATTTCCTTCTCTTGGGTCTTGGCTTACTTTTTTACACCTAGTTCAAGAAAGAAGAAATAATCCAACATAGTTTTTTAGATTGTGAATTATTTTTTTTTCTTTCCTTAATTTGACAAAATATCCTATTTTACTTAGAATGGAAAATTTTCACATGGAATTTGACTCATTGGATTCTGCACTTGGTGGAAGAGAGCCCGAGGCATCTAAAATTACCATTTTTGCAGTTCATCACAAAAAAATTTCTCTGATGAACTAAAAATTGGTAGTGGTGGATGCGGAGTAGTTTACAAGGTAAATAATTTTCTTGTTGCACAAAGCAGAGCTAATTTGATCTGAGTTTCATGACCATTCTTACCATAAAGTGTTAGCAGGGCATCCTGACAAAAAACCAGATTATAGCTGTCAAAAGGCTTTTGAACAGCCATACAATAGAAGACAAGATGTTTCATCGTGAGGTTCAAAAGCATGATGATGGTTAACCATAAAAATATAGTACGATTTCTAGGCTACTGTTCACATACCGAAGAACAAGCTGTCAAAATGGAAGGAAAAATTATTATGGCTCAGGATCGGGAAAGATTGCTCTGTTTTGAATACTTAATCAATGGAAGCCTTGAGGGCTACCTTACTGGTATGATAAGCCACAATTTACTAGAGCTGATTTTATTATCCATGTATTTACCTAGTTCGTTCTTCCTTTGTTTTTTTCATCCTACTTGATATTTATTAAGCTATGTCCCATCATTGTAAGGAACACACTGAACAAAATGTCACGTCAATTAATATGTTTATACACAGTTTAGCATAACCAATCCAAACACAGAGGATACATGTGACATGCTTCCGTCCAGCTCATATTTAAAATTTTGCTTCTGCAGACGAATTAAGGGGACTTGAATGGCAAACTCGGTATCAAATAATTAAAGGAATCAGTTATGGTTTGCAACATCTTCACTGTGAAAATCATATTGTTCATATGGATCTCAAACCTGCCAATATACTATTGGACACTAACATGGTACCAAAGATAACTGATTTTGGCCTATCAAGATTCGACAACATATCACGAACTATGAGCTCAGAACGTCTTGTATCTCTGTAAGCTTAAAATTTTGAGAAAACATTTTTTTATTCTGATATTTGCGCTCTTGAATTTTTATGGACATAATGTGTTGAACCATCGCTTCTCATGTAGAGGATACTGTGCTCCTGAGTACCCGCATCATGGCAAAATGTCTGCTAAATCAGACATATATAGTTTGGGTATTATAATTCTAGAGCTGGTGACCGGAAGTAAGGAGGATCCAAACATTACTAAAGTAAGTTGCCTCATTATCCATTGATATAATGCTTCAAACAACAATGGAAAGGGGGAAATGGAATCATATTAACCATTGTAATTTTGTTGTGGCAATCTTTGGTTCTAGAAGTTGTATAAGTTGCAGGTCTATACAAATGTAAAAATAATTAATGCGAACCATATCTATTCTACCTTTTCAAGCTAAATGAACATTTAGTTGGAGCAGCAGTGTATATTATTAGAGATATATAATTAATAAAAACTGGCATCACAAAAGTATCCAAATATTGTCAGCACCATTCCTTCATCTCTACTATCCTCTAGCAAATTTCATTTTTCGCTGCGGTGCTCAACTTTAGAACACCTAAAAAATTGGATTTTGCATTTAGTCGTCCTCCGTGTTATTTTGTATTTTTCTCTGCAGTTTGTATTCTTTATCTAGTTATGATGCATATTATTTACATTTTTTGTTAGAATGTGCGCCCTATTAGGCTGGCCTTGGGTCTGGCGCCAAGCCTATTAGGTAAGGATCACCGTTGATTGGGTGTTTCTATAAACCCTAGGGATCCTTGCCTATATATGTAATATGTACTCCCTTCCATCTAATCAATCAATTATCCCGAGACCTAATCGCTCTCATTTTTCTTTGTTTATTTTCTCAAACTAATAAAGCCTTATCATAACGATGAACAAAATACGACTACTACATTGAAATGGACTAAGTAACTCATAGGTTCATACAATTCTAATTCACGTTTATCCCTGAATATGGCAGGTACATAGAAGGTGGAAGCATAGATGGAATAAAACAGCAAGGGATCCACAATTAGGGTACAAGCAAGTGGCTACATGCCTCGATTTGGTGGGAAGATGCATTCGGATAGACCCAAAGCATCGGCCTAATATATGGGATATAATCAGTTGTCTGAACGAAATGGATAGTAGTGATGTGAAATTGACTGATGGCGCTGAATGCCTCGAGTTGGACGACATACTGGGAGTTGAGCCACTCGAAATCCATCTACCCTTAGAGCTTAGCATACAGATATCACGCTCTGTTGAGCTGACCAATGATACGGATGATCACTTTGCTTTCAAAGTTTTGACCACCAGCTTACGTCCATATTGCATAGAGGAAAACGAAGGTACTATTCCACCACGGTCAAAGTGCAGTGTTACCATATCGTTGCAAGCAATGGACAGGGCACTCCCGTGTCATCAGTGCAGGGACGAGTTCTGTGTCCAAAGCACAAGGGTAGATGCGAGTCTTGCAGCTACGAATATAGGTGAAGACCTCTTCAATGAAGAGCCAGGTAAAGTGATTGATACGGTGAATTTCAGTGTTGTTCTTATCGAGGCGTCCTCTGCATCTGCTGAACGCTGAGATGGAAGATTTAAGCACACGAAAAGGATCAGTACAAGTAACATCTGGGACAGGAATGCTGCAAGCAGGGGTCACCCATGCATATGTTTAATTGTGTGCACCATATGCTGTGCCATACACTACTACAATCACCAACATTAGGGGCGGCTGGTGATGCTCATCAGGGGCGGTTTTCCCAGCCGCCCCTAAACAAGCGCCCCTAATGTTCATCCACATTAGGGGCGGTTGTCTCAGCCGCCCCTCATGTGTACACATCGGGCGGCTCCTGTATGAGCCGCCCCTAATAAACCGAAAAAAAATAAAAAAAAACCTGGTAGGCCACCGAGCCCGCAGCACGATAGCCCACCGGGCCCGCCGCCGCCGGGATGCCAAATTCGCCGCCGAAATGCGGGATCCGCCGCCGGGATGCAGGATCCGCCGTCGGGGAGGCCGGATCTGCCGCTGGGAGGTGGGATCCGCCGCCCGAGAAGTCGCCACCCGTCGGAGACGCACGCCACCCACCGGATTAGACCGCCACCGCCGGATCAACCGCGAGCAGGCGGATCCGCCGGGGGAGGCGGGATCCGCCACCGTGAGGCCGCCACTGCCGGATCGGCCGCGGCGAGGCGGATCCGCCGCGAGAAGCGAGATCCGCCGCCGGGGAAAGACGGATCCGCGTGAGGCGGATCCGCCCCGGAGAAATCGCCACTCGTCGGAGATGCGCGCCCCACCGAGAAGCCCGCCACCCGCCGATCCACCGCGAGGTCGCCTTGGCGGCTGGATCCCCACCACCGAAGTCGCCGCTCCGCCGCCGAAGTCGCCGCCCGCCGCCCGCGGCTCCATCGGCAGATCCATGGATATCCCACCGTGGCGCGAGGCCGGGCGCGCGTGGAGAAGGAGGACGGCTCGGCGCTTGAGAGAGGAGGGAGAGGGCGCGACGCGGCGGGCGGCAAGTGGAGAAAGGGAGAGGGGCGACACGCTTGGAGAGGAGGGAGAGGGGCGACGGGCGAGTGGGAGAGGCCGGGATTAGGGTTCGGTCGAGTGAGTTGAAGTACATTTTTTTGATTAGGGGCGGCCGGTGAGGGAGCGCCCTAATGTTAGTTTTCACTTTTTTTTCAAGAAATTGCAATATTGTTTAAAGTTTTATATTATAAATATATTATCTGATAAATAAAAATTAAAAAGATGGTTACAAATTAAAATATTATAATTAAAAATTTTTGTTATCTTATAAATATCATAGTGCTTCGTTTGACCTTGTTTGACCAAGTTTGACTTTTCCAATTCAAACTAAAAGGCGCCTTTTGGAACCCTAGATGTTCTCATTTCCAAAAGTCACGAACACCGACTTTGTGTAGCTCCTCAAGATCTACACTCTATATATCTGACTTTTCGGATTCGAAAGATTTTGAACCGCTCAAATTTTGAATTTCAAATGTTTTTTGAGAGTTTTGGTTTTAGGGCCCTAAATGGTGAGAATTTAAAAGTCATGAATACCAATTCGACTCACCTCGTCGAGATCTATAATGCATATGTAGGTCATTTTTTGCGATCGACAAAGTTTTGATAGACGTTCTTCACACCTAGACACATCTCTCTTAAGGTTTCATAAACTACAAGTGTGATTCAAGATTTTGTGACTAGTGTTTACTAACACTTTCTTAAAAGCCAAAATGACCCATATAACTAATGTTGATCTCGATGAGCTCTAACACGTTTGTATCCAAAGTTTTTCGATTTAAGGTCATTTAGTGCTTCGTTTGACCTTGTTTGACCAAGTTTGACTTTTCCAATTCAAACTAAAGACGCCTTTTTGGAGCCCGGATGTTGTCATTTCAAAAGTCACGAACACCGACTTTGTGTACCTCCTCAAGATCTACACTCTATATATACAACTTTTTCGGATTCGAAAGATTTTGAATCGCTCAAATTTTGAATTTCAAATGTTTTTGGGAGTTTTCAGTTTTCCGGGCCCTAAATGGCTGAGAATTTAAAAGTCATGAATACCAATTCGACTCACCTTGTCGAGATCTACAATGCGTATGTAGGTCATTTTTGCGATCGACAAAGTTTTGATAGACGTTCTTCACACCTGGACACATCTCTCTTAAGGTTTCATAAACTACAAGTGTGATTCTAGATTTTGTGACTAGTGTTTACTAACACTTTCTTAAAAGCCAAAATGACCCATATAACTAATGTTGATCTTGATGAGCTCTAACACGTTTGTATTCAAAGTTTTTCGATTTCGAGGTCATTTAGTGCTTCGTTTGACCTCGTTTTCAAAAGTCATGAACACCGACTTTGTGTAGCTCCTCAAGATCTACACTCTATATATACAACTTTTTGTATTCAAAGTTTTTCGATTTGAGGTCATTTAGTGCTTCGTTTGACCAAGTTTGACCAAAATACATTAGGGGTGGCTATATATATAACCGCCCCTAATTTCAGATTACATTAGGGGTGGCTGATATATAACCGCCCCTGATTTGAGGTTACATTAGGGGTGGCTGATATATAACCGCCCCTAATATGTCGTAACATTAGGGGCGGCTTAGGTTTTGAGCGCCCCTAATGTGTCAACAAACAGGGGCGGTTTGTTTCTACCGGGATTTTCGCATATATTAGGGGCGGCTCAAATTATGAGCCGCCCCTAATATAAATCCCAGGCGCTCTCTTAGTTGGCTTTTGTAGTAGTGATAGTCTAACCCACTTGCATCCGAATGCCTAAAGCGAATTTATACTGTTTAGACAATTATAATACCTTAAATTAGTGTATCCTATTTTGATAAAACCTTTGACAAATTTCTTTGGACATGTAATAATGCCAAGTGTTTCCGAAAACATCGGTTGCCATGGGCGATCAAGGAGGTATGGGATTTTTTTTAAAATCATGTTGTAGCACATTTTTCATTAAGAGGAGACAAGTGGAACTATGATGTATGTATTGAACTGTCATGGTCCTTGGATCCATGGCGATTAATCGTCTTCTCCGGTGAGGTTATACCCCTCTACCGCAGGCTTAGTTCTAGGGTAGCACCCTAAGCGCTTGAGTGACATTTGGGAGAGAGAGGAGATTAAAGATAAGCGATTCTTGACTGTCCTTTACGGTTTGATTACACCGGACTAAATAGGCACCGAGGCCTCCTGCCTCTTTGCCTTTCCTTTTCTGCATTGCCTATTTTTAGCGATTGATCTTGCATGACGATTATTTTTTTCCCTTCCTTTCCTTTCCTCTTATTCACGGAGCCGATTGCTCCTTGCCGTTCTTTCGGTGCGGGTTGTATGGTCAGCATGTTGACCGCGCCTATGGCGCCCCCATGCCCATGACATCTCTCCCTCCTTCGTAAGTAGCGCCCACGGAGCTGCCATAGATCTAACCGACACGACTTAAGGTTAGGCGCCATAGATCTAAGCGCACGACTTAAGGTTAAGCCTTTTACATCTCGGCTTAGCTTTGTTATTTAAGATGAAAATACGAAATAATTGTGGAACTAAAATATAAATTTGGACTGCAGCTATGTCCTCCTAGATCCCGGGGAAAAGAGCTGAACGTGGACTTCTTGTTGGATGAAACGTGAAGGAGGAACCCACCGCCAAGCTGGTTGTGCGCACGAGATGAGACGGCCCGCAGATTGAGTCGCTAGTGGTGCTGCCCTTGCCTTTGCCATGGTTGTTGCTGGGAGGCACCATCCCTGGCATTCTCAGTAGGAAGTATAGGGCGAGCTTGAGTGGCGGATCGTGTACTGCGCAGCGATGAATTGAGTAACATGCGCAGCTTTTGCATCGCCCGCCGAACAAGGAAACCACACCATGCCGCTGGGTGCACCGCCGGATTGCTCTTCCGTTGATGTGCACATGATGGCCCCGAGAGATGAGGCGCTTCTCCCCTCGGAGGGACTGCACCCGCCCGGCGTGCGAGTCCCAGCCGCTGCGGCTGTATGCGTCTGCCACCACCCGACGTCTGCGATCCATTCTCTCGATCGATCGGTGAGTTGGCGGAGCTGTGCCAACATGGAATCCAGCAACTTTCGGAGGTGCGATGATGCCTCTCAGTTGTCGTGGGAGTGGGTTGTGGGGGCGATTGAAGCGTAGGTGTAGGAGCTTGGTGAAGCGGTGCCACGACGGGGTGCCCTCCTCCCGGACTTGGAGGAACCCGCGTACGGCGCCATCTTCTAGATGACAGGAAGCCATCCACACCTTTTCTTACGCCGCCATGATGCGCGCTCCCGACGGAAGTACGATTCTACAGCGGTAGATGAAGATGTGAGGGTCGATTTACCATCGTAGCGCGGAAAATCCAGTTTTCCGGAACGCGACGGACGATCGTTGTGGCGCGGGTAACCGGAGGGTGTGGTTTGGCGGCGGTGGATGGTGGTGATGGTGAGCGGGGCGAGTAGGCGAGATCGCGGACTCGTGATACCAAGCTGTCATGGTCTTTGGATCCATGACGATAGTGTCTTCTCCGGTGAGGTTATACCCCTCTACCGCAGGCTTAGTTCTAGGGTAGCAGCCCTAGGCGCTTGAGTGACATTTGGGAAAGAGAGGAGATTAGAGATAACTGATTCTTGATTGTCCTTTACGGTTTGATTACACCAGACTAAATAGGCACCGAGGCCTCCCCTGCCTCTTTGCCTGAATATTCCCTTCCTTTCCTTTCCTCCTATTCTTGGAGCCGATTGCTCCTTGTCGTTCCTGCTGGTGCGTGCGGGTTGCATGGTCAGCATGTTGACCGCGCCTATGGCGCCCCATGCCCATGACATGAACTTATAAAACTATGAAGAAATATTTATGAGTGGAATGCACCGTAGATCCTTATACTTTTTCCCACCTTAAACTTTTTTTACTCAGCTGGATACGTAGATGTGACATGCAAATGGAGTGAAACAATAAATATATTTACATAAAAAAATTATAAGATCAGTAATTTATAAGTTTATCTAAATACTCCCTCCGTTCCAAATTGTAGTTCACTTTGACTTTTTAGATACATTGATTTTGTTATGCACCTAGTTATACACTATGTCTAGATACATAACAAAACAAATGGATCTAGAAAAGCCAAAGTGAACTACAATTTGGAACGGAGGGAGTACTACAGAATATGTATTATCATATCGTATAAGAAAGTTAACGAAAATAAAAATATACCATTATACAAGTAAATTTTTATTAGTCTCACGTGCCGCTGCCGGCAATAAGAGAGGCCGATCGCTCTCGTACAAGTTGTCACTGTCCTAACGAACGATAGAGGGGTTTTTTTTTTTTTTTTTTTTTTGATTGGACGAACGATAGAGTTGTCACTATCCTCACGGCTTCATTGTGTTGTTCGCGAGACGCCCTCTAGGAAGCAGCACGCTAAACACGCAACGTTTCCCTCTCCTCCTTTCGTTAATGGGCTGGATGACGGGTGTCTGAATTCTGGGCTGAAGAAATCAGAGTTTCTTCTTTTACATAATGGGCTGCCTCTTCTGGATGTCTCCTCCGATCCACTTCGTAAGTTGGGCCGGTCCGTCTTCTGGATGTCTACAATAACTTATTTTACCGGCAGCAGCTGGCGCTCGTCGATGAGATCGCACGACGCCCTGCAGATGACAGCGAGCAAATCGTCGGGTAGAGCCGCCGCCACCGTCACCGTCTCCATGGACGAGGATTGCGTGCAACCGAAAATCTTGGGGGCAAATGAATGAACTAACGCTATGCTACATATATATGTTACGTCAGGATTTTGTTGCAAAAACGTGATTACATCTTTTCTAGCCAGGCCCCGCTGGACCAGCACGGGCATGGACCCAAAACCACGTCATAAGTATGGCCTAGGCACGGCGGGTCATAGGGCGGAGCTCGGCGCCCGGGTCGACGCGCCGTGGGTTGTCAACAGCCCGGCCGTGGGTGACCAGAAGACGCATCGTATTGCTTTATGCAGCCGCGCGCCGCTAGCCCTTGTCGAACACCCAGTCCTCAATCATCTCCTCGCGCCGCCGGCACAAAGTTCGCCGCCGACACGGCGACGTGCACGAGGGCGCTATGCTTCTGCACGTACCCGGCGAGCCTCCCATGCTGTCCGGCGCCGCGGGGCTTTTTTGCCGCCACACGGCGGGGGCATCCCGAACGCGGCGAGCCCGTCCCAGTCGAGCTCCCGCAGCCACGCCTCCACGGACACCACCCGACCTGCGCGCGTCACGGATTCCTTTGTACAGGAGCACGCGCATGGGCGGCAACGCCCACGCAGCAGCGCTCCACCTCCCTCTTAGCGGCGCTCTTCATCACGTCGCGTGCATCGCCGCCACGACAGCGTTGCTGACGAACTCGAGCGGTGCGTCGCCTCGGACGCCCAGCGCCGCCCTGACCTCCGGCGTCGTTCATGAACTCTGCGGCGCCGGCAAACTGGGACACCAGCGCCGTGTCTGGCACCGCCACGTCGAACAGCGGCGTGAGCCCCGTGGCGTTGCGCAGCCACGCCAGCACGCGGTACCACGCGTCCGTCGCCTCGTCCCACCGCTCCGCAGCAGCCAGCGCCACCACCTCCGCCTACATGGCCTCCGCTCCGCAGCAGCCAGCGCCACCACCTCCGCCTACATGGCCTCCACCTCACGCCTCCGATTCACGCCGATGAGGCCCATGAAGTAGAGGACGTCGGCGTGCGTGGTCACCTGCGCCACCGGGTGCACGAAGCCGTTGCCGATGGCCACGCCGCGGAGGTTGATCCGCTCCTGCTCCGGAAGCGTCGGGTTAGTGGTGAGGATTAGTGCGCCGGCCGTGGGGATGGTCTTGCCGGGCGTAGCTCGCCCGGTGAGGAAGAGTGGCCGATCACAGAAGGTGCTGCTGCCATCCGGCTGTCCGGAGAGGAAGCACTGGAGCGCGGCGAGGACGTGCTCCGCGATCACGTGCTGGGATGTGGGGATGGCGGAGGGCGATGGCGCCATGCTGTAGCCGGTACCGAGCGGGCTGTCGAGGAAGAGGAGCCCGGAACCGCCGGTTCCACGCGTAGGGGTTGGGTGACAAGGAGAACGCGGAGGAGGAGGGGAGGTGGTGTTGGAGTCGCCCGGACAAGGAGAAGACGTAGGGGCCGATCTGGTAGAAGTTGCTAGCGAAGGAGGATAAGCCGGGACCGCCCTCGAGCCAGACGAGCAGCGGCGTGGTAGCCAGCGGGGTTACCGGGTCGCTGGCCTCGTAGAAGGCGTAGTGGAGAGATGCGTTGGCCGCAGGGATCGGGAGGTAGCCGGACTTGGTCGGCAGGGCTTCTCTGGGGAGTATGGTGGCCGCCGAGCCAACAGAAGCCGCGGTGGCGGCGAGGACGACCACGAGGAGGGAAACTGGGGGAGGAGCTGCCATCATTGGCATTGCGTCTAGCTTCTTGCTTGCGTGGCACCATCAGGGAGATAACTGAATATGTAGGCTGTGAGGTTGTCTGAAAAATCTTTGACAAAAGGAAACTTTTTTCCTTTAAAAATATTAGATTGACAAGAGAGAAATTGGATACGTGTTTTGTCTATTGCATCGCGTGACTTTTGACTTTAGTCTGTATGAATTGTGGTGACGTAGAGCTAACTTGTCAAGGATCAGTTTGTGTTCCAGTTATGCGCCGGTCCCTGCTGGGCGTTGTTCGTCGGTTCTATTCTATTTTAAATGGCATGGGTGGCCACGTGCCAGATCCTGGCCAGGAACGGGTCCTGGCCTGTTTGTACGCCAGGGGTGAGAAAACTGAGTGATAGATCAGTGAAGATGGTGCTTTTGGGTTATCCATAAGGTACCAAAGGCTATAGGATGAGGATGTATGATCCCGACTCAAAGAAGCTGCAAGTTAGTGGAGATGTCAACTTTGAAGAGAACAAAGGCTGCAGCTGGAGCAGAAGTTGTGACCGCCATCAAAGACAGACCTGAACTCTTCATCAGAGAATTTCAGTCTACTGTAGCCCAAGTAACAACAGATGCTGAGCAAGGTAGTCCACAATCTGGGGCACCTAAGCCAGCATCACCACCATCTGCGCAGATGGTTCCATTGTTTGGGTGTCCCCAGTACTCAACCCCACACATTCAGGTGATCTAGTACACTGCAGGGGCACTTCTGGAGTGGTATTTTACTTAGGTTCCAATATGGTGACTTGGACTTCATAGAAACAGAAGGTGGTGACCTTGTCTTCGTGTGAAGCAGTATATGTTGCAGCAGCGGCAGGAGCTTGTCAAAGGGTATGGCTCAATATGTTGGTTACTGACATGACAGGCAATGAGGTTCAGAAGTTCAGACTTCCCATTGTCAACAAATTTGTGGAATGAAACGCTCAGAAAATGAAACGCTTATTTTCTATTGCGCCGGATGCAAATTTTTGGAGAAAACATGCTAACTCTCGTGCTCAAGTTGGTATACTTGTTGAGTAGCATGGTGGAGAAGTTCGCGACGACGACACGACGAAACTTCGCAGCGGAAGCTGCGTCGGACGCTGGAGGAGCATAGTCGGTGTTGCGTCGGACGCCAGGGTTTTCGACCCCAGCGTCCGGCGTGTGGTGTAGAGCGGCTGGGTGCGCTACGATGGCGATGGCGCGTCGGCGTGTCCGGCGCGCGCGGACGCAGTCGAGCGCCCGCGCGCGGGGCATCAGCGTCGAGCGCTGCGCGCGGACGCCACGCGCTGAGGCCGGCACGCGTGAAGCAGCGTCTGGCGCGCCAGCGCTGACCCGCTAGCGGCGTCTGGCGCATGCGCAGAGCGTGTTCAGCCCCCAACGGCTCTATTTGTTTGGGGCTTATATATACTTGTGTGGCCAGCTCTTGCTCTCTCTCTTGGACATTTTGATTGATCCTAACATATTTTGAGCTGAGCCAACCCTCACCCACTCTCTCCCACTTGCTTGTGAGCACATTCTTGAGAGATTGATGGTGATTCAAGTGCATTGCTTTGAGAGTTGTATTTAGAGGCACTTGAGGGTCGTCGTTGCGGTGGTTTCTTGTTGCTCTTGGAGAGCACCACTCCTAGACCGGCTCGGTGATTGTGGAGGCGTTGGCAAGAGTTGGAGATTGTTCTTGGCCACCTCCGGTTGATTTGTGAGGGGTTCTTTGGCTTATTCGCGCGGAGCGCCAAAAAGCCACTCTAGTAAATTGCTCGTGTCATTGAGCTACACACTTGTGCGTGGTGCCTGGAGAGCCTCGAGGAGGCCGGCATTGGCAAGGGGCACCGCCAATCCCAAGGACCATCAAGGTGTTGGTCGACACAACGAGGCCGTAGCCACCGTGCGTATGTGAACCTCGGGATAAATTGATTGTCTCATTGTCTTGGTGATTGGCTCCTTCATTATATTGTTGTTGATCTTATTCTTCATCGGTGATTGGATCATTGCCCCTACACGTCGGTATAACAAGCTTTCCTCTCTTGCATTTACTATCCAAGTTCATCTTGAGTAGAGAGCTAGCTTGTGCTTGTGTAGGTGTTCTTGCTAGCATAAGGCTTATCTAGGATTGCTCACTAGATAGAGTAGTGACATAGCACTTGTGTGACATAGAGATCATAGTATATATCAAGAATTGTCACTAGAAGGCTTGCAAGACATTAGAGCTAGCGCAAACCGCATTAACGCCTTATGTTTTACTAATCAGTTTGCTAAGTGACTTTGTAGATTTTTTAAAAGGCTATTCACCCTCCCTCTAGCCATCTAGGACCTTACAATTGGAACTATTATGTTTATGCTTTCAGTAGTTTGTATTAGATTGCGTAGAATTGGAAGTGTATGGTGCTGTGCCTAGTCCACGCCGTGACCGCCAAGTGGGTCTCCCCTTCGCAACATCGCGCTGCGCATGCCCGCGGTCATCAATCTAAAAAAGCAGGAGATCCTGGAGCTTGTCATGCGGCAGGGTGGTCAGGCTTTAAGCTCATGTATCCCTCTATCTAAAGCAATGAAAAAGTCCTAGAAAAGCTGCGGCAGTTGCATAGTGCAATCGTCTTGCGTTCATCCAGTTTCGCGTGCGTGTTCTTGCATTCGTGCTATCGCCGCGGTGACCATCTTTCGATCGCCGCCTTTCCTTTTGCCGTTTTTGAGGGCTAGTTCACGGTGCAATATTGTAGCCACGGCTCGGTCCCAACAGGACTAGGTCGCGGCGGCGCCGTGTTGTAGCGTGTGTGCCAAGTGGGCTCGCTAATAAAAAGGAGAAGGTGTTCAAGTCGCCGGACAAGGAGAAGACGTAGGGCTCTTTTACGGAAGAAGTTCTTTGCGAAGGAAGATAAGGCAGGGCTGCCCTCAAGCTAGATGAGGAGCGGAGTGGTGGCCGGTGGGGTTATCAGTCATCTTCTTCATCTTAGAGCCAGCCAGCCTTCCTAAAAATGAGCCTCTGTTTCTAATTTAGGAGTCAACTTGCAAAATTTTAGGACTCAAATTTACTCCAAACTTCATTGGGCCTTCTCAAATTAAAGCCCGCAAACACTACACGCTCGCGTCCACCACCGTCCCTCCCGGCCCCCTCGTCAAGGTTCTCGCGCCACCGCCGCCACGCCTCGCCGCTCACGCTTCTCCGGTGTTGGTGTAAATTAAATGCACACAATAAAGATAAAGATATCCGCAAGCGCACGAGATAGAAATACCATTGTAGCACTTCACCAAAAAGATGGACTTCCGATTTTAAATATCGAACCCAAAGGAACAGTAGGTGAATATAACTAGCGTTTACCCTATCCACTTCACAATCACAAAGACTTAAGAAACTAGCTAGACTATAAGATAACTTCTGGCTTTCTAATTCTAACCTTGATAAACCTTGACTTATTTATTCTATCGTGGACGCTAATCGTTAATAAAGTAAGACAAAATTACTTTACTAAGAACAGACAAAAGCCTACCGTTCACCTATTGGCGGGAAGTGGACTACAGAGGATTCAATAAAACTATAAAGTCACCTTTATGATACTACCACTAATTCCGAGCCAAAAGGGGGCATTTAAAGTAAACGTAATCTAAGCACCACACTTAAATTAAGAATTACTCCTCTAATCTAGAGCAACCAAGATCAGAGTACTCAAACAAGAGTTGCAAACTTGAAGACTAAAATAAACCAAAACTTACTTTAACTATGAAGTCGAACACCAGATAATCTCAGAAACAAACTCCTCTTGCGAAGAGATTGATCCCGAGAGAATACAAGAGAGAAGGTCCGACAGCCGAAAATCCTCGAAGCACTCCTTACTAATCTCTCAATTTCTAATAAACTTGATTGCTAATCAAGATGCGTAGTAGCTAATCTAGAAGTTTCTAGCTCTAATCATGGAGATCTTGACTTCTCTAACCCTAGAATTCTAGTAAAGAACTAGAATGAATTCTGAAAAATGAATTAGGGTTTCAGGGGTAGCTCTGCCCTTGCTTATACAGCCTCATAGGATGAATCTCAGCCCTTGGATCAAACCGACTTGATTGGACAGCTTAGATCTACTCCTTAGGTTGGTTGTGAGAAGGTTCTAGAAGCAGGACACGTGGCTTGACCACAGGTGGCCGCCCGGCCCCACCTGTCAGGCCGCCCGGCCCCACACTCGGACAGGTGGGTCTCGGCTTTGTGCGAGCTGTCTTCTTTTTGTCTTCTAAGTCCCTGAAATTTCTACTAATCTCGCGGAGTTGCATTGAGCGGGAGGTGGTCGAGGCGGACGGCGGCGTCGCATCAGAGCCGCTCCGTGCGCCGAGGAGGCCGAGTCGGCGGCGAGGGCGAGCGAATCCGCCGCGCCGCGGCGGTCTGCGTCCCACGCGCTGCGCTAGTGCGCCGCCAATGCCAGGCTGCCACACCGTGTTGCGCTCCCCTTCGTCGTCATCGTGGCCAGCGGCGCACTCCCACACTATCTTTGTTGGCCTTGAGGCGGCTGCCGATGCCAAGCTGCCACGCCATGTCGCCCGCCAGCGGACATGACCCTTGGCCTCGGTACGCAAGGCTGGTACCCACGGCAATGCCGCCGACCGGTTGCCGGCGGTGGAGCGCCATCGGCGCGCCTCCATCTCTCTCGCCCGAGCCCGAGGCCCGGCCTAGGCGCCATATCATCGGCGCCCGACGGCGCAAGCGAGTGGTCGCCGCCTCACGGTCGGCAGCGGCGGCGCGGTGGGGCGGGAGAGCTTGGTGGCTTGTCGTCGCTTCTTTGCTGGCGGCGGCGGGGCGCCGGCACTCGAACGACGGGAAGGCGGCGGCGCCCGGCGCGTAGCGCGACTTCGCCATGGGAGGATGGGCGGTGGGCGTCCACGAGGTGCGGCGTGCAAGCGGCGGGTCGCTCACCATGCGACCCTCGTCGTCCTCCTCGCGGTACTGGCGGCGATTCGGTCGTTGGCGATCCGGTTCGTCTGGCGTCATGCTTTGCGAGCGTATGACCAGCCGGCATCCCGGTGTGCCACCGCTGCCGGTGCTGGTGAGGAGCTTGGCAGAGCAGCCTGTCGGGAAGTAGCGATTGAGGAGCGGCTTGCCACGGTCGCGCCGGCATTACCACCCAACGGTGACGATCTCGGCGCCGACGGCGGCGGGTGTGTAGGAGATGGTGTGCAGGCTAAAGCGAACGGGATGGGTTGGCACGGGAGTAGGGGCTTGCTAGTGCTAGGGGGCTGAGGCGTAATTTGAGAGGGCATGAAAAATGGGAGCCCATTTAGGAGCCACCGAGGGAGTTTAGTTTTTTCCCAAAACTCCTAAAATTTAGAGTAGGGGGCCCAAATAGAGGCTTGGGTTGGAGATGCTCTTAGAGACCATCGTGGAGGTATTCATCGTATCATTATGTTCTCCGGATACTACATGTCACATCCTTGCTCGGAAGGGTCTAGTTTGGGTGACACTACTAGGGCGGGTGGAGGTACATGGCGACTTCTCTCCCTCTTTCTCGAAACCTCTCCCTGCTACAGTTGAGAGGAGCGAAAAGAGGGCGGCTCATGATCCCCGGCGAAATCGCCGCTCCCCTCCGCCTCCCGGTGGCCTTCGGGCCCTCGGAAGTGTGGGGAACGGTGCATCTTCGGCCGGCGGTGTAGAGTAGGTACTAGGTCTTCTAGGGTTTGGTGTCTGGCGGCGCCGTCGAGGCGATGGCGGCGATGTCGTCGCAGAATAAGTCCTCTCGGTCTCTTCCTCGCCCTGGCTGGCGCTCGGCTCGGCGTCGATCGCGAGCCCGTGGAGGAGGGGTTCCCGTGGGGATCTCTCGTAGGAGTCCTTGGCGGCGGCGCATCGATCCCGATGAGGTGCATTTCACGGCCACCGGGTGTGAGGATATAGAGGAAGCTTTGGGTTATTATGCGGATGGTCGGAGAGGAGTGGAGGCTCGACTTTTTTCCGCTGGGCGGCTTCATTCGCCGACGGCGAGTCCTCTCTATCCGGTCGAGGGTGCTCGGGGTGCATCCCCGGGGCTGCATTGAGGTCACCTACGGTGACTTTATCTCGATCCTTGACGCTGTTAGATGCCTCTACGGCCTTCTTCAAAGCGTTGGTGCGATGAAGCTCCCCCGGATTTGGAGTGGTGGCCATGGCTTCTTTTTCGGCGGTAGCTGACGGCTCCGTCGGCGGCGGTTCTTTGGAGATCTGTGGGCGGGTTGCACAGGGTCCTTGGATTTCTTTGTAATTTTCTCTTTTGTGAGGGGCTTTTTGTGCAAAATGGCTGGACAGCTGTGTATCCTCGAGCATATCTGTACTTGTATGTGTATCTGTACGTTTCTTATCCAGTAATACAGGTATGTGTTGAAAAAAAAAAAAAAAAAAAAAAAAAAAAAAAAAAACTCAACTTCCTTTCTTCAAGGTCTGCCAGGGGGCGGGTCCTGGGCTCCGGCCAGACCGCTGAGCCCACATGGAGGAGTCTCATTTGAATGTGTGACAGTTTGTTCGCCACTGCCACTGCACTCCAGGTTATCGAAAGATGGAACCATGGAAGACTGCAGGAAACTACTATAGTTTTTTAGTGTGACAGGATAGCAGTTCGCAAGAAAAATGAAATTTGCACACTGTCAACAGAAAAGTACACCTTCCCGTTATCGGGTGATAAGAAACACAGAAAATGGGTGGCATTTGACTGGACCGTCGTCTACCTTCTAGACTTCTCATGGTACACACAAAAATAATTGAGATAAGAAACACAGTAAACTCCCATGTTAAAGACTAATCGTCCTGGGCATGACGCGTAGACAATTTTCTTTGCATTTGGTCACGTAGCTCATCGAGCTTCAGAGACTTTTCAGCCAACACACAACCACCTATATACGTTATTATATATATATTCTGGGCGCTCTGCTCTTGGAAAGCTACAGTAGGTCCAAGCACACAGCCAGACAATGGCAATGGCAGCTGCAGCTCCTGTTCCCCTCTCCCCTCGTCGTCATCCTCCTCGCCGCCGCCACCACCACCTCTGCAGGCTCGGCCAGCATATTCCCAGAGAAGCCCTGCCTGCCAAGTCGGGCTACCTCCCGATCCCATCAGTGGCCAACGCCTCTCTGTACTACGCCTTCTACGAGGCCACCGACCCGGTGACCCGGCCGGCCTCCACGCCGCTCCTCGTCTGGCTCGAGGGCGGCCCAGGCTCCTCCTCCTTTGCCAGCAACTTGTTCCAGATCGGCCCCTACGTCTTCTCCGTCGCCGGCAGCAGCTCGAACTCCAACACCTCCTCCTCTCCTGCGTTCCTGCTGCCGCCCAACCCCCTACGCGTGGAACCGCCGCCGGGCTCCTCTTCCTCGACAGCCCGCTCGGCACGGGCTACAGTGCAGCGCCGTCCCCCTCCGACATCCCCACGTCCCAGCTCGTTGTAGCACAGCACGTCGTCGCCGCACTCCAGTCCTTTCTGTCCGCACAGCCGGGTCCTGGTGGCACCGTCGCGGCCGGCCGCTCTTCCTCACCGGCGAGCTATGCCGGCAAGACCATCCCCACGGTCGGCGCACTCATCCTGGCCACCAACCCGACACTCCCCCAACACCAGAGGATCAACCTGCGCGGCGTGGCCATCGGAAACGGACTGGTGCACCCCGTGGCGCAGGTGGCCCGCACGCCGACGTTCTCTACTTCGGCGGGGCCTCATCAACGCGAAGCGAGGCGTGAAGCCGAGGCGATGCAGGCGGAGGCGGCGGCGCTGGCGTCGCGGGAGCGGTGGCGCTGACGCGCTGACGCGGGCGCCCGCGACAGCGTGCTGTCATGGCTGAGAAACGCCACGGGGCTGTCGTCTCTCTTCGACGGCGTGGCGGTGGACGGCGCCGCTGGAGCTGCAGGCCCGGCTCGCCGCCAGGTTCGAGGAATTGATGAACAGTGCGGAGGTGCGGGCGGAGCTCGGCGTCGGGGCGACGCGCCGCCGTGGGGTGCTGAACAGCCCGGCCCGTGGCGGCGGCGCTGCACGACGATGCGATGAGGAGCGCCAAGTCGGAGGTGGAGGCGCTGCTGCGAGGGCCGCCGGCGGCGTCCACGCGCGTGCTGCTCTACGAGGGCATTCGCGACGCGCAGGATGGGGTGGTGTCCGTGGAGGCGTGGCTGAGGGAGCTCGACTGGGACGGGCTCGCCGCGTTCCAGGACGCTTCCCGCGTCGTGTGGCGGATCAGAAATACTAGCGACGGACAAGCGCAGAAGCTCGCAGGGTACGTGCAGAAACATGGCGGGCTGGTGCACGTTGCCGTGTACGGGGCTGGGCACTTGGTGCCGGCGTCGCAGCCGCGGGCGGCACAGGAGATGATAGAGGACTGGGTGTTCGACAAAGGCCTGTTCGGCGCAGAGGCGTAGAGCGATTTGGGATGCGTGGTGTCGTGCCGGGACGCGCCCAGGCACATAGACTATCGCACGTGTACGTCATGTTCATCAGACTCTTATTCAATTTCGTGATGTACGATGAGTTTTTTTCTCTGTATTTTGTATAATAGTAGCAAATATGCCATGCGTGGCAACAGAAGAAATAAAATCAACTATTTATAAATGATTTGTACTTATTTATGTTTACCCTTTATGTAATGATTTGTACTAATTTTTTTCATGTGCTAACTTTTTAAAGTGTTCAATGAATATAAATTAGCACGATGCATTATACTGTATTAGGCGTCCACAATGGTAATAGCCAGTGCTACTACGTAGTCTGCTGATGTGGAGGTGAGAGACAAGAACAAAAACTATTTTATATTATTGGACCCAAATGCTCATCTCACATATTGTTGGGTTACGTGAAATAGTCTAGCTATTTGCATGTAGCTAGTGACTACTCTCTCTTTCGCTTTTTCCCTGCCACGACATATCTAGCTAGCTAAATAGCTAACCATTGCGGACGCCCTTAGTGACAAAGTGTTTGATTGTAAAAGTAGAGTAGATGTTAGGGCAGTCCGATGGTAGAAACCACGCACGAAGTCCAAGAGTACCATGTCAGCAAAATTCTGATTATAGAAACTACTTCCCACAATGGGAGTTTCTGCCCCTAATAAACACGAGATGTATTTCGCAAAAAAAAAAAAAAAAAAAAAACACGAGATGTGTTCGGCATTTATGGAAACGAATTTGTTTTCACAAAGTGAACACAAAACTTTCTTATAATTAGCTAAGCCGTTATATGTAAATAGATGTGTCATATCATTTATGCAAAGTGAACACACTAAAAAGTTCTATTTGCATTTTCGCCATTCTTCTTTGTTCGCGGTACGAGGGGGCGGCGGCGTGTCGAATCCGGCCGGCAGACAGGCCCTTGCCGGCGGCAAGAGGTCGCGCTTAGGGCTGGTTTGGGTTGGTGCGCGCCCGCGGGGGGCGTGGCCTCGGCGAGGCGGCTCGGCGAGGCGGGCCACGAGGGAGCGGCGGCAAAGACGGCGGCCGGCACGGGAGTTCCGCCCGGCGGTGGCTGTCCGCCAACGGCACGGAGTTGACCCCTCGACCCGCGGTGCGGCGGCTGCGGCGGACCGGGCGGGCGCGCGCGGCCCGGCAAGCGGCGCCCGGCGGGAGCGATGGACCGGGCGAGCCACAAGAAAGCGCTGGCGGGATCGGTGGATCGATGATCGTGGCGCCCGTGGGCGCGTGTTGACGGTCACCAACGACATATTTTTAACGTCAACATTCTACCAATAAAGGGGTGAAACTATACCTTACTACACACATATACATTTATCACTAATAAATTCCACTTGTAGTGCCTTGTACTTTATTTTGCAGATTTATAATAAAAGCAAGTGGAAAATCGACCAAAGTACGCCATCCGGGAAGCGCATTATTGCGAAACACAAGCCCGGGAGCAAATCGACCCAAAACATCAAGGTGGGCGAGCAAAGCCCGGCCCACAACTTTTCAAGACGAGGGAAGACACCCCACCGAGGCCGGGCCAAAGCCGAGCCCGAGGGGGTGGCAAGACCACCCAGTGCGGCCGCACCCCCCCAGGCGGTTTTCGGCCCAACCTCGGGGAGGCGGTTCGTGCACCTTCCAAACGGGGTTTCCCGCCGTGGGATGGTCGGTTTAGCAAATTAGGCGAGGTGTACCAAGGTCGGTTTTGTACCTTCCATGTGGGGATGGACATTTTCCAATGAGCCCCTCTCCTCTACCTATAAAAGGAGGTCATCTCCCACCATTGTAACACACACCTCACAATGTAGCCTCTCTCTTCTTCTTCTTCTTCTTCTTCTCCTCCCTTTTTCTTCTTCTTCTTCTTCTTCTACTTCTTCTTCTTCCTCCTCCTAGTAGGATTAGTAGTTTAGGATGTGGAGCTAGGCAAAGCTACCAAGGAGGGCTTGGCTCCTTGGAAGATGGATTCGGGAATAAATCTTTCTATGGTATTCTTCCAAAGCCTTGCTCTTATCTTATCTTGGTTGTGCATTAGGATTAGAGTCTTCATGTTATTTCTATACCTCATGATTTATCTTATGATCTAACATGTTGTTCTTGACATGATCATGACACATGAACTAGTCTATAGTTTCTATGTTGTGATATCGTCATATAAAACTTTATGCTTAAACCATTCATGCAATATAATTGGGTAGTGTCGGGATTGTGCTGAATGGCGGTTCGTTGTGTCCTTCGGGGCTTGCTCGTGTCCTATTCCGTCCATCCGTAGGGTGGGGGCCATGGGGGACATGAGTAGTGTCCTAGTATGCGGGCGTGGTGTCCGGATGCCAGGTATCCTTCGAATATGAGTGCATGCCACGGTTGAGGGGGTAGGCGGCTTGGTCGTGACAAGCCTTGTCCGTCCCTTGAAATCCCCCCACGTTCGTGTGTGCTGTAGGAGTTCGTAAATGCCTTCCTTTTAGGGCGGATGCTCGGGGGAGGTCTCCCCTGTCCATTTCATTCTCAGCTCCGACCTCCTGCTCATGCGTGTTGCCTGACTATCAACTGGTTCTATGCACAGCCATGACTAGAATCTGTATGCTCCACTTAGGTCTTTCTTTATTCCTTATTTATCTTTATCCTTGAGTTTGGCTTGAGTGAGTGTGTCAAGTTATCCCTTTACCGTTCCTTTATATCCCTGTTATGAGCATTGGTCCATTACATAGTCATGTTATCCCTGTTCATGTCTCTATTAGATCCTTTTCCACCATGCCTTCCTTTGGGAAAATATAAATAACGATACCACGAATACTTAGGGTGAAATGCTACAATGATAGATCCGCGTGCGCTTGCGGATGAATATCTTCTTAGGCAAGATCTATCACCGTTGATGTGCCTAGTGTTATCACCGACACGGTGGTTTCACTTAGGAATGTCAACGCGCATTTCTCGGCGCCGTTATTGGAGATGGGTTCTAAACACGTTTTCTAATGATTTGCTTTTAAGAAATGCAACAAGCATTTCGGCGCCGTTGTCGGGAAGGCATTGGTTTTTATAAGGCATCTCTTAGAACATGTTCGTCATGATAATATGCATGTGTAGTGACCTTTGTTCATAACAGGATTATCAAAAAAATCTTTTATATATAAAAAAACTCTTATAAAAAAAAAAAAAATCTTATAAATAAAAAGCAAGGACTTGTTATCAAGTTAGTATGCACCTTCGGGTATTCTTGTCACTAACCATTTGGTGGAGACTAAGAAGAACAAGGGGGCACGCGACGCTTGAAAACATAGAGGCTACAAGAAAACTTTGATACTCTTGGGCGGAGGAACACACTCAAAAGGAGACCCGACTTTGCATACTTGACTTTTTTCATGAAAGTCCAAGTGTGTGAGTGAAGATGGTGAGAATATCAAGTTCCAAGTGCACCAAGGGGATTAAAAAAAAAGAGATCGAAAAAAAAGAGAGAAAAAAATATATGATGAAAAAAAAAAGAAATGAATAAGAGATTAGCCTCAGCTTGCTATATATATAAAAAAAAAGAGGAAAAAAGAGTTAAAAAAAAGAAAAAAAAAATAAGAGGAGAGAGGAGCAGGTTGGCCCCATATGGTCAAAGAAAACAATGAAGACACCTGACTCCACCCTTCATTGCTTCCATGTAAGCAAGAAGGGATCTTTCTCTCCCAAGACCTTGTTACAACTGGGTGAGTTTGGTCTGCCTCCCTCTACTCCGGTGTGAGGAAGTCATTACCAAATCAAGATCATCACGCTACCGATGCAAAGCAATTATGAACTCTATCCTCAAGCTGCCGGTCAAGTACACTCAGTACGCAAAGGTCCAATAAAAGAAAAAAAAAAAAAAAAAAAAAAAAAGAGAAGAAGGTAAAGGAAAGGAGGAACATCCTCCTTTACACCTTTGTGACCACTAAGGCCCATGGTCCATATACACTACCCGTGTGTATCGGCTAAGCCTTGTGGTCCGCCCGAGATGGATCATCAAGCTACCACCGCGGGAGTTTCAACATCTTGCCTTCATGCGTGGTTGGTACACACACACAGGTACGCAAAGGTAATAATTCACCAATTCTTTTTACTCATACTTATCTCCATGTATAAAAAAAAAATATTTCATGATGGAGATAAAGCAAGGCTAGACTTATCATTGCATCTTTCTTAGCCTTGTTTGAGTTTGAAAAGTTTGGTGAAGCTCTTTTGTCCTCCCTTTATAATAAATTCCAAAAAAAAATAAAATAATAATAATAATAATAATAATTCTTGAACACCTAGCTTGCTCGAAATGCTCCTTCCCTGCATATGCTTTGAATTTTGGTAATCACGGAGGATGGTAAGTCCACTCGTGAAACTACCATATACTAACCATGCGGGGAAAAGTCAAAGTGCACTGGGGGGCGAAACCCCGATCCGATGAGCATTGAGCTAGCTTGGGGAGGACCCTAACAAGGTAATGAGAAACCTACACTCTCATCCTCCGTCCATTACTTTCCAAAAAAAAAAAGTGTTTTATAAAATATTTTATTATCAAAATAAACCAAAATATTTACTACACAAAGATTTATAAGTAAATATTTAAAAAAAAATTAAAATAAAAATCTTTATAAATAAAATAAATTCTTCTATGAAAAAAACTAAGAAAAATATTTTTTTTTATAAAACATATTTTAAAAATAAATTTTTAGTATATATATAAATATATATATAAACTATAATCATTCTTTTCGCCTTTGCAAAGCCTTTATCTCCATTGGATGAATCTTGTTTTCATTTCATGCGTCCCTTTTTCTATGTTGGCATGTTTTGGTTTGGAAGATTTGGTTACTCGAGTGATCATACTTCCATAGGTGTTTTTGAATTAAGCATGGTGCTTAGGTCAAAAAGTCTACCCTAATCGAGATTAGACATGGAGTCGAGTTTGATTATTGAATCGGAGAGCTGCGAGTGTAGAATTTGGTCGACCATATGGACTAACCCCTGCAGGAATTTATCAACATCATGAGGGTAAGTCGAGAGATGACAATGGAGATCGTGGTTGTTTGGTGAACCAAAAAAATAAAAATAATGATAATGATAAAATAAAAATAAATAAATAAATAAAAACCTTTGAAACCCCAAGAATGGTTGTCCCGCTCTTCCAAGATCATCACAAGACAAGCTTGGGGGAGTCTCCCGGCACGCTCAAAATACGATGTTAATCAAAGATCCATTCATAGCGTTCACAAGCTAGCAACGTTCATAAACCGAAGGTAAGTCAAAAGCTAGCTTGGGGGAGGACTCCACAAAGGTAACTCGTATCTCACATTCCATTCGTTTATTTTCTTGTCTTATATAAATGATGAGGTATGAGAATAATAATAATAAAAAAAAAGAGGGGAAGAAGAAAGAGAGAGAGGAGATAGTTTCCACTCCATATATATGTGTTGTAGAGATGTTTAGTTCTACCCTGTTGAAATGATGAATAGTTGCTCTGTCTTATGTTTTGCCTGTACCTAGTTTATAATTTGAATTTCTCTAAAGTTTGGGTTTAGTGGCTATGTAAAAAAAACTCATCCCGAAAAAAAAAAAAATCGATTCATGTGGGTTGCATAGGCTCTATCTAGTCTAAGTTGTTGCCAAGTATGATATGTACAAATGGATTTGCTATGATTTCGTCCAAAAAGAGAAACTTGACATCCGGGAATCTAATTTGAAAGAAAAGAGAAATGATATGGGCTATGCTAAAAAAAAAAAAAAAAAAAAAAAAAGAGATGAAAAATGGACATGTGTCCGAGGGCGAGTAGAGCCCACATCTCTAAAAAAAAAAAGAAAAGAAAAGAGGAAATAAAAGACAAAAGTCTAGGGCGAGAAAAGAGCCCACCTCTCCAAAAAATGATATAGCAATAAAGCCCATGCTTTCTCGAAAAAAAAATAAAATAAAATATTATCCAAATAAAAACCCGGATAAAAAGTTGATCGAAAGGATGAATGATAAGCACCTCTGTTATAACCGTTCTATCTAGCAACCGTCCAAGGCTTTGAGAAAATTTGGAAAGCCCCGCTACGATGAAAGGTAATAAAGGGTGGGAAAAAGATGTGCCATTTTATTCAAACTCTAGTAGAAAATCTTATTATAACCCTGGCACACCGCATGTCGGCATAGTAGCAACTCGATCAACAACAAAAAAGTACTTATCTTTGCTCGAGGACGCGCAAAGGGTAAGGGGGGGGAGTTTGTTGACGGTCACCAACGACATATTTTTAACGTCAACATTCTACCAATAAAGGGGTGAAACTATACCTTACTACACGCATATACATTTATCACTAATAAATTCCACTTGTAGTGCCTTGTACTTTTATTTTGCAGATTTATAATAAAAGCAAGTGGAAAATCGACCAAGATACGCCATCCGGGGAAGCGCATTATTGCGAAACACAAGCCCAGGAGCAAATCGACCCAAAACATCAGAATTGGGCGAGCAAAGCCCGGCCCACAACTTTTCAAGACGAGGGAAGACACCCCACCGAGGCCGGGCCGAGCCGAGCCCGGGGGGGGTGCGCCAAGAGTGCTGCCGCATCCCCTCCCTAAGGCGGTTTCGCCCAACCTCGGGAGGCGGTTCGTGCACCTTCCAAACGGGGTTTCCCGCCGTGGGATGGTCGGTTTAGCAAATTAGGCAGGTGTACCAAAGTCGGTTTTGTACCTTCCATGTGGGGATGGACATTTTCCAATGAGCCCCCTCTCCTCTACCTATAAAAAAGGAGGTCATCTCCCACCATTGTAACACACACCTCACAATGTAGCCTCTCTCTCTCTTCTTCGTCTTCTTCTTCTTCTCCCTTTCTTCTTCTTCTTCTTCTTCTTCTACTTCTTCTTCTTCCTCCTCCTAGTAGGATTAGTAGTTTAGGATGTGGAGCTAGGCAAAGCTACCAAGGAGGGCTTGGCTCCTTGGAAGATGGATTCCGGGAATAAATCTTTCTATGGTATTCTTCCAAAGCCTTGCTCTTATCTTATCTTGGTTGTGCATTAGGATTAGAGTCTTCATGTTATTTCTATACCTCATGATTTATCTTATGATCTAACATGTTGTTCTTGACATGATCATGACACATGAACTAGTCTATAGTTTCTATGTTGTGATATCGTCATATAGAACTTTATGCTTAAACCATTCATGCAATATAATTGGGTAGTGTCGGGATTGTCTTTGAATGGCGGTTCGTTTTGTGTCCTTCGGGGCTTGCTCGTGTCCTATTCCGTCCATCCGTAGGGTGGGGGCCATGGGGGACATGAGTAGTGTCCTAGTATGCGGACGTGGTGTCCGGATGCCAGGTATCCTTCGAATATGAGTGCATGCCACGGTTGAGGGGGTAGGCGGCTTGGTCGTGACAAGCCTTGTCCGTCCCTTGAAATCCCCCCACGTTCGTGTGTGCTGTAGGAGTTCGTAAATGCCTTCCTTTAGGGCGGATGCTCCGGGAGGTCTCCCTGTCCATTTCATTCTCAGCTCCGACCTCCTGCTCATGCGTGTTGCCTGACTATCAACTGGTTCTATGCACAAGCCATGACTAGAATCTGTATGCTCCATTTAGGTCTTTCTTTATTCCTTATTTATCTTTATCCTTGAGTTTGGCTTGAGTGAGTGTGTCAAGTTATCCCTTTACCGTTCCTTTATATCCCTGTTATGAGCATTGGTCCATTACATAGTCATGTTATCCTGTTCATGTCTCTATTAGATCCTTTTCCACCATGCCTTTCTTTGGGAAAATATAAATAACGATACCCTGAATACTTCCGGGTGAAATGCTACAATGATAGATCCGTGCGCTACGGATGAATATCTTCTTAGGCAAGATCTATCACCGTTGATGTGCCTAGTGTTATCACCGACACGGTGGTTTCACTTAGGAATGTCAACGGCGCATTTTGGCGCCGTTATTGGAGATGGGTTCTAAACCTGTTTCTAATGATTGCGCTTAAGAAATGCAACAGCGGCAGCGGCGGGCGGGATCGGTGGACCGATGAGCGTGGCGCGGCGACGGGCAGCGAAAGCAGCGGCGGCGGAGCGGGGCGGCGGCAAGCGCGGGCGGATCGGGCGGAGCGCTGTGGGCGGGTCGCGGTGGCCAGCGGCGAGCTGGGCACATTTAAAATTTTTCCGGACAGAGAGGGATGTAACACCCCTGGTGTTACTGTACTAATTAAAACCTAATTAAATAATGATCATGCATTATCATTATGCATTAAGGCGTAAGATGCATTCCATGTCAAAATATATGTGTTTATTTATATATCATGTTGTGTACAGATGCCATGTTTTACTTTATCTTTGGATGGATTGTTTGAGCAATGTTTAGTCTCTAATTAAATGCCTAGGTTTGAAGAGGAGTGTGAATTTGAAAATCAAATTTGAAAATGATTTATTTTAACTCTAATTTCAAAATCTCCTTTTTATCCCCTTTTGTTTAATTAAAAATCCTAATTTGACCCCAATTTAAAAATCTATTTTGGGGCAGAATTTGAAAATGTTTCCAAAAGCAAAAGTGTAGATTTCAAAATTCTGAGAAACTTTTGTTTTGGGAGTTTTTCAAGTTGTTACATAATTTTTGGAGAAAATGGAGGAAGAAGAGAAAAATGCGGACTGCTACAGTAACTTCGGCGGATCCCAGGCTGCCGCGTCGCGCCGTGCGGCGTTTGGGCCACTCCGTTGCGGCGTTTCTCGCACCTGGCCACGTCCCAGTCCGCGTGGCCATGCTCGCGAAGGTGCTGGCCACCTCTCCTGCCTCGCCTCGCCAGTGCACCGCCGGCCGCTCTCTCTTTTCTCATTCTCTCGCTCTGCTGCTCACGCACAGCCGCCATGGCCGCATCGAGTTCGAGCTCCGCCACCGCCGTTCCTGCAGCTCCGTTCCTCCCCGCGCTCAACCACCGTCACCACCTTCCTCATCCCACGTCGCTAGCCGCTGCAGTTGCGGCAGAGCCAGAGAAGCAGCAGCGCCGCCACCATGGGCAGAGCAGCTGCGGCTCCCGTGGTCATGCCTCCATGGACCGCCTCGGGCCGAGCTACGACCACCGTTGGATGCGCCCGAACATGGAGATGCTCCCCTGCCACTTCCTGGCCGTCGGCAAGCTTTACGGTGGCCGGAATCGACGTTTCCCCGGCGTCCTCTGTACATGATTCGCGACCAGGGACATTGGACAAGAATTGGAACTTTTCCAGGGGCCTAACTGCACTAACTGTGACTCAGGTGAATAGTGCTGCACAGTGTCGTTTTTCTTTTTCGTTTTCAGATTATGTGCTGAATTTGTGATTTTCATAACTAATTGTTGGAACATGATAAAATTATGAAATTTTTTTGTGTAGCCTTCCTATGATGTTGTTTATCCATGAAAAATTTGAAAATTTGATTTTGAGTAGTTCTTGCAAGATTTAAAAATCCAATCTTTAATTGAAAAAGGCATCTTCCATGAATTTTAGAAAATAAAATATTTATTCAAAAATTATGAAAATTTATTTGGTACTGTTTTATGGCATGATCTAGCTGTACAAAAAGTTTGAGATTATTTTGACAAAGTTTATCTCTTTATTATTTTATGCTTTATTTATTTAAGTGTTAAATGTAATGTTTAGTGTATAATGACTTAGGATTTGTGTGACTTTTTGGGTTGTCTTGTGAATCTTGGATCATACCACAATCAAATGGTCCTTGAGAACTGCTTTATGAATGTTAGTAGTTCAACAAGTTGGTTTTGTTGGCTTGCAACTTTACCGTGAAGGAAGTTGTACTCAAGTTGTTATTATTTCATGCATCCATCAAGCATCATGTTTATATTTCATCATCTTAAGCAATGCATCATTTATCGCATGTAGTAAACGAGAGTGATGTGGTTCGCAATGATCAAACTTTGAAAAAGGTGTATCCGCCCGAGGTGTAGGTGTCAAGTATGACTCGGGTGATCCGGCTACGGAATCTTACTATCTCTCGCAACACGAGGGCAAGCCCCGGAGCATAAACCTTCTCCGTTTTTACAAATACTTTATTCACCTTAAGTCTAGTGAAATGTGCATTAAGTTTGTAGGAGTTGGTTGATACCGTTCTTTTGCATGATTACCTTGATCTACAATTATTCGGATATTATCCAACTAGTATGTGTAGGTCGATCTCTTATGCTTAGTCATGCTTAGACTTCGGTAGAAGTCGAATGGTAGTTTCGCCATTCGCGAGATATAGGTTTTATCTTTGTTCCTTCGGTTATGGAAAAGAGAACACCACGATGGTGGTTCATGAGAACACGTATATGAACATGGTAGTGATGAATTTGAGATCGATGGGACTTAGGTTGAAAAGCCGGCGGGACTTCCTAGCGTGCTTGTCCGTGTTGATCATTTAAGGACCGTCCGTTGCTTGGATTGTTAAGTTCGGGACTTTTGAACGCAAGTTGTGCCTGAGGCCTTTTGGTTGAGGGCACGCGTCTGTCTGGTGTCATCCTGTGTCGGTTAAACCGGTATTGGTCACATACTCCAAAGAAGCCCGATCTCGGGGTATTCAAATCGGAAACGGCGACCCACGCACTGGAGTGGAAAGATGGCGGGAGTAGCATGTACCCGCCCTACTTGAAATTTGGTACGGAGGTGGGGTAATGCGTGCTCGGGTGGCGCAGCCTCGTTTCCATTTTGGACGATCTTAGAAAGGGTTGATATATGCAAGCTTAAGTGCTACATATGCCGTGTGGTGAGGACTCCCTAGCTGGGTTATAATCGATTCGAATCGTCCGTTGCTTCTCGGATATGGAGACCCGTTCTTCTGTCCTTACATCGTAGTAAGAGAAGAAACAAGGTTCCTCATGGTTATGAAAGGAAAAGAGATGCAGAAATAAGTTAAGATGTGTTGCTTAAAAGTGTTTGAGATAGAACGGTGTAAATCTAGCTTTATTATGCTTCAACAAAATTGATGCTAAAAATATTAAAAGTAAGGATCCACTTGTAGTAAGCTTTTACGCAAACTTCCCTTTTCTAGCCTTACTTCCCTTAAGCCAGCATATCCTTGGAGTCTTTTCTTTTGTCGGGTAAGTCTTGCGGAGTACATTGTGTACTGAGGGTTTGTTAACCCTTGTTGCAGGTGTTGACTCGTGCTGCTAACCAAGGTTGTGTCAGTAGGCTCGACATGACTTGGATGTCTCCTGTAGTTATACTCAGCTTCCGCAAATTAAGTTTACTCAAAAGTACCTTACTCATGCTTTGTAAAATTTAATATTCTTATTCTTCCGCACTTTGATTTATATTTTCATAACAAATGTTGTAATGTTGTAGCTACTCCTTTGTTGATCCTGGTATGAGTTATCAACAGGGCTTCTTAAGTTATCTGGCGTACATGCATGGCTGTCGAGGTCTTAGGAACAATGACAGTGCATGTGGGTCATGTAATTTAGGAGGTTCTGTTACGGATGCGGACTTGGGTAAATTTTGGGACGACGGACACCTGAAATTTTACGTGCTTGAGGGGAGATCGAGCCGGACACGGACGGCGGACGACAGAACACCAGAAATTTTCTTTCTTTATTACTCCCTCCGTTCCAAATTGTAGTTCACTTTGGCTTTTCTAGATACATTGATTTTGTTATGCACCTAGTTATACACTATGTCTAGATACATAACAAAACAAATGGATCTAGAAAAGCCAAAGTGAACTACAATTTGGAACGGAGGGAGCAGTAGACATAGATAGATAATAAATAAACTTAGTGATTATTAAAAAATAATAAGTAATAAGCAAGAAACACAGAAAAATGATAGAGATGTGTCAAAGGCCACACACTCGCTCGAACATGGCCACATTAAGGCTCCGTTTGGTACATCTTCATCAATAGCTTCATGAGCTGTTATTTTTTCAGACACTATTTTTTAAACAAAGGGATCGACGGGATGGGATGAAGAGTCTGTGTAGGCTCTCGCGCTCGGGTACAAGCGATGTAGCCACCGGGCCGGGCTTGAATTGGCACCTTAAAGACGACCGTCTCCGAAATTAGCCTACTTTTTAAGACTGTTGTCTTAAGAAGCCCGCCCCTCATGTAAATCGATATTATAAGGCGGACAAATGTGATCACCTCGGTAAATGAAAATAACAGCTTCTGTTAATAGCATGGTATTTTAGGAGGCGGTTGAGTTTTGTGCCGGTCTCCATTAATATTTGTGCACTTCCTCCTGAAATCATCTGTGTAGTAGTGTACTAAAAGCACATTTGATAATTTATCTTCTGTTGTTCTCATTTACAAATATCGTAAAACTTATTTTTTTTTCTAAAAACTTACCTAAACGTTAAATGTTTAATTGAGCAGGGCCTATTTTGAGGGAGTGCCTGGCCTTTTCACACAACATTTTTGGTGTTTCTTAATATCTTATATTTTTTTAACACTCAACTGGCTTTATTTACTGTACATTAAAATATAGAAAAACATTTTTATTGCCCTTGCAATTGCAACGCACGGCGCAAGGGCACGTTTGCTAAATAACATGACACGTGCACGTGCGATATATATTATGGTGACCGCATCATGGGCTCCTCGCACGACCACAAGACGCATCATATTGCTTTACGCCGCCACCGCCACTTCTGAACAAGCCCTTGTCGAACACCCAGTCCTCGATCATCTCCTGCGCGCCCGCCCCTGCACCGCTGCAAAGTGCCCGGCCGCGTGCTGGCGGCGGCGTGCGAGGGCGCCATGCTTCTGCGTACCGGCCAGCCTCCCTTCTTGCTGTCCCGCCGCGCCGCTTTCTTGCAGCCACACGGCGCGGGGGCGTCTGGAACAGCGGCTGTTAGGCGTAAACGTGTGGCCCATGGGCCTGCCCCTAGTGGCTCCCCTAATGGCCTATATGTACTTAACACTTATCACTATTGATGGTTAATCCAAGTATTACCAAACCCTAATACTCTCTCATGGTATCGGTGACGGAGGATCACGATCCTTTCCCTTTCCGCTCGAGCCGCTGCTAGAGCCGATCTCGCCGGCCTTCCCCGCCGTCGCCGAGATCCACTCGCCGGCTCCCCTCTTCGGTCCCCCGCGCCCTCCCATGGCGCCCGATCCCGATGCCGCCGCCGGGAGGAGCGCCGCCGGCGCCGGCGGCCGAGGCCGCCGCCGCCAAGGCCGCGGCCGATCGCGAGGCCGCCCTCGGCGCCTTCGATGCCAAGCATGCCGCCGATCACGCCCGGGCCCTGGCGGTCGTCAACATCAAGGTGTTGGTGCCGATCACCCTTGATCGCGTCGCCAACAACTACGACGGTGGCGCAAAGGTCTTCCTCGCCACGCTCGGCAAGAACGCCTCGCCCGATCATGTCCTCTCCGACAACGGGCATCCCGGCCCTTCGGCAGCAGATGGAATGCACCGTCTTTGTCATGGATGAACGGCACCATCAAGGGCGATCCTGCAGCGAGTCATGCTCAAGGAGCCCACCGCGCGCCCCGCATGGATCGGCCTCGACAACGAGTTCCTCGGGCAGCGGAGTCTCGCGCTCTCTGGCTGTCCGCCCGAGTGCCGATTCAAGCGGGCGCCCTCACCATCACCGACCTTTGCCGGCGCTGGGAGGCGATGGCGGCGCCCGCCGCTGAATTTAGCGATCCCGTCGGCGATCAAACCTTGGTGCCGGCGATGATCCCGTGGCCTCAACGGGAAGTTCCGCCACATGATGTCGCACTTGGAGCTCCACCGCCCCTTCCCGACGTTCGATGAGGCGCACCCTTCTTCTCCTTGAGGAGATCGACCTCAACGCCGCCGCCGGTGATGAACCTCAAAACCCTACCGCCCTCTTTCGCCTCCGGCTGGATCGCGCGGCGCACCCCCGCCCCGCCGGATCCGGCCGGGCCGGTGGCCACGGCGGCCCTCCACCCGGGGGTATGGTGGTCACGCGGGCGGCTACGGTGGCCCTCCCGGTGGTCATGCTGGTGGCCACAACGGTGGCAACGGTGGTCGCAACAACCGCCGCCGCGGCAAGAACAAGAACGGGCGGCGTTCCGGCGGACAGGGGGGGGGGCGGCCAGGGGGTGGTTACCGGCCTAGACCTCCTCCACCGCTGGCTCCCATCCCCAACCCCGGGCCGGCACCCTCCAGCTCGCCGCATCCCTCGGCCCCGGAGGCGGCGCACCTCGACCGCCCGACGCGGTTCAAAGCAGCCCGGCTGCATTCCACGCAGCGCAGCGCAAAGAAGAGTCAGCCCTGCCGTGTCGCCGCGGGTGCCCCCTGCAGCCGCCGCGGGCACTCGGTGCCCCTCCTAGCTTTGGCTATGGGGTGTGCCTTCTACGCCGACGACGCCGTAGCAAGCTCCATGGACTCCTATGGTCGGCAGGTCGTGGAATCAAGGTTCGTTGATCGACAACTTCAGCACCATGTCGCTCAACGTGCCTCCTCCTACGACCGAGTGGTACCTCGACTCGGGGGCCGGCTCCCACATGTCCAACACCGCTGGTATACTCACCTCCTCTTCTCCACCCTCCTATCCTTCATCTATTATTGTCGGTAACGGGGCGACTCTTCCGGTTACCTCCGTCGGGTCCACCTCTTTTACCACGCCGCGTTGGTCACTAGTTCTTTCTAATGTTCTCGTTGCTCTCGGCATTATTAAGAATTTGATTTCCGTTCGCCGCTTTACCATTGACAACAATTGTTCCATCGAGTTTGACCCATTCGGTCTTTCGTGAAGGATCTTCAAACCGGGAGCGTGATTGCCGGGTGCAATAGTTCGGGTGATCTTTACCCGTTCTTCATCGCACCCACCACCGGCACCACCGCCTCGCAGCCCATTTGCCGCCACATCCACCCTATGGCATCGTCGTCTCGGTCACCTAGGGTCGATGCTTTGTCCAAGCTTCTTAGTTCCAAGGTCATTTCGTGTAATAAGAGCACCACCGAAAACTTGTGTCATGCTTGTCAATTAGGTCGTCATGTACGCCTACCCTTTAGCTTGTCTACCAGTCGTGCATCTAAACCATTTGATCTTGTTCATTGTGATCTTTGCACGTCTCCTATTCTTAGTGCATCGGGGTATAAATATTATCTTGTTATTTTGGATGATTGCACTCACTATACCTGGACATTTCCTCTCCGTCTCAAGTCTGAGACGTTTGAGACGCTGTCCAATTTTTTCGCCTATGCACATACACAGTTTGGCGCCTCCATCAAGGCCGTCCATTGCGACAATGGTCGTGAGTTTGATCACTCCTCGGCTCGCACGTTCTTCCTTACCCATCGCGCCCTTCTACGTATGTTGTGTCCTTACACTTCGCAGCAAAACGGTCATGCCGAGCGCATTCTTCGAACGATCAATAATATTGTTCGCTCCCTCCTATTTCAGGCTAGCCTTCCACCCGCCTACTGGGCTGACACCCTTCACACAGCCACATATCTTCTCAACCGCCACCCCACAAAAACTTTGGCCGGCCGTACACCATATCTCGCGCTCCATGGCACGCCCCCCACCTATGATCATCTCCGCGTGTTTGGATGTGCTTGTTATCCGAACTTGTCATCCACCGCCTCCCACAAATTCTCGCCTCGCTCCACACTATGTGTCTTCCTTGGTTATTCCGCGGATCACAAAGGTTATTGGTGCCTGGACCTCCATTCTAATAGAATTGTTGTGTCCCGCCATGTCGTGTTCGATGAATCATCCTTTCCATTCGCTGACATGTCCACAACTCCCATTGATCCTGGCACTCTAACCTTCTTGAGCGATGATGACACCACCACTTTGCCCATTGGGCCTAGTGCTACTCTAGCAGGTTTTTTGGACGCCGCTACCCCCTCGCTTTCGCGTCGGCGCTGCTGCCCTGTTGACACGCCGCCGTCGCGTCGCCGCCGGCCAGCGCCACCCACGGGCGACTCAACCTCCGGTGCTACTACCCCTGCCGACACGCTGTCCGGGGACGCCGCCGATGGCGCCACCGAGACCGCCGCCCCTGCTCCCAGGTCTTTGCCCCGGCGGTACATGGCGCACGGTCTCCACCGCCCCGGTCGCCGTCCCACCGGTGTCCAACACCCACGGCATGCGCACGAGGGGAAAGTCCGGGTTCATTCAGCCGGTCGACCGACTTAACCTCGATCTTCTTTGCCCTCTCTCCGTTGCAGGTGTCCGTTCGGTCCGCTCTTGTCGACCCGAACTGGCGTGCCGCCATGCAGTCCGAGTTCGACGCCCTCAAGGCCAATGACACATGGACCTTGGTGCCTCGTCCTCCCGGCGTCAACATTGTTACCGGTAAATGGGTTTTTCGACACAAATTTCGCCGGATGGTTCTCTTGACCGTTACAAGGCTCGTTGGGTTTCGCGTGGCTTTACTCGGCGTCCTGGCATTGATTATGATGAGACTTTCAGCCCGGTTGTGAAGCCCACCACAGTTCGTCTGGTTCTTAGCTTGGCTCTCTCCCGGTCTTGGCCTATGCACCAGCTTGACGTCAAGAATGCTTTTCTTCACGGTCACCTGACAGAGACAGTTTATTGTGCTCAGCCATCCGGTTTTGTTGATGCATCATGCCCCGATCATGTCCGCCGCCTCAACCGGTCACTCTATGGGCTCAAGCGGCGCCCGCGTGCCCTGGCGCTTTCGGTTTGCCTCCTTTCTTACTTCGATTGGATTTGTTGAGTCGAAGTCAGACACCTCACTCTTCACCTTTCACTGTGGCAGTGAAGTGGGTTATCTCCTCCTATATGTTGATGATATTGTGCTCACAGTTTCGTCACAGAGTTTTCTTCACAGGATTATTTCAGCTCTCCGTCAGAATTCTCTATGACCGATATGGGTCCGCTTCATCATTTTAAGGGGATTTCGGTTTGCGCCGTGGTGATGGTGCATTTCTTTTCACAAATGACGGTATCTCTTGGACATTACGGATAGGGCGGGCATGCATGACCGCAAGCCGTGCTCCACCCCCGTGGAGACCCACTCCAAGTTGTCAGCTGATGGTACGCCTGTGACAGATCCTACTCACTATCGTAGCATTGCTGGAGCCTTGCAGTACCTCACTTTCACTCGTCCGGACATTGCATTCGCCGTTCAAAAAGTATGCCTGTTCATGCATGACCCCGAGAGCCTCACTTCACCGCTATGAAGGCGGATCCGCCGGTACTTGGGGGCAGCCATGATCTCGGTCTTCATCTCTCCCCGTGCACATCTTGACCCTTCGCGTACTCGATGACGCGGGGGCGGGATGTCGGACACACGCCGCTCCACCTCCGGGTATCTTTGTCTTCCTTGGTGACAACCTTGTTTCTTGGTCTTCCAAGCGTCAGCAACGGTGATGTCCCAATCGAGTGCTGAGGCGGAGTATCGGGCGTGGCAAATGGTGTTGCCGAAGCTTGTTGGCTACGACAACTGCTTGGTGAGCTTCGCTGTCCTCTAGGCCGAGCTACCATTGTTTATTGTGATAACGTCGGTGCCGTTTACCTCTCCACCAACCCGTTTCAGCACCGGCGCACCAAACATGTGGAGATTGACCTACACTTCGTTCGTGAGCGCGTTGCCCTTTGGCGATTCGCGTGTTGCATGTTCCTACCTCTTCGCAATATGCCGATATCTTCACCAAAGGGCTTCCGACGTCGATGTTCTGAGTTTAGGTCCGATCTTAATGTTCGCAGTGCTCGATTTCGACCGTGGGGGGGTGTGTTAGAATGTAAACGTGTGGCCCATGGGCCTGCCACTAGTGGCTCCCCTAATGGCCTATATGTACTTAACACTTGTCACTATTGATGGTTAATCCAAGTATTACCAAACCTAATACTCTCTCGGCGAGCCCGTCCCAGTCCAGCTCCCGCGCCACGCCTCCACGGACACCACCCCAACCTGCGCGTCACGGATTCCCTCGTAAAGGAGCACGCGGCGTGGGCGACGATGACGACGGGCGCCGGTGATCCCCACAATAAAGCACCTCCACCTCCCTCTTGGCGCTCTTCATCACGTCGCCATGCATCGCCGCCACGACGCGTTGGCGGCGAACTCGAACGGCACGCGTGGCCTCGGGACGTAAACGCCGCCCGACCCGGCGTCGTTCATGAACTCCACGGCGCCGGCGGCTGGGACACCAGCGTCGTGTCTGGCACCGCCACGCCGAACAGCGACGTGAGCCCGGCGACGTTGCGCAGCCACGCCAGCATGCGGTATCATGCGTCCGTCGCCTCGTCCCTACTCGCTCCGCGGCAGCCAGCACCACCGCCCCCGCTTTTGCATGGCCTCCGCCTCGCCGCCTCTGATTCACGCCGACGAGGCCCATGAAGTAGAGGACGTCGGCGTGCGTGGCCACCTACGACATCAGGTGCACGAAGCCGTCGGGTTCGTGGCAAGGATGAGCGCCCGGCCGCGGGGATGGTCTTGCGAAACTTTTTCCCACAAGGTTTTCTTTTGGTTATTAATGAATGACAGATTAAGTACAAGGAATATTCTCAGAAGAAAAACATGCCTCTGCCATCCTATGACTGTGTGCTCTGTAACACAAGTGTGGAAGAGTCAGTCATTCACCTCTTCCTGACTTGCCACTTTGCCACTCTTTGCTGGTAGCAAATAGGTGTTAACCTTGAAGGCTCAATGGATATCTTCCAGGCAATTGAGGCAATCAGGGCTCAAACTAATCAGAATTTCTTCATGATCACTGTAATTCTAATGTGCTGGTCAATCTGGTCGGTCAGAAATGACCTCATTTTCAAAGGCATCCCAGCAAGTGCTAGCAGAGCCAAGGAGATCTTCTCAAGGGAGCTAAGGGTTCTTACTCTTAGATTCAAGTCAAAGTACAAAGCCGCGTTTGATTCATGGATCCAAAATTCTTTGTAATTTGCCTTTGTTTCTTTATTTTCTTTGTTTCTTTTCTTCGTCTCTTGAAGGCTCTGTTGCCTTTTTGCTGTAATCTATTTTGTTCAAAAACTCGCTTTCAATAAATCACTGTAGGGGCACCTCGCCTCTCCAGCTTTATCAAAAAAAAAAAAAAACAAAACAAAAATCATCCTTTGACTAGTAGTGTGTATGAATTATCGTGGCGTAGGCGTACGTGTTAGCTGAGCAGTGTGTGTTCCAGTTATGCGCCGTGCTGGGCGTTGTAAAGCCTTCTGCAGTCGGCTGGCAGGGTACGCTCGTCTGTTTTAAATGGCATGGCTGGCCACGTGGCAGATCCTGGCCATTTGTACACCATCATCAGAGGACACACAGGCATCGAGAACGGCCTACAGATTCGAGTGACCGGAGGAAAATAAAAACAACCGAGTGACATAGATTTAGCGTTGCGAATGGCATGTGTGGTTGCTTATTATAGACAACATTGCCAAGTTAAGCCCGAACAAAGCAAAGAACGCAATATTTTTTTTTTTCAAAAGCGCCACCTTACCTTAGGCACGGCTCACCCTTCCTTCAGGCAAGTGCTCTGCTTCCTTCGGAGGTGGCCACTCGAGACTCGACCACTGGTCTGTACCCCGCCAGAAACAAAATTTGAGGAAAAGAATGCAAAATTATCATCATACTGAAAAGTATTCAGTCCAGAATGGAAACAAATGTTGACCTCTGCTAGCTGTTGTTTGCACTACACTCACCAACGACTGAAGTCTGGAGCAACCTGACTTGTCCTTGGTTATCCAAACATGGAACTGCGAAAGACGAAGACTGCAGGAAACAGAGCAGACGGCAGTTCGTAAGAAAATGAAATTTCTACAACGGCATCAGAAAGGTTCGCCGTTGTCTCGTGATGACAAACACAGGTAATGCACGGGATCTGTGTGTTTGACTGGACCGTCGCATCTAGAATTTCCACGTGAGACAAGGACTTTCCAAGCACCTCTGCTCCGCGTGCACCATAGCATTGCCAGTGCCGCTGCCGCCTCTACAGGATCGACGTCCGTCTACTAAACCTTCTACATGGCCACGCACCTGCTGACCCCGGCAGCCAAACCTTCCTCTCTGCGCAACCAGGGCACACCTTCCATGCCCGCCCGCTCTTCCTCACCGGCAAGAGTAACTCTTTGGCAATACGTACAATCCCGATGCTCAGAGCGCTGATCCTCGCCACGTACACGACACTTCCCAAGCGGCAGCAGATCATCGCCATCAGCTGATCACCAGAAAGCTACGTTGATGGAGCCTTTGTAACGCTAGCTTGTGAGGAGGGCCTGAGTTTGGCTGCAGAATCATGTCGGATAGATGTGGTCTGGCTGGTCAGCTTTCTCATGTCGCTTGATTGGGGAGATGAGATACGCTGCAAGAGTGAACCAGGGCGACAAGGCTGAAGAGATTGGGCCGTCCCGGCCCAAAAGGCTGCGCAAGCCCAGTAAAAGGATATCCGGTCCCGAATGGAAACTGTAGGCTATATTACCTCTGATGTAACAAGAGAGAAGGGGAGGAAAAATCATTTGTAAACTCTATTACATTTCGTATCCAGTTAAACTACTTCCTGCTATCTTCTTCTCCCCCAAGTTCGTTCTTCCTTGCTGCTATGCTCTGAGATTGTGCTAACAACTTCCACTGCCAACGTAAACGGCGATGCCAATGAATATCGATGCAGCTTGAAAAGAGTAATAATTTACTGTGATTGTCTGGTTCACGTACGTGAGAGTACATCTGCCAGCGACGTAATCCGTTTGAGGTCAGTCATGGACGGAGATTGCAGAATATTTAAACTAAACAGAAATGAACGTGAGTACTACTGTGAATCAACTACGAGGCAAAATAGTCCGACCAAACAGATATTTGGTGATTTGCCAGTTTCGCTCGCCAGCTTGTATTCAGCTAACTAGTCCATCAACCCGTGCTCCGCACGGGTTAGATTGTTTTGTATGCGCTAACTTTGTTATACTTTTAGCAATACAAAATCATGATTATTATATGTTTAAGTAAAATTGATTCCATGGATGGGATTTTTTCCTTCTTTTGTTTGAACCGTGTGCATAGCTATATTATTAGATTATTTTTATAATAACATTTGTTGATAACTACGATTCAATTTTTTGATTTTTTCTAATGAGGTTTCTTAATGGTATAGTCATATTTAGCATATATGATATTTTTGTATTAGTTATAATATATTATAAGGCTATTACTGATTAATTTTTGGGATCCAACTTTTCATGTGCTTCGTGAAAGCTGTTCAACCTAAAATATTGCGTTCCAGTTACTACCTATATCCCTAGCCCCCATCCCTGCTAGCTACCGCAGCTTCCTTGGTCGGCGAACCGCCGCCTCGTCGCCTCCCAATCTCCCCAATTCTGAGGCTGCACCTCGCATCTTCGTCCTGATTTCGAGACCAATGGATGTGGGTGTGAGGGTGTTAGGGGCTAGCTGGAACGATGCCGTCAGTTGGTGATGCCAAGATGAAGGAGTTTCCCGAGGAGCTCTGCAAGGGGTGGTCTGCCTTGAATGGTAGACATCAGCCAAACCGGCGTCGGGGTTGGTGAGCTGCTGTTTTCGTAGTCTCATTATGCTAGTACAATGTAAAGTGATTTCGTGAACGAAGTTATGGCGTTCGAATTGGGTTTTGAGTATAAAGCGCATTGCATGACATGTAGAAAACATTGCCTGTTGTGATTACTTCTCATGGAGACATAGGGAGTTTGTATTGAAGCAATCTGCCTCGAATGTGCGACATTGACAGGACCTGGTCGTGTCTCTACTTTGTCAGCAATGCTCATGTGTCGCAGGTGAGCTACTGTTCCATAGTGTGCCGATGCTGGTACCCATGCTTCGCACGAGTTAGAGTCTTAGAAGACACTAACTAATCACTTATATTAAAATAAAAAATCTCTTCGCCAATGTTGAAAAATAATAGCTATATAATAGGGTAGTAATCTATAGTCTATATTCAGTTTTGATAATCTATCAATTATTGGTTTTTCGGTACTTTTCATACATATCCATCGGTTTTTCCTTACAAAACACCTTTGTTTATCTCCAATAATTATTTGATTGTTTTTCAAAAAAGCTTATTAATTGCTTAGATACAACAACTATCATTTACAATGGTGATTATAGTCTACCAAATCTGAATGTTTTTTTGTTTTTGTAAGAATTTTGGTTCATGAGTAATAATGTCTCGGATTAATCTTTTTCTAGCTAACACGGTATGTGTCTAGTTAAAACATAAACTTGAAGTATATAAACTCTTATCACTTTATGTGATATCGTAAAAATCTATATTTTAACTTTCACTTTTGATCACGTGTTAGCTTAAAAATTTCAATGCTTATTGTATCTCTTATTTAATATTTTTATTTGCATAATTCCAGGTCCATCATAGGCTATCCTCTTAGTTCTTACAATGTCATAATTAATTGTTTCACCATACACCATGGTATTCATGATGTTGAATTTATTATATTGTATTAATACTTTTTATTAATAAATAGCCCTTGGAATTAAATTACTAATCTCATATTTTATAATGTTCCAATCAAATTGTTTAAACCCTTTTTATGATTACAACTTGCAAAGTTTGTTAACGTAAGTATAAATGTAAATTAAAGTGCATCGAATACACTCTTTAATTCAACTGAATATAAAAAAATATAGGTGGAGGATTCCCTACTGATTGGGTCAAAAAATGTAACTTAAAGTAATTGTGTCACTACTATATGAATTGATAACGGTATTTTCTCACTTGATAACCTTAAAAAAATTTATCCTAATGTATACATGTTTCCTTGGTCCACGCAGTGTAACATAGCTTTGTGCATGGTTTCAACTTAATATGTACAGAATATGTATTTCAAATAGCTTTGTGCATATATTGTGCTTATGGATGTTGAATTATTGTTCATAATAGCATATATTATCATTTACATATGGATGTGAGATTGTTTTTGGTAACGGCAGAGATGGATAATTTAGGTACAAATTTATAGTTATATACTCCCTTTGTCTACAAAAAGAATGCAATTCTTGCATTTTGAGGAGCCAAAGAGTTAAACTTTGACCAAATTATATGAAAAAGTATAAACAACAATGAGACAAAACAAATACAATTAGATTAGTCATAGAATATATTTTTTAATAAATTTATTTAGAGACATAAATGGTAATACTATTTACTATAAACTTGGTCAAAATTGAGCCGGTTTGACCGGAACAGATGGAGAATTAATTACAATACATTATCTTTCATGATGCCCCATATGGTATTTGAGTCCAAACTTAGGGTCATGGTAATTTATAAAAATAAATATTATGGAATTAGTAAGTTATCTTTTATAATTTTGGAGTTTTGTGTTTTTCCATATAGGTTTTGTTTATATCTGTATGGATCATGGTCTCCTAATTTTCTTGCATCATTAAGATATAAACTTGAAGTAATGTAATGAAATTATAATATTATAATAAAGTAAGTTTTGATGGATAGGGATTATATCGAGACTTATTTGTCGAAAAGTAATTGCTTTCATCTTTTCGCAATTCTTTCGTTAGTTTTTAAGCAGTACTATACAACATAAGTACATGGAAAAGAAAACAAATTAAACTATAACCACGGGATTGCCAAATTTAATACAACATAGGAGAGAAATTAAACTGTAATTATGAGATCCGGCAAGATGGCGATACCTTTAGTCCGCAAGTATGGCTGATGCCATGATTGATGTGTAGATACTGGACGCCAGACGTCGAAGCACCGACAGCCTGTGTGTGTTTGCATCTGAGACCCGCACATACGGCCGCCCATCTTGGATATACTTGCCGAGTACGGAGGCAGGCCTCCTTGCTCGCTTGCCCAGTATATGGTTAATCTTCATGCATGTGTCGATCAGGCAGATGCATTTCTGATTTGTCAACATAGATGCATACACGCATGGTACATGCATGTCCACCGCGTGCCCCCGACGTCCTAACTCCTATCTTCACGTCCTGGGCACGTCATGCATGTCCACTGCAACTCTCTCTAGCTTGGCTGGCCGTCGCGCACGGTCCTGGGGCCAACACGGCAGCGCCGGTCCTGTCTCCCAAGGCTTGGCGCGCGGCATGCTGGCTGGCGGCTGTGGCGGCGGGTTTGGCTAATACCACGATGAGATTGGATGGGTTGGCAATTTGATTTATGTTTTTTTATTAATTAGATTAGTTGTATTATGCGTGAGAGCTAGTTTTTGATAATAACAGTATTATATTTCATAATGGCAGGTGGGTAATTATTATGTAAAAGCAGAATAGATCTAACGGTTATCAATATAATGACCATCAAGTTGATGGCTAGATCTTTCGATTAACGTGAGAATTTCTAATATTTTTTTTTTTTTTCTTAGCGCATCTGGTGAGTCAACGTGGAAGCTCCGTTGGAGCCTCCAATTAGTAATAGTAAGATTATTGCTCAGGAATATAACAATTGTTTCTGAATATATAAAAATGTCTCTTTTCCTCACGAAACAAAAAAGAGAAAAGATAGATGACAAAAAGTCTATGACGACAGCGATTTCTTTAACATGGGAAATAAATGTTCCCATGCATACTTCTGTGATACTTTGTTGTAAATAACGGTTGTATACTTCCACTGATTGCTAACACTTCTTGCCTTAGTAGTATTTACCAGATCGTGACGTGTGTCTGCTATATGAATCAGATGCTCTGTTGATGTAGAGATGGTGCTGCAGAATTGAAACCCTCTGATTTCACCTGGTTTTGAAGATGGGTGACTAGAAATGTTCGTGGACCACCATTGGATCATATATAGCCGGACGGATCAGAGCAGCAGCTACAATAGTCACGACCAGTGCCGAACCTGCATAGTTTATATATGTATGTTAGAGATCGCTGCCATATATAGCAGCGGAAGAGCGCTAGGCTGATTAGGATAAACGAATCAAAACTAGGAAACAACGCACCTTATTCTATGTATTCGAAATCAAGGTTGGGGCCGTTGGGATGGTCGTTGACTGCGTGCCTTAGTGCTGCCTTTATTGCTTTCTCCTCTTCTTTCTCCGAATTATAACAGACAGCTGCATATACTTTCTCAAGCGAATTGAGGCACTGCAAGCTACTAAAGTCGAATTTAACATTGGAGTCCATCACCGTGATGTCGAACCAGCAGAGACGGAGAGATTCGAGGCACTGCATTGCTTCCGGTACAAAGGTAAGCCAGAATTCCGTTCGGAGGTGGCGCAGTTTGGGGAATGCACCAGCAGAATGAGCAACGACGGTACCATGTAAGTCGTGACGGAATTTGGGACTGAGATTAAGAGACCGGAGCTCTGGCAAACTTCCAAGCTGGATAACATCCTGCGGTGTCATATCCGTCAAATCCAGTTCCAAGCAGCAGAGGTTCCCAAGTGAGGCGTCGATCCACACTGGCATTTTAATACTCTCTAGGCTTAGATGACGTAGTAGTTCTTTACTTGGCGAATAATCGTCCCACCTGGTGAACGACGAATCTGGAAATGAGTATTCATCAACGTCTAGTTCCTCTATCTTCTTCAATTTGTTTAGAGACTCCAATAAGGCCTTGTTCATCAAGCTGCCAGAGAATCCACATGTGTGAATTTGGAGCACCCTGAGCTCTGTCAGATTACCCAGTTCTTCAATAGTGTCAGCTAGCGTGGCCTCTTCGTCTGACGAATTGTCTGACTCAAATAGGTCAAGGGACAGGCATAGCTCTTCCAATGAAGTTAGGCTCCCCATCCCTTTTGGCAATCTTAGTGTGCTGTGATGGCTATAACAAAACAAGCTCTTCAGTTCTATTAGCTGAGTAACACTCTGTGGCAGTTCCTCGATATGGGTTTCCATCAAGTCTAATATCTGTAAACATCTTAAATCCCCTATTTCCATGGGCAGCTTGCTAAGAAGAGTTCCAGCCAGGCTAAGGCATCTCAAGTGCCGTAACTGTGCAACATTCTTGAGACGATAAGCATTATCTTCAGATAATCCCTCACAGTTCTCTAAAGACAAGACACGCAAAACCTGAAAACTTGGGAGTAACGAGTCTAGTCCCATCCGACTAAGACCGCAACCCTCACTAACATTGAATGACCTCATGACTTGTGGTTTCCTGCACGTATTAACCATGCCACGCTGCTCCAGAACACTCTTGTGGACGGACAGTATACGAGCATTATTTTGGGAAGATAAATGTTCCTCATCAGTATCCAATATAGTAACAAAGTTTTCATCTTTTGACATGGAACAAATCAAATCAAGAACCATGTCGTGAACACGACAACCAGCTATGGTGCCAGTTTCAACCCGGCTAAGATACCACGAATCTTCAATAAGCTCTACTGGCTGGATGAGGCTTCTATTAATAAGCTCGTTGAAGTAACCTTCTCCAACCTCAAATTGTGTTTTCCTTTTTTTTCTTGCCGCACAAAACCTTCAGCTATCCACTTCCACACCAATTTTTCTTTTCTCAATCACACTGTCTTCTGGATATATGCTTAGATACAATAAGCACGTTTTTAGATGACATGGTAGGTCAAAGTAGCTAAACAACAATATCTTTTTGGTGTTCTCTGCTTTGTTATCCTCATGCCCGAACTTAATTGAATTGTACACCTTAGGCCAATCCTCCACTCGTTTACCACCCAATAAACTAGCTATTGTAATTATAGCTAATGGCAGACCACCACATTTCCTAAAATATATTTAGTAGGCTGCTCATTCGATGGATCAAAAGTGCATGTGCCTTTACGGGTTAATCTCGCATACAATAGTTGCTTCGACTCACCATCTGAAAGTGGTTCTAGCTTGCAAACCTCACCACTGCTTTTGCCACATCATAAATACGAGAAGTTGTCATCACTCTACTTTCATTGTCATTATCTATCAAAGCACACTTAATTATTTCCCATGATTGTGTATCCCATATATCGTCAATAACGATAAAATACCTATTCACATGACAACACAATAGCAAAGAATTAGATAAAGTATCTTGGTTTTCGTAGAAAACCATAAGCATGGTAACCATCTTGACAAGTAATGCTAAAACTAATTAATGGTTCAGTCTCCAAGGACATGGACAACACAATAGCCCTAAGTTATTCATTGATATAGTTTTGAGAAATAAGCATGCATATGATTTGATTAATAGTTAGTAAGTGTTTCTAAGTTCAACAAAAATAAGTGGACATGCTGTGCTAAAGGGATTTGGAAATAAATTGATGAATTGAATAAAATCAATACTAAGTTCAGGTGCCTTTTCAGTCCTACTCAATGGAGAACCAGGAAAGGTGTTCCACTGTAGAAGAGGAGTGACACAAAAGGGACCCATTATCCCCACACCTGTTTGTTCTTGCAGCTGATCCTCTTTAGTCAATAATGAACAAGGCCAGAGAAATGGGGCTGTTTACTTTACCATTCCACTGCAGCACTCATCAGACTTTCTAATTATCCAATATGCAGATGACACCTTGCATATCAAGGAGACATCATCTAGGCAACTGGTTTTTCTAAAGAGTCTCCATCTTTCATTTAGCAATTCAACTGCCTCAAAGTCAACTACTCCAAATTCACAATGTACCCAATCAATCTCTGGACAGAAGCTGAACCATCCGGCAATAACCTTCAGCTGTGCAACAGGTTCCTTGCCATTCACTTACCTAGGTCTCCCCTAAGTCTCACAAAACCAAAACTCATTGACTTCTCTCCTCTGGTCAACAAATGTGAAAGAAGACTAGTTGCAACTTCTAGCAAATTTTTAAGATCAGTTAAGGAGAGTTGTAAAAGGGCTATTATGTCAAACATTTGGTGGATTTTTAGAATAGGTGGATTTTTAGAATGACATAAACAAAGTACCCTCTGAATCTCAGAATATATATGGCTTTGTTAGCAAATTTTTAAGATCAGTTAAGGAGAGTTGTAAAAGGGCTATTATGTCCTTTTGATTAGATAAGAGGTGTGGCAAGCGTGCTTGCCTTCAATGTCTCCACACTAATTGAATGTAACTAGTCATGTTGCCATTTATTGACCACCAAATAAAAAAGACAATTTCATGCACGTATAATTCTATTTTGTGACAGTGTGAAACGCTAAATGTTGCTATATTCCAAGATAGAGAGAGTATTTATCTTAAAAAATAATTTACTTATATATAACGAATTTACCTGGAATTAAAATAAAAATAGAATAAATTGGCGGGTTGTACATACCTCTTGTTCTTAAGTACATTCCGGATTTTATCAGTGAGCTGCCTTTGGTCCCACTCTTGATTAAGGATATGTCCATTTGTGTTCTTGTCTTCTTTTTGTTTTGCGAATTCGTTCTTGTCTAGTTCAATGAGAATGTTTTTTAGAACTCGCTTGATCTCAGGATTACGACCCACTAGAACAAAAGCCTTAAGAACAAATTCCATCGCAGAGAGCTTGTGGAACACTGCTTTTGCACGAGTTGTCTTGCCTAACCCACCCTCTCCAAAGATAGATATAATATTGAGGTTCTGTTTGGACACGTCACGGTCAGCCCTGACTGCTAGCCTGTCCACTAACTCATTGAGTCGCCCATCAATGCCAACGAGCTCTTTATGATCTTTATACCAATCCAACATGCGAGGGTCAACAGTGGCAACAGTGCTCGACATTGTATGAGTGGCCATAGAATCGGGGACCTTGTATGTGACATGCCAGGCGGACACCTCTTTGACTCGCTCCTTGATGACTTCCAACCTCTCTTTGAGGAAGTCCTGGCTGGTGGAAAGCTCCGATTGCCCCATCCGTAACATTAAATCATCAACGATATCCTCTATCTCATATGAGAGCTCTCGCATGTCGTTGGCCCACTCCTTATCCTCTTCGTCAATCTGGCCCTCCGCCCGTGACAGCTTGTACAGGCCAGCGTGCATACTCATTAGCTGTCTCTCAAGAGACTTGACGTCTTTCTTCACACTTGTTTCCAGATTGTGCTCCTCCTTGAGGAGCTCCAGTAGCTTGGGTCGTAGCCTTCCCACGGCTCCTGTCATGGCGCTTACAGTCCCTGTCTTGAGAGCCATGTCGTTCATGTTGGTACTAGTTGAAATGTGTAGTGGTGGGCGGAAATTAAGGCGCTGCCTCTTGGTACGACCTTGACCTCGCAATTTGATATCCTGTCATGCAAAACCAGTTAGTTAGATCAAATAAAACAATATCAATATATATGATCGGTAATGGGCACTATATAGGTTGGATTGGCCTCACAAGAACATACCACGGAGACTGGTGGCTGATCAGCTTGGGCTTCCTCAGGCTTGTCATCATATACAACCGTCAAAATCACCTCATCAACCACTTTACCGACCTTATCATTGAACATATCTTCGTTGATTTCCTCGACTCTAAGACCGCCTTTCACCCTTGTGCTCTGCACGATGAACTTGTCATCACCAGGCAGTGTCGTTGTCCCTTGCACTTCCAGTGTAATTTTTCACAGTACACGTTGACCCTTGCGGCACAATTCCTTTCTCTGGCTCTATGCAGTACTGCAGTAAGCTTTCCTTGTTGATGTTGAAAGCAATGCAATTACCAGTCTCGTTGCTCAGCACAACCTCATTGGAAATTTCCTTGTTAAATGCAAAATGCAGCTTAAGTGGATGAATGCCCAGCATGTCATCATCATCCCACCAAGATGAGCTTTCCTGTGAGAAACAAGCTAGATACATTAATAGGAAAATAATTTCTCTATAGACACATTTTTGCTATTCTGGAAAGTGGTTAATCACATCTTCAATATACCACATTGTGTATGTGTGTATACTAATTTATCGGTTTGAGTATCTTTATGTACTTAATTTAAGATACTTCAAATATTACTATGTGATTTTTTTTAAAAGAGCCCATACTTTTAAATATATTACTAAGATAGTACCACTATAGTAGTGTATAAAATAAGTATAACCATATATACTCTATGTATACTTGCATACTTGACATACATACTACGCTATATATATTTTCTACTTTTAGGGAGTAGCTACTCCCATGTTTATAACTCTAGATTTAGGGTATATATGACCTAACGAAGTATATGTACATGGAGTATATGATCATACTAGACCATCTATGATAGTATGTATGTCAAGTATGTATACATACCTAGAGTATATGGTTATACGTATTTTATATATTACAGCAGTGGCATCTTTGTAATATATTAAAAATATTGGTTCCTTTGAAGATTTCGAGTATCTTAATATGAGTATATAAACATATTCAAACTGATAAACATGTATGAACACATATGAAAAATGCACCCGATATATATATGAGTATTATTTTATACTATGACAATAGTATATAAAATAAGTCTTGACCATATGCTGTAAGTATGCTTGCATACTTGGCATACATAGTACCTTAGATGGTTAAGTGTGATAATATGCTCCATCTACATACACTTTGTCGAGCCATATACTATTGTCATAGTATAAAATAATATATTAAAGATATACACATCCATTCTCTGCACACCTTTTGTAAGTATTATATATTCTTGAAAAGGTAACACAAACAACTTTGCCCTAATGACTTACTAGAAGACCGACAAAAAATCTAATTGAATGGTAAGAAGGGAAATGCATGCCCAAAGAGAAAAATAGAGGTCAAACATCACTAGGACTCAACAGAGCAGAACAAGAAACGATATCCAAAGGCCAACTGAGCTACAACACGCCTATTGGCACATGCATACATATACTCAGAACTAGTTTTTTGACCGGAACCCCTACCTATTTTTTTTTTTCTTTTTAATTAAATGAAAGAATGAGTTTTTCTACAGGCTCTGTTACAAGGCTCCCAGGCCCAAAGAGAAAAAACATAAGATTACATAGTTAGCATATCTCTCCAAACATTGAGGGCTGCCTTCCTGGAAGGTTTGTCTTGGGCATAGACCAAACCAAGTTCCTATTTAAACTGCCGCTTCGGAGATTGAGACTGACACCGCCAATTGTTGAAAACGATTGCATTTCTTGTGATCCAAATTATCCAGCACCCCTGTGATCAAAATTTCCCTAAAGATAGCATTGTTCAAGTTAGATCTGGCTTTCAAGTTCATATCCAGAGGAGGTAAGCTAAGGTCCTAGGTGATGGTTACTGCTGTCCAACAAGCAGTGCTGAAAGGACACTCAAAGAGATGGAAAGAAGTTTCTTCACATCCCAAGTTGCAAAGTACACGGATATATAGTAATTGAGGTGCTTGTTTTTCCTTCTTAAGAGATTTCTGGTATTTAGCCTATCCCTAAGAAGGAGCCATAAGGAAAACTTGTGCTTGCCCATCTTACTTGAAGCCCGAGCCACTTGAAGAGTGGGGAGGCAGGAGTGAAGCAAATCAGGATCTTGTAAGCTTTTTTTTGCTCTTGTATTTGGATTGCCCCTGACTATAGATCCATTTGTCATCTGAATACTCATCCCAATCAATGTTTTGTAGGAGCTCATCAACTTCTTCCAATTGTGTGACAACCTGGGTAGAGAGGGGTAGGCTAAAAATTCTATCAACTTCTTGCTCAATGTAGAATCTTAAAGAGCATTTTGGTTTCTGCGAGAAGGAGAAAAGTTACGGTATTTTTCACTAAGTGGTTGATCGACCAATTATCCAACCAAAAGCTGCCACAGTTCTCCCATTAACAGGACAACATAGGGCCAAGTCTTTAAAAGTATCAAATAACTTCAATATGTCCTTCTACCGGAAGGACCCAAATGGGCATCTAGCATGTGGGGGTGTCGATGGTTGTGGTAGAGCTTAGTCGGGTAAGTTTAACCCATGGGACACCTGAGTTGTTGTAGAAGTTTTCCAAAAATTTCATCAATAGAGCTTCATTTTGTATTTTTATATCTAATATGCCCAAGCCACCGTGTTCTTTTGGTTTACATATACAGTTTCTCGGGCTACAAGGCATGTGCCCTTTCTATTGATATCACCACGGCTCCAAAGACGTGTTTTTTTTTTTTTTTTTTGAGGGGAAAAAGACGGTGTTTTTCGAACACATCAATTTGCTTGATGACTTGAGGGGGGAGGACAAGGATGCACATGTAGAAAGTGGGCAAGGCAGAGAACACAAAGTGGACCAAAGTGAGTCTTCCATTGTATGACAGAAATTTGCTGACTCCTGATAGCCTTCTTTCAATTCTTGTGAGCAGGGGACTAAACTCAGAGATGGGTGGTTTGGTAGTGCCTAAAGGCAAACCCAAGTATGTGAAGGGCATGGTGCCCACGTGACATCTAAAGGTTCTAGCAAGATGAGTAGCCTTCTTGTTATCCATATTGACAGGTCCCAAGAAGGATTTGTTAAAATTCACATGTAAACCTGTGGAGTCAAAGAAGGGTCTTAGGAGGGCTTTGAGCTAGAACAGTTCTCTTACATCTCTGGCGAGAATCAAGAGAGTATCATTGCATACTTGAATGATGGGGTAGTCTCCTTGAAAATCCTGACTGATTGGGTGTTTGAGAGTGTCATTTGTCCAAGCTTTGTTGACAATAGTCTGTAGGAGATCAGCATCAAGTATAAAGAGGAGAGGTGATAGGGTCACCCTGCCATACACCCCTCATATAGTGAAATGGTATCCCAGGAATGCCATTGAGAAGAACTGAGGAGGATCCTGTTTTAAGCAAATTTTCTATCATCCCAAGCCATTTACTAGTAAAACCTTTGTGTTTTAAAACTTGAAGGATGGCTTGATTCTCTAATTTATCAAATGCCTTCTCAAAGTCAAGTTTCAGCACAACAACCTCTTTTTTGGACTTGTGATAGAGATGAAGGAATTGAAAAGACCAAGCTAGGCAGTTTTGTATGGTTCTTCCTTTAATAAAGCCATATTGGTTAGTTCAAAGGCATATACTCTAACTAATTAAAGTGGAGATGAAAAGGGGTTAGACCAGTCCGCACGGGAGAGGTGTAGAGAACCAGCCTTCCTCTTCGGCCCCTGTGAGTTCTAGGCGGCTCCCTCCCTCCCGCCTCCGGCGAGCTCGCCAGAGGCGATGCTAGGAGTGGGGAGCCCTGCTCCTAGTAGAGTGCCAAACTGGTTCTCTCCTTGGGAAAGTCCCGCTGGGTTGTCGCCATCGCCATCATCATTGCCGCCATGGTACTCCTCGACATCTTCCACGCCGTCGACGTCGCTAGGGGTTAGTGGAAATAAAATAAAATAAATCTACCGTCTGGAAGCAACCCCACCACCACCCTTCTCGGTCCATGGCTGCTTGAGATCCCTCGCCGATGCCCTCGATCCATGCGGGTTAGCGGCCGATTTGTTGGCTGTGATTGTGGATCTGGCCTCCTGATGGATGGATTCAGTCCTTGATGCCCGTTCTCAGCTCATCCCCACCAAGGTCGTGTCCTGTGTCTCCGCCGATTACACGGACGCCCACGTTGTTTCATGCGGCCGACTACCATCGGCGTCGTCGAGCACATCATCCGTCACCTGGTTGGTCGCCTTCCCCCGGATTTGAGGAGCCATTCCTCAATCCTCCATCGACAGGTCCAACCGTCTTCAGTTCGGCGGAGATGATGACCCTTGCTGGCTTCCTCAACCACTTCAAACCATCATGTTGCACGGTCAATCCATCTAGTGTCCGTGCACCCGAGTCGCCCATGGAGACCTCCGTCGGCGACCTTCTCTGCAGCGGCGGTGGCGTGGTTGGAAAATACGGGTCCTTTGGTACACCGTGTGGCCATGTTAGTGTCCTTTTGGCCAACAATGGCCTTGATATACTTTGGTCCTCTATGAGGATCTCGATGTAATTTGGCTACACTATATAATATATATGTGTCTGTCAAAAAACGTGGAGATGAATAGACCAAACAAAACAAATAAACGAATGTGCAATTCATGAATATGTTCTTGTCTTTTTTTTTGAAACAAACCAGGCAGGAGAGCTGCCGATTATATTAAAAAGAAGTTAAGCTCGGGATGAGCACAACGATACAACAAATAGACGACCACAACCAACAACAAGAACCACCGAGGACAACAAAGGCGACTACCAACAACAACCTACCGACATTTGACAAGAAAAAACCTACAATATATTACGAAGAGGCAAAGCCATCTCCGCCACAAGGTTCGAAGGCGGGACCCTTTAAACCCATCAAAGAGTTGAGGATGTGCGGCGGCTAGATTCCTTCAAAAACTCTCGACTTCTTGCATTGCGTCATCATCGAACTTCCCATCCTTCCCAACAATGCCCAAATCTTCTAACACATTGCGTCGAGCAAGACGACCACTTCTGCGAAGCGAAGACTTATCATAGGACTTCCGTCGACGCCGACGACTTGTTGCCACAGAAGGTGGCGAAGAGGGGCTCACTGGAGGACATGCCATGTCCTGCTCCATCCTAGTTGTGCCGTGCTCCTCATCGGAGGGCATGACAATAGGGTCCTCAATTGTCACACCCATACCAATCTCAACTTCTTCCTCATCGGACGCGTCTTCAAAAGATGTATTGCTCTTCCTGGGGAAGTCCAATGGAACCTCGGTTGATTGTCCGGCGTCACTTGTAATTGTGAGTTCTTCGACGGAGATGAAAGCTTGGCACAAACATTCCTCCTGTGCTTGTTCTTGGCATTGCTGTGATTCCTCCTTTTGATCCTCCAATGCATTGTTTAGGTCGACCACGACTACCGACTTCTCAGCATGCTCCTTTTGATCCACCAACACATTGTTCAGGTCCACTACGGCTATTGTCTCATGAGACATGGATTCCGGGGCAGGCGTGAAGAGTGTTGGAGCCGAAGAAAGGTGAACTGGAGAACAAGGGCCAAACAGACCGACCAAATCTGGATCAAAGGGATCCTTGCAGGGTGTCTCGGTGGTTTCCAGATGGTTGGCCATCCGGGCAAGCCATAGCTTGATAGTTGAGGCCTCTTCCCTAAGTGGGACGCACCACCTCCTCAAGCCGAGATATGAAGAATTTCGGAGATCCGAGCCAAGTGACTCCAACATAGGCCCAATCAAGGAATGCAAATCCGTGGTGGATGGCCCATGTGAAGTGCGACCATTACAACCACAAGCAGCACAACGAAGATCGTGGTTAGTCGAAGCCGGCAGCGGTTCACAATGCACGTTTGGAGGATATGCAGCCACCACATCTACCCAACTCCGAGTATTACGAACATGGTGATGCTGTGAAGAAGAGTCGGACCGCGGTGAAGCCGAGGCATGCTGGAGGCGGCACTGTCGTTCCCTATGCCCAGGACTACGACAACGAATGCAGCGGAAGGAGTCCTGGCAAGAGCTGACCTGATGACCATGGGCGAGACAGCGATGGCATCAGCCACGAGCCCATGACTTGAAGGCAAGACTCCGATCCACCCGAGACTTGGACGGCGGGGACGATGGTTGCACGACACAGTCCGACGATGAGGTATGTCGGGGTGATCCTCCGCACGGGCCGAAGGCTTTGAGCTCGGGCGAGGGGGCGACATGGATCCTCACATGCTAGCCGCAAACGCTTGGAGCGGAGCGGTTGAAACCAGCGAATGACATCTTGTCCGACCGACGAACGGCGAGCTGAATTGAAGATGAATTGAATTGAATTGATGCGTCGACCGAGTGGCGGTGGAACGGGGGTGGTGGCAGCGTCGTGCGATCTCCACCTCTGCGCCGTTACGCCGCCCGCGGAGTTGTAGAGGATGATGTGCGACGCAGCCTGGCGGAGAGTGGCGCTGCCGCCAGCGCGGGCGACCACGGCGGCGAGGCCGGGAGCGTGCCCGCCTGGTTTGGAAGAGTTGCGCCCGTGTCGCGGCGCCGCTGGCCGAGGAAGGAGGGGGCGCCCTCGGTGGCGGTCGGGTCAGCGGGCCGCGGCAGCGACGCCGGGGAGGCCGGTTCACCGGGCCCGAGGGCGGCGGCTCCCGGCAGCCCCAAGCTCGCGGAGGTGCCGGTGGTCCGGCCCCACCCATGGCGGATGGGATTGCGCCCGGCACGGCGCCACCCGGCAGAGGAGAGGCGCCGCGAGCCGGACGGCCGGCTGGGAGCGGCCGCAGCCGGGCGCGACCGACGAGAGCTTCGACCGTTGCTCACATGGTGGCCGACGGTAGGCTGCGAAGAGCTTCCCGATCTCCCCGTGCGCGCAACTAGAGGAGCCACAAAAGGGATGGATGAATAGATCTCGAAGAGGAGAGCTCAAATCCAAGAGCTTTTGGGCTATCGATGCTGGAGCGCGAGATCCCCGCGGGCGGCGGCGGGGGAACGGTCGCGTAGAGAAGCTAATATCGAAGGCTAGACAGTCAAGAAGACTGTCCCTGTTGAAGAAGGCAGCACCGCAAGCACGGCAGCCCCTGAAGCCACTGAGGCCACCACTGAATATGTTCTTGTCCTTCCCAATAGAGAACGAGGACCTTTGTAGAGACTGCAACTCATCTAAAAGCCATGTTAGAAGGTCCATGCTAGCAGTACTACAAAATCAGTTTTGGAGATACGATAAACTCCACAGAAAAAGGTAGCTTCTATATATTCTCTGGGGCAGCCAGCAATTCAATAAACTCTAATATATCATCACCGATAAAAAAGCTAGGATCTATTCAGCTTTCTAAAAATATTGATGTCCAGCGTTCAAAACATAAATAAAAAAATTCTCTAAATTTGTATCTAAATTACCCACACCTATATTATTATTAAAGAAAATAAAAAGTAATACTTGAACATGGTCTAAACTACCAATCAATTTTTGTTACAATGATAATGTAAAGTAACCCGCTAGACCTATCTCTAAGATAACTACAAGTGCCATATATATAACATATAATTATCAACCTAATGTATCCTCTTAATATGACTTCTAAATTCCCGATATGTACTATTATGGAAAATTAAGTACGTCATATATTTTTAAATATTTACTTCTACCATTATTAATTAATATATAAAAGGCTAGCTCAATGGAACCACACATACTAAATTGTACATGCATGGATGATGGATGTATATATTTCTATAGTTTATTTAGTAACAATGAAAAATGTTCCATTAACAAAACACACAATTAATACAAAGAATTTATTTGAAAACATACTATTTCTTAATGATAATAAATTATGTAACCATTTAATTATTTATAAAATGTAATTATTTTCACTAAATTCTTATTACACATTTGCATGAAAAGTTTACAAGAAGGATACCAGCCAATTGCCGCAGGACTTCCTCAGAAATAAAATTGTTCCATGCATAAGTTAAGCGTACAGGTTCTTACACCCATTATTCTTATGAAAACTGGACAAGACAATGAAAGAATCTAACAAAAAACTAATAGAATTAGATCAAATTATAAGTTGATAATGGTAAATTAACAGATAGCATTATATGGATGCCTTCTATATTTCTGATATATTGAAAGTTGCAATTGCATTTAGTGGAGATGACATGGATAGCTTGATTATTATAGACATATGTTTGTCAGCCCAAGATTATATTTTTCCTAAATGCAATATATATACTGCGTGCAAAAGAGTAAATATTAGTGGTTGCCCATCTACTACACCTATGTTTGTAAAGCGGGGAGTTCTCTGCCTCCACGTTGAGCCACGTCATCGAAACTCCTCTGCCGCCGTTCGGATCCCACCCGGTCTTCCCTGCGCACGAAGAGACAAAGAAGTGCATCATCAATCAATTAAGAGAAACGCATCCCACCATATCCACGCCGTCCTCCACTGCCGCTCAAGTGCGCCACCTATCCACGACCCTCCACCTCAAAGTGCTCCACTACTGCGTTCGTATGCCAATCTTCTCCCTATAAATGAAAACTCTCATCTAAGATCAACCTTGCTATACCTGTCACAGACTCACAGCGCCTGCAGGTAGCCATAGGGGACTCAGATGACTAGATGAGGTCTAGCAGCTCGGCCAAGGACTGCGTCCATCCTTGAGAGGGAACCTGCGTCAGGGTCCTCGGGGAAGTCAAGGAGCCAGAGCCAACGCACAAGAGACCAAGGCCACGTACCGCTGCCTGCTGCTCGCCGTCGATCCTTGGAAGCTGCCCCACAATCCACCTCCTCCGACGAGGTCTTCAATCTGGGCCCACATGGCTTGCTCGAGCTCAACGCTCGTGGCTGCGACTGCCTCCTCTCAAGCACCGCGTGGTGAAGGCTCGCCAAGACGTATTGACGAAAGTGGCCGGAATGGGGGGTTGCGGCAGTAATCGACCGAGAAGTGTAGAAGATAAGCATGGACGAGTGGATAAGGAGAGATCCTAGCATGGTGCCTGGTACGGTGGCATTTTTTAGGGGAGCGGATGCATTGGGCCCCTCAGTCCCTCATGTATATTATACTCCGTATATTATAGAGATACTTTTACTTTTATGCGAGTAGGCTACGTATGGAACTCTGCCAAGTGCTAACTATATACTCCGTATCATGTTTCTACTCAGAAGTATACATGCATATACATTAGTCTGACGCATGCAAATAAAGCCAAAGTGTATTGTCGAGTTTCATAACTATTGTTTTCACCGGTCTTATTTTTAGACTAATAAATGCTGATAACTTTGTACTGTGGTCCTTTAAATAATTGACCTGTAAAATAATTTTGACGTTTTATAAACTGTTATAAATTGTGACCTGTAAAATAGTTGTGACCTTTTATCGACTGTTATAAATTGTATATCGTGTTATTAGATGGTATTATCCATTCTTTCCAGGTAATTATTCTCGAATACCATACAACATAGTTCCCATAGAAAATATAGATAGGATAAGATACATTTTGTACTTTCTTTAATTTCTCCATATGGTGTGCACGTTTCTATACAATGGTGATCCCATGCAAATTCGCGATTGGGCAATCATCGTCTAATTCTTAGTGATTAACATTCTAACCATTTATATATCTACCTACTTCATACCCACAGCAATCCACTAACATGCATTTAGTTGTCCACAAAAATAATATAAGATAGTTTTATTCATATAACTATAGAAAAGTAGTCTAATTTCTTTTTAAATTATTTGTAATCCTCGTGAAGAACGCGGGGTATTCATCTAGTTTCTAGCGAATAGAGCATTTGAGTTTAGTATCCGGAGCAGGGAGCTAGTTTACCTGGCCGACTGCAGAGTTGTGAGCACTCGTATTTCCAGTTTTATCGAGATCGTGAATTATAGTTGCTAGTGCAGGCCTTTTAACTGGTTCATTCTCCATGCATCTTTTTGATATATCAATACATTTATCTACTTGTTGGCCTAGTAGTTGTCTATTGCCCGCTGATTTCAACCTGTGTCTCCATCTTCGAAGAACCTGGATTAAATAAATGTTACTACTACAGTTCTGGAGCAAAAAATTATAGAATGAGGAAATTTTCTGAAAACAGTTGTTCTTGACTGGGCACCCCTGAATTAAATAGAAAATACAGATAGATCCTTCGCAGCAGCATCCGGCGCCCATCGCCGTCGACAACCATCATTGCCGCAGCCTGAATTTTCTCCAGCTCCCACAGTACAGATCATCTAGGACGAAGCTCACAGCCCATACATGAATCGACGAAGTGTCATTGAATTTTAATAAGTCCCAGTTGTTGGGCCAAGCAAGGCCTAGAGGGAGGGCCAGGTGCGCGTGCACAGTAAGGGGCAGCTCCTCAGAGCCGTCAGCCCCCGCCCACCCAGAAGAGTTCAGAGTACACGGGAATTACGAGGATTCTATTATAAATAAAAATAGTTCTTTGATAGGAAAAGAATACTGATGACACAATATACCACCAAGTTTGAGATTTTCTAAAGATAGTTTGGTACTTTCTAAGGTTTAATTGAATTTCCGCACGATTTTACCGAGTAATTATACTTTGAGCTAAGTCCACCCCCGAAAAGATCCGGAATGACTGCCAAAAAAATTTCAAGCCATTTCGACTCCATAGGCGGAGTATACATGCTTTCTGAGAGGTATGTGGAACCTTTCATCGAACTTATGTTCTCGGGGATTACGTGGTTCATAGGCATTTCGGCGTTGTATTGGTCTCAAACTTTTTCTTTGGATTGCATATGCCATGTATGAAGCAGGCACCATGTTTGAGAGATTTTTCTGAATTGGTTTGCTACTTTTTTTCAGTTTAATTAAATTTTTAGCGACTTCAGCGAGTAATTATAGGTTGAACAGAGTCCACCCCTGAAAAGATCTGGAATTGTACCAAACTTTACCAGATGGTCTCATGTGCCCTAGGGATCATAATTTAGTGGAGGTAGAAGAAAAAATCTAAGGGGTCCAAGATGTAATTCACCCTCATTTTTCGCACTCAGCACAGAGAAAAATATAATAATTAAAAAAATGTCAGTAAAGTCCTAATATCTTGTGTGGGGACTTAGATTTGGTATACACGCTTGGAAAAAAAAAAATTGAAGCCAATTTGACTTAGGAATACACATTTGTCTATTTATTCAAATTATGGAAGTTTTAAAAAATATATATAAATATCATTGCCGGTTTAGAATTTAAACCCGGCAGTGATAATATAAAAAATGGAAAAATACTAAAAACATTTGGGCCTCCTGGGACTCGAGCACGGCCAGAGCCATTGGGCTTAACCGCTGCGCTAGAGTGGGATTAGTGCCAGAACTAGTTTTTTCATTTATTTGCTTAATGTATCGGCCAAATTTCTAAAATAAAAGGAAAAAGGAAAAATTTGGCCCGCCTGGGACTCGAGCGCGGGTCTCGGGGGCCAGAGGCAACGGCCTTAACCTCTGCGCTAGGATAGGATTAGTGATAGAACTAGATTTTTCTTTTATTTGTTTGGTTTGACTGTCAAATTTCTAAAATAAAAGAAAGAGGAAAAAAATTTGGCCCGCCTAAGACTCGAGCACGGGTCTCGGGGCCCTGAGCCGGCAGGCTTAACCACTGCGCATAACGGGAGAAGAAAAACTATTTAGACTATGCGGGATACCCCCTTCACTAATGGTGCAAGGCTAGAACTGGTAGTGAATCACTACCGGTTCAAGGCTAGAATCGGTAGACTACTAGTTCTAGCCTTGCACCGGTAGTGAAGGGGGGTATAAAGGGCCGAAAGGTGACGGGGTTGAAATTTTGCCTGTCTTTTGAACCCCGCGCGCACCATCCCCTTCTTCCCCACGCTCTATCCTCCACGCCGGCCGACCCCCACATCACCGTCCGCCACCGCCGAGCACCACCGCCACCTGCGCCGACGCCCTCCGCGCCACCTCCCCGGGCGCCCCGTGCCCCACCGCCCCTCGGAGCCAGCGAGGAAGTCGCACGACGCACTAGCGTTCCTCCACCCCTACGCCGACGAGCACCACCGCTGCCGCTAACTCCACCGGGCGGAGCTCTGTCTTCCTCTTCGTCATTTGTGTCCTCCTCTTCTTCCAAAGACGCAAGCATCTAGGAGCGCATTGCACGTAGGCGCCCCCCTAGGCCACGCTGCACGTTCCTCCCACCCTACCCCCTACCTGTTCGACGAAAATCCGGCCGAGGGTTGCTTGTTCAAACAAATTGATGAACTCTACTCTAAATTGATGAACTCTGCTGTACCACTGTTTTGTTTTTAAATTGATGGATATTTAGCTTTATATATATGCCATAATTGTTTGCCAAATAGTTTGCGAACAAATAGTGCTGTATGATTTAGTTTTGAATGTCTTTTGCTAATAATTATGTATCTTGTGCTAATTTTCACATTCCAATGTATGCATCCTGTTGAGGTGAAATTTTGTTATCATCATGTGATTTATTTGATATAGTGATATGAATTTGATATGTACATCTGATTGATTTGAATTTTGATATATTAACTTAAGTGAGAGCAGAGATGGCTGGACGTGGTCTCCCTCCACCGAAAGTCTTAGGTTTCTCCGGCTATGTCAATTGGAGGGGTTTCGATCCACTGCAACTAAGGGATGTACCAAGGAATAATCCATCCATAGTAAGCCACTCTATATGTTTCTAGTAAATTAATATATTTCTTATATGTGTAGTTCATTTATGATTCTGCTGGTAATTGACCCAGTCATTTGGCTAAAAGAGACGCTGTCCTTTTTCGGAGTTGAGGATGTGGATGCTAGGACATATGTTGTAGAAAATGGTCCACGACTCCAATGTCGAATTCGCTTTTCCATTGCTCGCGGTCGAGGTCGTGGTGGCAATGTTCTACAAATCTCAGAGGGTAGAGTGAAGGCACGGAGCAGGCTGTAGCAGAAAAAACTGCTGCCAAAGCATGTACAACTAGGCTCGCCAATATCGGGATCACCCTGCCTACTCTATCTTTCATGAAGATCCAAGCTATAGATCGGAACATGCGTGATGATGTTGAGGGCTTGTGTGCACAGATTGCTTGGAACAACCGAAATGATGTGGTAAAGTCTAAGTCAAACTCATAGCTTATATCTACATTTGTTGTTATATATATGTTGTTAAGCTTGGTTCTAATAACCCTATTTTCTCCCAACAGTTTTGCAGGTACACGAGTATGACATGACCTATGCAGGGTGCAGTTTTGAAGCAATTCTGAACCAGACAATGCATGTATTGGGTTATGAGTGGAGATATGCTCATGAAGACCCAATACTGACCACAGAAGGATTCCATGCAAAGATCCTTGGGACTAAGAGGGAGCCCCACCGACTGTTCAACCAACGTTAAACGTTGTGAGTAGACCTTGTCGTCGTAATTGTGAGGCAACAGAGAGTGCTCTCTTAAATACGCTGACCTTCATCAATGACATTATTGTTGGAGACAACATCAGTGACCTACACTTCACCCGATACAAGATCCGAGAAAGCCAACTCTATCCTTCACATTAGCGAGTACTTGGACATGAGTGTAATTGCACTTGGGGGTTGGACATCTAGCTTATGTATTATAATAATGACTTGTTTTAAATTATTAGTTTCGTCTATATGAACTTTGAATGGATGATAATTGTAATATATAAGCTCTTAATTAGTTTCTCTTAATATGCTTGTACAATGCTCAATGCAATGAGACTATAAAAGAAAAGAAAAGAAAAAAAAATAAAAAAGGAACAACATATATTATAAAATAAAAATCAAAATAACAAAATACCTACGTGACATCACTGCCGGCTACCACAAACCGGCAGTGATGATAAAAACTAACATCACCGTCGGCTTTGGCCATCAAGCCGGCAGTGATAGTCCATTAACACTCCTAGCTTGATTCTCAAACCGACAGTGTTGATGTCCAAGAACATTGCCGGTTTGCATCTCAAACCGACAGTGTTGATGGACTATCACTGCCGGAGGGTAAGAACCGGCAGTGATGTGAACCCCACGTCACTGCCGGGTATGCCACTGCCGGTTCAAAACCAGGCAGTGATAGGGGTTTGGCACCGACAGTGATGTGATCGAGTGCAGTAGTGTACTATGACTGCTAGGAGAATCCACTGCCACGGCTTAACCGCTGTGACCAGTCTTCAGAGGCCAGTGCAGCCTCAACACCGAAAAGGTTTAATTTGTTATGCCTCGTTTAATCTGACATGAGAAGCACAACAGTGGTTCATGCGTCTGACCCAAGACAAGACGGTGACCGACTACAGTTACTTTGCTCGTTGCATTAACGAGCGCTTCAGCCCTTCGACTCGACGTAATCTGCTGGGTGAGCTGGCTGGCCACATGCGTGCATGCAGCATGTGGGCATCAGATGGGGGCTACTCTGTTTATTTGCATTCTTTACATTTATACCTCCTTCTAACCCTCATCTGTCCCAGTTAAAAAATCATCACTACTAAGGAGACACCTTCGAGGTCTGTTTTACTGGAAGAATGGACTGTATTTCCCCAACATTTAAACATGGAGTTCCCCAGCATTATTACTGTGGAGACCTGCAGAGCCGTACTTATGTTCATGGTTTATTGCATAGTGCCTACTTCAATTATTAAATCCATCTGTGGTCAGATCCAAGCAACAAATTTTCACCTTTTGTGACATATTGTGTCGTGTTTATCTCAGGAGAGATCCACACATCTACAAAGTTTAGCTTTCAATTTGACTTAGAGATACATTCAGTACAATAGTATACAAAAATAAAGTACGTAGGACTCCAAAGAGGGTGAAGGGATGCAAATATTAAACAGTGGCGTAATTTTGAAATAGTAGCCATATGTCACGTGAAGATAAGTTGATCTTACACTATATTCATCTGGGATGATGCCCTTACGTCCAGTTACCAGTTCATTGATTATGGCACCCAAACTATAAATATCGCATTGGACCGTCGTGCTGCCACCCTTCATATACTCAGGGGCACTATATCCTCTGCATTAAATTGCGACAGGTGATGCATCATTGCATAAAGAAAATGTTGGAGTGACAGTAGAAAACAAAATAAATGGATTTCTTGATGCATTGGTTACGTACAGTGATATAAAAGGTTCCCCAGTAGTGTGTGACTTCCCATCTGACCTTGCTAGACCAAAATCTGTAATTTTTGGCACCATACGATTATCAACCATTATATTTGCCGGTTTGAGATCCATATGAATAATGCCCATTTTGTGAAGATATTGCAACCCCTCACAAATTCCCTTGATTATTGCATAACGTATATTCCAATCATGACCCCTTAACTCATCTGTTGAGGGGGAAAAAAAAATGAAAAATGGGCATGTTGAAAGATTAAACTGCTGAATGCAAAACCGTAGGCAAAATGATACAGAACATTTTAAGTTGAAGATTATATGGATAATAATTTCTCAACAATGACTTCGAGAGACTACTAGTGAGGCATCAAAAGCACCAACATTGTCGTACCAGTTATGTGTTCATTTAGGCTTCCGTTGCTGATGTACTCGAAGCAGAGCAGTCTTTCTCTTATCTGGGCTAAAAAGTTGCCTTCTGATCCCCTTATCACTTTACCATATGTGTTATAACAGAAGCCAAGAAACCGGACTACATTTGGATGATCAATAACATTAAGCTGGCTATTAACCTCACGATTAAATGACTTGTCGTCCAGAGTATGGATAGTCACAGTTAACCTCTTCACAGCAATTACTCTACCGTCTGGGAGAACACCCTGAAATTTCCGTTTTCTCAGTCAGCACGTAGACCATGTCTTAGTAGCCCTGTCGTCGTACAAAATTGAAGGCACAAGATATAATGTAATAATAAATTGACAAAATAAGTATATACCACCTGGATAACCTTGATTAGCCAACAATCAGAAAAGAAATAAAAAACATATAGCGAAATCTTGCCTGGGATACTTAGGTTAGGTACCTACTGTTCTGCAGTAGAAAACAATTTTACCTTGTAAACGTTACCGAATCCTCCCGCAGCAAGCTTTCTGTCTTCTGAAAAATCATTCGTGATGCTCTTTAAAGTTTCCAGAGGCAGATCTGTTGGCTCCTGGTTTCCGGCTAGTATATTCTCCAGGACATCATATTCCACACATGTACCCCCATATTCACTTCCCAGTGCTCTTGCTTCCGGCAAGTACGCACCTGGAAAGCTAAGGAGAAAAAATTATTTCTTAATTTCCAGTTCTCTTGAAGAAATCCATACCAGCTCGTGAGCTACGAAAGCATCAATCCAACGGCCGCGTCAGGAAGCAGGCCATTGGCGCTGACGCCGCCATGCTAGCCATGGGAGCCACAACGCCCACAACACTCTTGGTCACGGGAGCCGCAGTTTATCTGGAGCCGTAGCTGGCTGCGAGCACGCTGAGCCGCAGCCACAGGTCCATCACCTTCGAGCGTGCACCGCGAGAAGCTCACGCCGATTGGACTTGAGCATCCGCCGCAGCTCGATCACTCTATTGGATCAGAGCAGCCGCCCCAGCTGGATTCGCTCGGTTGGATTTGGAGCAGGCTCTCTGCTCACCGGCCTCCAATTTGCTCGATTGGATCTCTTTGCTCACCGGCCTCCACCCAGCTCTCAGTAGGGGAATGGACAAAGCGACGCAGCCTTCGTTTGTGTTCTTCCTTTAACTAAATAACGTGGGGCCCAACTCACGCCAATCTATGGATTGGCTTTTAACGCTCGTATCCTGATACTAGAGCATCTCCAGCTATAGGAGAAAATCAAACTACAAAAGCCTAGTTATTTGAGGAGATAAAAAAAGTGTTTAAGAATTTTCATTGTCTCCCAAGGGCCCCACAAATGAGAAAATTGCATCCTCGATGAGAAAAATAGTGGATTGGGAAGAGAGGTCTTCCCCTTTATTTGAGGGATGAGACCGTGAGACGCAATGATTTAAAGGACCTAGAAAAAATTCTTACTGAAACTGAGTTTGGGGAAGGGGAACTGTTGGGTAAAAATCTCCAGAAGTCTGTTTTTCACAAGACGTCGCCAACACGTCACCTCGCCACCACTGCCAAGCAAGCGCGATCGTCGGGATGACGGTGCTCTACAGGCGGGCTAGCGGGACTCCGCGGACGCGGCTAGCTGGGATGGGGTAGCCACAGACAGGGCAGCAGCCACGCGCGCTCCCACCGGCGGCCGTGATGCATGGCCCATGATGGTTGCGCGAGCTAGGCATCAACGCTTCCTACGCGACTGATGCAATCGGAGGACGTGGAATAACACCTCACGCGATCTGAGTCGGGTCCATAGAAACGATCCCTTTTCCCTCAATGCAGATCTAGATGAGGGACGTTTTCAAATGGAACCTCACCACGAATGGCATGTTCACAGTACGGTCTAATCGGTGAAGGCATTATCCCCCAAAAAAAAATCCTATATGAAAACTAAAGTACCTATGAAAATCAAGACTTTCTTGTGGTATTTAAGAAAGGGATAACTCTCACGAAAGAAAATTTAGCTAAGAGGAACTGGCACGGAAATCTCAAGTGTTGCTTGTGAAGTTCAGTTGAAACCATCCAACATTTGTTTTTTGATTGCCGTTTTTCAAGTTTTGTTTGGAACACTGTGCATGTCACTGTTGGAAATGAACTGCCTACTGGTTTTGCTAATTTATTTGGTTCTTGGCTTCATGGATTATGTCTTAAAGTCAAAAGGCAAATTCTGCTAGGGGCAGCTGCACTTTGTTGGGCTTTATGGTTGAATAGAAATGATATGGTATTCAACAAGGCTGTACGGGTAATTTTCAGGGCGAAGTGGAACAGACTGCTCTATGCTACGTAGAGAGGAGGACCAATTACCGAAGAGTTTAATTCTTGCAGTCTTTGCGGAGTTTGGTTGGAGATTTAATAATCGTATTGCAAACTAGATTCCTTGGCCTGTCATGCTCACTAGCAGGGTAGATGCCTTTTTTTTTTTTTTTTTTTTTTTTTTTTGGTTTCTACACTTGTGTGTTTTAAGCCTGATGGCTGCTCTTTTATATTCTTATCTCTTGGCTGTGTTCCATTGCATGGTAGAGTTTGAAACTTTTGTTCCCTTATTAAAAAGGGCATCTGCTCCAGTGGTCCTCTTTTCAAAAATTAGCACGAATCTTAAAGCATAAATAAAGGAATTAATATTTTTATTTTATTTCCTCCTGGTCCCGCTGGGCTTTCCCGTCCAAAGCCAGCCCGAAAGCAGCCCTGACGTCCGCGAGTCCTCCGTTGCCGTCCGTGATGTTCTCTGTGAGCGACCACATTCTGTCTCCGATTTGCAGCCTCGCGCCGTATGAGTCGTCATCGATCCCGGCACCGGCGGATCGATCCCGGGCACTGGCGGACATGGCACCTGCGGCCTCACCCCGTTCGCCCCCTCCGCGGCTCGTTACCCTTCTGAGCCTCCACAACACCAGGCGATCCCGGCCGCGCGGCGCAGGGCGGACCTGCTGGGGAGACGGCCGTCCGCCACTCCAAGCTGCCGCCGATTCCACTTTTGTGCACTGTAGTTCCCTCGCACCCACGGCTTTTCGTTGTTCAATACGAGCATGGTCAGATCGGACACGCCAAAATCACTGAATAGTTATCGTGCACTGTACTGATGGTTTGACATTTTCCAATGCTTTCTGAATGGTTAACTCCAACATTTTACATTCAAAAAAAACTCACGTTTGGTCTCCAGAATCAGCAAAGTTTATGCATAAGAGTATGGATTTTTGCGTTCAAAAAAAAGAGTAGATTGTTGCAAACTCTGCTCTGAACTTTTGGCGTTGTGAATGAATGAATGCAGTCGCACCCAGCACTGTCCTGGAGGAGCCGACGCTAATCGCTATGCCGGTGCCTCAACTACGAGAAGCTGACGCTGGAGGCGTGCAGGGACCTGGCCAAGAACCGGCGGATCCCGCCGGGCGTGGCGATGCAGGCGCTGGCGTCGTAGCAGTGCAAGCTCCACAACAGCGAGCCAGGCCCCGGTGTGGCAGCGGCGGCGAAGGAGCGGCAGGCCGACCCATCCACCTGCTCCCAGTCCCAGCCCCATCCAACGGAGAACCAACCAACCCGATATGCCCTGTGCCGCCGCGGCCGGTGGTCCCTGGTGCGGTGCGCGCACGGACGGAGGAGAGGGAGACGCGGAGAGGCCGATGGGGGTAAGCTAGCTGGTGTCATGACCTCCGGTGTTCGGTATCGGCGGCGGCATGGAGTCGCGGAAGGCCGCCTCCCCCCGCCGGTCCGCCCGTGTTAGGTGGGGGCTCGGACGAAGGGGTAACGAGCCGCAGTGGGGACGAAGGGGATGAGGCTGCAGGTGCCATGGCAGCCGGTGCCTGGGATCCGCCGGTGCGGGGATCGACGGCAGCTCATATGGCACAGAGAAGAATTTTTTTTTTTTATTTGAAACGGGAACGTCCTCGTCACGGACGGCAACGGAAGACTCGCGGATGTCAGGGCTGGGTTCGGGCTGGCTTTGGACGGGATGAGCCCAACGGGACCCAGGCAGGAATAAAATAAAATTATTAATTCTTTTAATTATGCTTTAAGATTTGTGTTAATTTTTGAAAAGAGGACCACCGGAGCATATGCCTTAAAAAAGATGGTTTCTGCTCTATGGATACATGTGAAGACATCGGTTCTTCATTGAAAAAAACTCTTTACTAGCAGCATAAGTAATGCCCATAGAAACTGATAGTTTTTGTCAGCACTTGGAGTGCCCAGAAGGATTAAAATACAATTTTCTTCTTTGACACTTTTCTCTTTCAGAACCACCCTACTGCCTCAAACAGCCATCACCTAGGTGCCTCAAACAGCCATAACATAGGTTAGATAGGTGATAGCTAAAATAGTTAGATAGCTAAATGCCAGCAATAAATTGACCCAGTTACAAAGACACATACTCACATACGCAAGCGCACAGTCACCTCTATAAATGTAAGGGCGCACACCCTACCACTATGAGCACCGCCGATTAACACAGATCATAGAGTGGCAAATCTCAGGATCGACGAAGTCAAGCGACGTTAAATCGAAAATGCTAGAACCCCTGTCAAGTTGGAAATTTGAATCTAGGTGGATAGATTCCACCACAAAGAACCACACTAGCTGAGCATAGTAATTATTGGTACCGGCTCTTAGGATACATCTAGGTCTGTTTGGTTCCTTTAGTCCATGTAGTCACCTCCAAGAGACTAGAAGACTAAATTTTAGTCATCTTGTTTGGAACTTTAGCGACTATAAAAAGTCCAAAAAGGAAGGACTAAACTTTTTGTCCTATGGAACCATACAAAGGTGGTTACATAGTTTGCTTGAGGTGTACTCCCTCCATGTCGCTAAAGGAAGTCGTTCTGGACATTTACATGTCTCAAAAATAAATTTGACTGCTACTTTGCGCTACAAAATATTGTCAACCTATACATCTATAAAACTATATTTCAAGATGAATCTACTTGTCCGTTAGTACCTTTTATTTTATATAAATTCAGTCAAAATTTAAACTACTTGATTTCATAAAAATGAGAATTTACACTCTTTTTCGACCGAGGCAGTACAGTATTGGTTAGCACCTATTAGCTCACCCTTTGTCAACTAATCAATTAGCACATCAACCCGCTAATTGTTAGCAGGTCTATTAGCATTAGTAGTACTTTTTAGATCCCATCTACCAAAACTAGTAGCAGTAATTGACTGAATCTATCCAGCGTTCTGTCATTAATTATTTCCCAACAAACCTGTGTCTGCAATTTTTTGGCAGGCAACATACATTGGCGCATGTGCCGCTGCCACTGCTTCCCAAAAACTGCCGAATGGGCTCTCCACTCGAGAAACGATTTTTAGGCCTATCTCAAAGGTGGATGAATTTAAAATCAGCCCTAGGGATGCACTTATTAGTGTGGCCCGACAAATGAACCGCTCTAGAAACACATTTTAGGGAAGTGGCTAATGTTACTAACCACCTCTATAACTGACCTGCATTTCTAGATAATACTACTGATAACACTACCCCAAGGTGGCTAGGTGGTTGAAGCACATTGGACCCTAGAAATGGGACCCATTCTAACCTTAAGTCTTACAGTCCCTATCTTATTCCCTTATCTTTTCTCTCTCTTCTTCCGTGTCTCTCTTAGCTTCTCCTGACATATCTCGATAGCCTTTGCCCAAGTTGGCCACCATGGGCGACCTTCATCGGCGCATAGCTCTTTCAAGTTATACCTTGCTGCCTCAGCCTCCGTCACCTGCTTTTGCTGGACGATGTTCATCGGCGCATAGCCTATTTCGATCAGATCTACTCCACTAAGAGAACATATGTCATTCTTGTAATTAAATGACAAACCAACTTTGGGAAAGTGACGCAATACAATAGATTGGGATGAACCTAAATGACTTTGGATGAATTAAGACGCTTTCCATTTTTTTAGTACTTCCTCCATCCCAATGTTGATTTATTTTGAGATTGAGGGAGTGCTAAACCTTGACACGGTTAGCACTCAATACTAATGCATATATTTTTTTTTATATAAAGGATGTTACTAGGTGCTAGCATTAGTATTAGCCACATGAGGTCTTCATGCACCACAACTCAAACCAATACAAACATATGCAGTGTGTTTGTGTTGAGTTTTCATGCACATGCAAGCTGTGTCTAGTAAGATTATTTTCTGTTTTTTAGGCTGTGCTGTACTTCCTGACCCTGAATAAGTAGATTCCTAGTGTTGTCTTAAGTAATAATTAAACTTTTGACCAAATTTCTAGAAAAGCACTAAGATTTATGGTATAAAATTAGTACAACTAGATTTATCATAGAATATATTTTCATGAGGTGTTCATTTTATTTCATAGATATTATTATTTTCTATAAAGTTAGTGAAACTCAAAAAAAAAAATTAAACTGGCACGGATTCTGGCTTGATTTTTTTTGGAAATGGAGGGAGTACATGGTCACCTCCATATTCTAATAATGCTAGTCGATAGAGGGTATTATTAATATAATATTATATCTAAGGGAGATGGCATATCTGGGGAATCGTGGAATACTGGAATATATCCCCACAGAAGGATATTTTAAATATTAGGATAAGTGTTGTGCTTGATAAACAATGGTTAGAAGCACTTTCCGGGAACTGTGGCACATGCGGACCTCTCCTCGTTACTCCCTCCATCTTAAAATAGATGTCGTTATGGGAAACGTGTCGGTCAAACTTTTTTAACTTTGACTAGATTTGTACAAAATACGTGCAACATTCAAATCTTCAAATAAATTTGTTAAAAAAATAGACTTCAAGATCTTTCCGATGATACCAATTACTTAGCATAAGTATTTATATATTTAAATATATAATTGCCGGCATTTTAAAAACGCCGACTTCTCGGGAAGCGAGAATGACATCTATTTTTGAGACGGAGGGAGTACTTGCAAACAACAGTTTTGGGCGTCCCCAACAGCCAGCTATATGGCTAGATATTCTAACGTGGATAAAGAAACCATAGGAGAGAATAGTAAGTAGCTACGAACAAATAGCTGATCTATTTCACGTAGTCGAGGATATATGTGAGGACCATGTGGGTCTAATAGTGCATAGAAGAATAATAATGTATAAAATAGTTTTTGTTTTTGCCTCTCATCTCTACGTAAGCTAGCTACATTACTAGTACCATTTCGGACGCCCTGAGGAGTAAAGACCGCATATTACGGATTCTGAGGCAATAATGGCACAGTGGACCAACAACTTCATTGAGTCGACTAGCTTTGTGTGTCAGCCTCGCGTTGGTAATTATAGTTCATTTGACAAGGTGCTTAGTATTAGGCCGGTCTCAAAGTGGAGAGTTTCATAGCATTATTTTCAAGACCGCCACGTCATGTAGAAGAAAATGAAACTCGAATGAAACTCACCATTGAGGGTGAGGGTTTCATTCTATAGTTTCATAAACATTAAATTTCATGACTCATAAAGAGTTGGTATTCGTGCCAATAGAGTTTCATCCTCATGACACTCATTTCTTTCTCTCTTCTTAAATATGGTGCCACATCATCCAAAATGCCTACATGGCAGCTCATTAAATGCAAATGAAACTTTAATGAAACTCCCACTGAGACTGGCCTTAGGTTGTAACAGGATTCCCATCGTGGGTTGTTTGTCCATCTGAGGCATAAGAAATCACATGTTGAGCACCCCTCGGTCGATCTCATCATGCAAATGGATACCCGTGATTGTGTCTCCAGTATTCTAGGAAGAAAGCTGCATGTCCGTCTGCTACAAATGATGTCTTCATCGATATAAGAATTAGCGTTAGGTGCGGATCAACTTATCAGCGTGGTGTTGGTCTTTGAGGAAGGAAGCACAAGTGCTTTAAAAGCAGCAACTGGACGTACAGGTGAACACCCTGTCCTCGCCGAAAGCGCCCCTACTTAACCGCGTCAAGTGGAGACTTGTGTTTCGTGGTGCCTGTCATGAATGCATCAAGGAAAACGAGGAGGTTTAGCAGGTTCCGCAGTGCCTTTACGTACTGCCTTTCACATGGGTGGCCGGCTGCCATGGCCAGTTCTGCCGAGGCACCAGATGCTAGGATGCGAGATGGGGAAGAGGCTGGGTAAGTGGAAAATCTAGAATAAATCGTCACCGGGGTCAGTAGTCGGCGCAGACCTATGTGACCAATACCATAAATAGACCCTGGGCAACTGTCTGGGCTCATCGTGTATAATTCTACATTTCTACTATGTAAACCTATGTTTGAGTGCATATACTTTTGATGTTAGATTTAACTTCTTATTTAGCCATTGCATTGCCTTGGTTCATAAGAAGCTCTACATCTGCTTTGTGATTAGCACTAGTCAGAGGATTTTTTTCCTTTCAAGAATCGTTCTAGTTTGCTTTGTTGCCTATCAAATTATTCAACACAATTAAACACTAAAACAGATACTGAATATTGTGTAAGCAACCATGATTAAATTTCTAATCCTCAATCCTCATTTGCTTGTAGGGAAAATATCTTTTTTATAGTCTGCTTGTGAATTTAGTTAGAGCACTCCCAATGCATACTCTACCATAGTTTCTATCATCATTTATTACCTCTCTATTTATTGCTTTTTGCTGATGTGGCACTGTATTTATTGAAGAAAGAGAGGAAAAACACAAGAAACCAGGTCTAACTAAGAAACCAAGTCTTCACGCAAACCAAGACTATATGTGAGAGTGATAAGTGGACCATGTGACCTCATAATAGAAAATTGCATTGTAGAAGATAGTTTCTTGACACTATGTCTAAGATTATAGAAACTATGATAGTTTCTAGCATTGTGAGTGCCCTTATATTAACTAACTAACAAAACCAATATCACATTATCTTAGCCCTCCTAATGGGTGAGATTCCAACCCATTTCCAGCCCATACCAAATTTAATTAATTTCTTTTTATTTCCAACCCTCCCCATTCCAGATTAGCTTACATAAACCCGTCCCAACCCAACCCAATCTATCAGTGGCATAGTTTCATCGCCTTGCTCGCGCGTGATGATAGGCATGCGGTGGTGTTGATCGGCAGCCAGGCCATGATCTCGGCTGCCGCGCAACTATCTCCACCCCACGATTATAGCAAGCACGAGACCAGCAACGCCTCCTCCACCAACGGGAAGGATCCATCCAGCCAGTCCACGCACACCCCGTCTTTGACTCGCACTCCAAATCTAGGAGGGTGGGCAGGCGGGCCGAGAAACGATGAACGGAGGCGCCGCCCCACCGTCGGCGGCGAGCGTGAACCTCAAGTACGTCAAGCTGGGGTACCACTACCTCATCACCCACCTGCTGACTCTGATGCTGCTCCCGCTGATGGCCGCGATCCTCCTCGAGGCCGGGCGCACCGACCCCGACGACCTGCGACAGCTGTGGCTCCACCTCCAGTACAACCTGGTGTCCGTGCTTGTCCTCTCCGCCGTGCTCGTGTTCGGGCGCCACCGTGTACGTGCTCACCCGCCCCCCCCGCCTACTACCTGGTGGACTTCGCGATGCTACAAGCCGCCCGTCCCACCTCCAGGTCCGGCCCGAGGAGTTCATGCGCCACTCCAAGCTGTGCGGCTTCTCCAAGGACGCGCTGGAGTTCCAGCGCAAGATCCCGGAGCGGTCCGTCCCCGAGTGAGATTTCAACATAAAATAAAATTACATTGAAGCACACCACTAGGTTCCTATGCTTCATCTTCCTCGCGTCCGACAACAACAGACATCTCTTCAGAAGCTCCATTGCGACCATGGATGTACCCTAGATTTGGACCCGAAAACCACGATCTCTACCAACGTAAGACTTCACGAACACGGAGACCATAAAGAGGCGCAGTATGCTCAACCAAGTATGGGGAGTAAATGGCGCCGAGAGCACATCGGCCATATCTTCCGAAGGTTGAACCGAACATAAGATCCGACGCCGCTAGCATCACCACCAAAGAACGGAAGGGTAGATCCGCCGCCGCCAAGTAGCATCACGGGCGACCGGAAAGATGATCCCGAACAAGGGGAAAAATAGATCCAATCCCCTCCTTGAGAAGGACTATGCCAACGCACCTTGATCTCAAGAGCATGCATCACCAAAGACGACGACGCATCCACGGTGATCCGGTACAAAATAGAAAGCTAGATCGAAGACATCAAACAGCCAACCAAAACCTACACTAGTACCGAAATAGTTTTTAGTGGCGGGCGTTTTACATCTTTGGTGGCGGGCAAGACGCCCGTCGCCTGACGAGGTCACGTAAAATGGAGGAACACCGTGGCGGGCTACGCGTGCCCGCCACGCAAGATCGAATATCCGTGGCGGGCGCATTAGGATGCCCGCCACGGTGTGGTTCAAAAAAAAAAAAAAACCCACAAACCCTAGACAGGCCCACGGAGCCCATCGACAGCCCGCCGAGCCCATCTAGGATTCAGCGCCGCCCGTCGCCCGAAGCGCCGCCAAATCCGGCCGCCCCTCGCACATGGGCCGGAGTGGGGGGGAGCGCCGTCGCGGATCCGCCGCCCGCGCGCAGATCCATCGAGATCCGCGCCGCGAAGAGCGCCGCCGCCGGCCGGCCCGCGCGGCCGCGGGATCGGCCCGCCATGCCCGGATCCGCCGCCGGGAGGTCCGCCGCGCCGGATCCATCGTCGGGAGGGCCGCCGGAGTAGGAGGAGAGGGTGGCGCCTAGATCCACCGCCGCCGAAGGTGGAGGAGCTCGATCCGCCGCCGTGTGGACGATGCCACCTTGCATCCCACGCCGCCGCAGATCCCGGAGGAGAGAGGTCGGGGATCCGCCGCCGCCTCCTTGCATCTTCGCCGCCTTTCTACCACGACGCCTCCTTGGTCCCGCGCGCGGATGCATGTCCCCTCTCCGCATCCTCTCCGCATGGATGCACGCGCGCCGCCGGTGGAGGGGCCGTGTGCGCGGTGGAGAGTAAAGCGAGGGAGTGAGAGAGAAAGAGAGGGAGCTGAGCGGGCTGCGCGGAGAGGGAGGGAGCGGAGCGGCTGTAGCGGAGGTGGGGAATGAGCGAATGGAGAGTGAAACCCTAAGTTGTTCTATTTATATTAGAGGCCGATAGCGGGCCTCGCCCGGTTTTATTGGGCCGCATTTTATGTGACGGGCCTTTTAGGATGCCCGCCACGGGAAAGATATTTTGCGTGGCGGGCACCTTAACACGCCCGCCACGTAAAATAGCGTATTTTGCGTGGCGGCGTGTTAAGGTGCCCGCTACGCCAAAATATCTTTCCCGTGACGGGCAAAAAACGCCCGCCACGTAAAAAAAAAAGCTAGACGTGGCGGAGTATTTTCCGTGACGGGCAAAAAAGTGTCCGCCACGGAAAAGATTGTGCCGTCTTGCTCGCAAAATCATTTCGTTACTAGTGCTAGCCCAAATTATTATGGAAGAAAGGAAAATAAAAAAGAAGAAAAACATAATGAAAACAGTAGATTGCGCTAAAAGGACGGACCCTAGCTCCTCCTCACCACCGGCAGAGACCGGAGGCGAGGGGAACCGGGGCCGAAGGCAGCGACGGGCGGCGGAGTCGCTCCTAGAGGAGAGAGCGGATAGGGCTGGCGGCTGGAAGCAACAATGTTCAATTGTTTGTTATTGTTTTTTTCTCCTCCCGTTCAAAACGCACGGGCATATTTGCTAGTCTATACCTACTAATAAAAGAGAAAATTTCAGTCCCACCTCTTTTTTTCTGCCAATTTTTCTGCCTGCCTAATCCTTCCGTCATTAACGGATCCGATTTGGTTTTGGGTAGTGTTGGTTTCGTAATCCCTAAATTGCCAAAAGGAACGCACGTACGGACTGCTGAGGACAGCCTGGCTGCATGGCATTGTACTGGGCCGTGACTTCGCGTCCTGGGCCGTGACTTCCCACTTCCGTGCGTGATCCGTGATATAGTGACTTCCCACTTCTGTCCGTGTGTGATCGGTGCAATAGGCAATTTTTTTTTTTTTTTTTTTTGAATCAATTGTTTAAAGACTCCTTGCAATTTAACGCCGTGAGGCTCGCCTGCTGCCACCTAGCTTCTGCTGGTAGCCGGCCGGTGCATAGGGACAGATGGACAGCATCTTGGATGCGTGATTTATTAAATAAAGATATTTATAAATATAAGAAAATTTAAACAACACGATCAGGGGTCCTGATAGAACACCGAATCGTTCACGAATACTCAAGAAAATAAGATTATCTTATACTCCCTTCGTCCCCAAAAACATGTAATTATAGGATTCGTGCGGTCAACTTGACTAAAAAGTTTGACCAAGTAAATATAATTCTTACAAAACGTCTTGAAAATATATAGATATCAACGTTCAAGCTTACAAGGAAGTTAAATAAATATAAACAGGGAAAGATATTTTAAATGTTACACAAATGATGCAAGAGACAATGTGAACTCTATCATAATTCACCATATATAGTCCAAAAAGTACAACGAGGGAAAACAACTTCGGACATATTGTATCATGTATTTATTGTTGAACAAATTCATGTTAAACCATCAAATCACAAAATATTTAATAAAAACCCCAATAAAGAGTAAAATTCACCTACTCGGTTAGAAAAAATGATAGAGGAAAATAAAAATTAAGAATAAAAATGTATTGTTAACATGTAGCAAAAGAGTTCAATGCAAAGACAAAATTAAATATATGATGCAATCTCAAACACTATTCAAAATTTAACCTCAAAATAAATTGAAATGCATAGCTGATCAATGGATAAATGTCAACGTGTTTGATGCTCATATTTAAGAGTTAGAGCACCACGCGTTTGTTGGATAAATTTTCTAACAAGTTGCACCTCCCGTTGCAACGCACGGGCATGTTTGCTAGTATATACTCATGTGTAAGAAGCGCAAATCGAAAAAAAATAAATTAACACGATTACAGTACCTAATATTAAAGAGATAAAATTTATCTCCCAGTTTTTTGGGTCAGGTCCTTCCTAACTAACCATGTGAGTATGGAACGTGTCTATGTTTGTACATCTCCAACTGTACAACCCTTGTTTGAATAGGAAACCTAATCTAAACATTTATATGATTATGGGTAAGCTCAATAGGAATCCTTATCCATGGCCAGACCAGATGATGGCGGCGGCGGCGTATTACAAGGACGGTGGCACGGTGATTGTCTCCACAAGGCCAGGATCGGAGGAAGTCTGGCTCCATACCGGAACGAGTGCAATCGTGAGCTGCAAGCAGATCTAAGCTCTACCGGTTGAGTATTCGTTGCAGGGCTCATAAGTGTAGCGCTTATAAGTGTAGCTGCAAGCAGATCTAAGCTCAATAGGAATCCTTATATATAACTAACTAACTCAAAAGTATTTTGTCAATCCAAATACAAGGTGTTTGTCTACTCTTTTACGAACCAAATAGGGCTCGTCAACTCTCGTTTTCTATTTGGATTCTTATTTAGAGTACTCAGATAATTTAGATTTATCTTATCATTTTCTATTTTGATTCTTATTTAAGGAAGATAGTTTTACATTCATGGACCGTTGTCCCTGTGTACTGAATGACGAGCTCGAGGCCACCACCGCCAAATGTAGAAAGTGAGACGAACAAAAGTTTAAAACCAATAACAACCTGTTGCAACGCACGGGCACTTTTGCTAGTATATCTACCTAATAATAAAGCACGAAAATTTCTGCCACAAAATTTTTTTTCACCCCGGGTTTTCTGTGTGCCTCCTCTTTTCTGCCATTGTTTTTCTGTCCAACTGTCCGTTTCCTTCTGCCCGTCCATCTAGAGTTGGATACGTTTCCTTCTGCCCGTCCGTCTATAGTTGGATACCGAGATAGGTGATTTTATTCAAGGTTCCTACACGTCTTCAGAGAGTAGGAGACCGACGGGTGAAGGAGTTTTCCAAATCGATACTGCGAGACATCAAAACAAGAGTTCGGATCAAACTGAGTTTGATTGCAGTCGAATCCAAAGAGATCAAGGGACCAAACCAAGAATCAAATCAAAACAAACACATGGATCCAAATCGGAACCCAAATAGCTTATAAAATCAAATCGAAGAAGGCGTCTTAGGGGAGCACGTCTCCAGCCAGGTCCCACATGGATTCAAATCACCAAAAATAAGGAAAAAAGGAAAACGAGAGGATTTGTAGCTGATCGTGGCACAAACGTACAGGTTGGCATAGGCGGCGTAACCACCCCAAGGTCGTGGTGATCTCTCGTGTCGGATGTGGCTTTCCAAAGCATCAGCCGCCGTGGACATCGGCGGCGCGACCCCGCCATGGTGGTCCTTGCCCATGCGTGGATCCCGCAAAGCTCAACTCGCCGATGACCCAATCCCGGCAAGGAAGATCAAAGGTGCCTCCATGCCGCGTAATCTCCTCCACGTGCCACTGCAGGGCATCTCAAAAGAGACGCACGCGGCACGTGAGTTCCGGCGAGCAGCCTGGCGGCGAAGCAGATCAACCTAGCGTTCCCGCACCCGCCGACAGCGTCTCTCGTCTCGGCTTCAGCGAGTCCTCACGCCGGCGCCGCACGCTCATCTGTTCTCCTTTCTCCTCTAGCCTGATGCGAGAAACGCGGAGGGAGAGAACAAAAATGAAGTTAGGGTTTGAGGAGCCGCCTGCTGCTCCACGGTTTTGTTCTGGGCAGGCGCGTCCTCGGTCATCGGATCAAAATGGACGCCTCAGATGGATCCACCCCTAAGCAGGCCGGTGGCGCTGCAAGGCGCAGAGTGGATGAGCGGCCCTGGCAGACAATGTTGAAGTTAAGGCCCATGCACGCGTTTGGCAAGATGAAAGGCCAAGTAGGACCTCTTTGTTTTCTTGTTGTGAGGCCAATTAAGTCTCAGCTTTATTATTTTCCAGTATTTATAATATTTGTTTTTGCACAACTCATTTCATGTTTGAATTCTCGTCGCCTAGCCTTACTTTTGCAAATATTTAACATATTCAACAAGACATTGATAATTATTTCCAAAATAGTTTATTTAAATCATAAAAAGAACAGGTGAAAAGAAACACAAATTATGATAGATGTCTTCCTGCCTCTAAATTCACAAGTTACGAAGTATATAACTATGAATATATATGGTTACGTGGTTCATAGATTTTACTTGATCATCTACACATGAATATGTGAACATAGATTGGATATGCCAATAGAATCATTGACCAACAATGAAGAGTAATTTGAAAAAAGTCTCAGATCATGTTTAGTTGTTTTAGTTGTTTATAATTCTTAAAAATGTTGAATTGCTTATTTGAGTTGAACATGTTAGTGTTTTTCCCATTGCAATGCACGGGCATATTTTCTAGGATGACAAAAAGAGATTATACAACCATCTGAATCTCTCTCTCTCTCTCTTCTTTTTTTTTTTTTTTTTTTTTTTTTTTTGCGCTGATGAAACCATCCGAACTCTAGAGTCCGGACTCTCGACAAACCTTCTTAAACCCCCGCTCTCATCAACCGTTCAACAACAGACACTTCAAAGTCAGCTCTTCACACGCCACCACAAGGCCATGTAAAAAAATTCCTCCCTGTTTAATTTTCTAGGGACTAAAATAGACATTTTTAGTCCCAACAACCAAAAATGTCTCAAACCAAACAGGATCTAACTGTCCTCTCCATACACTATACCACAACTCAATTAGACGTCGACCAATGGTCGGTAAAAATATCGAAATGGGACGGTCGGTCGGTATATCTCTCGTAGAATGACGGCCGGTCAAGTATATCTTACTATTGCGGTGAAGGTTGGTCGCTATTTTTATTTTGGTTTAGCGTTGGACGGTTGGTCGGCATAACTCATTTTGGGTCCTTGATCGGTCGGTATACTAAATTGGGCCTGCACACCCACATTTAACCCGATCCACGCCTAAATTTTAGAGGACCCCACACGTCGAGCAAAGTTGGCGCTACTCTCTGCCTCAATTTGCGCCTAAAATTTAGCGGAGCCCACCCGTCGGCCGTGAGCTCTCTCTATCTCGGTGCGCATTTGGAAAACCCTAGTGCGTCACACAAGCCCCCCCAGCCGCCGCACCCTCTTGTCTTGTCTCGGTCGCCGCCGCACTCACGCTTCCCGGATCCCGTGAGCGCACGCGACTTCCTCCCGGCTCCCGGCCGTCGCGGCCTCCCCCGCACCACCGGCTCACCACCACGCCCCCCACGGCGCCGCCACCCGGAGCCCCTCGGCGCCCAGCGGCTCCCCGGTGAGCACCCTCCGGCGCACCGGGCGGCTCTCCGACGCGGCCCCCCCGTCGGATCTCCGGCGCCCCAAGTGTCCCAGGCGGTGGAGGTGGCAGCTGCAGCAACCCATCCATGCCCAACCTCTGCAACTATGGTGCCGCCGCCGCCGCAGATGCGTGTCTCGAGGTAAGCCCCGTTGCTCCCTCCCCTGTTTCCTCTCATAGTTTCTCCTTTTTAATTTGCTGCTCCCCACGCAGGGTCATGCGTCACGGACTCGGTGCCGGTCATGGAAGAGATTCTGGATGCGGCAGATCCAGCAGCCATGAGCCGGCTAGGTTTCAACGAAGGGTCTCCCTTGAACGTGTTCATAGCAGCTTCAGTTCCCCTAGATCCAGCGAGGTGAGACCTTGCTCCTGTACTCCTCCCCACGCGGGTCTATAGTGGGATCTAGCTAGTTGAGCCCCTCCTCCTCCCCATGCAGGTCCATTGCATTGCAGCAGTGCACAACGGATCCATGCCATGGAGATGGAGGCACCACAACCACTGCGAGATCCATCTCCAAATGTTCATTATTCAACACTTAAGTATCTGGCCAATACGTGAGGGAAAAGTTAAATATGTACCTCTCAAAAGCTTGCTTATTGTCTTAATATGCCTTGTTTGGAAAGGCCAGATCTGCATTTGGAGATAGTTGCAAGTATTTATTGTTTGAATAGATAATGCCTTTCTACAACTATTTTTCGATCTAATTTGTTATGCTACATCTCACTGATGCAGACGAGATGACAACATCTGACATGCCTCAGGGAAAGAAAATGGCGTGGTAAGATTACCATCTTAATTTCTTCTCTAGGTATTCTGTTCAATGTTTTGGTGTTTTGGTAGCCTATATAAGACTGAATTAGGATTTGGACATGGATTGTGATTAGCAAGTATGTAACTAATATATTTGGACCTGGACCTTTTTTTTTTTTTTTGTCTTAACTATATTTTAGGTGCTGTGGAAAACAGTGGACATGGACCCTTCAATTGTGGAGACAAATCAGCTCTGATGGAAGAAGATATAAGCATCTGAGCAAGCAGGTCTCCTGCATGGTTCAAGAGACATGAGCGACCAGTTGCTTATTGTGAGTACTAATTTTGCTTATTGCCCAATCCTTTTTTTTTTTTTGGAATGCTACTACTTAAGAACAGATGTTTTCCTCCCAGTAAAGATGCTTTTTCAATCAACAATATCAAACTGAAATATTCGCTTAGACTTATCTAGTTTGATGCAATCATGCCATTATCACTTGTTGATGTACCTGAGATCTACTAGATGGTTTTTTTGCTTGTAAAGGGAGCTTTACTAACCAAGAAAAATATTGCTAACTTATGAGGAACTCAGCATTAGTTTTCCATAAGCATTGTGACATGATCACTGATGAATGGTTATTTTTATCTTGTTTGAATGTAGGATATGGAGATGGATGGATGTGTAGCAGATAATGTGTATTGCTATCGAAGAGCTTGTAGGAAGTAGGAATTAAACTTCTATTTCCTACATGTTAGTTGCATGAACTATATAGCATTCTAACTTGGGTTTGCTTTATTTTGCAAAGCCAATGTGGACCTGTCAGCACCGGACTAGTGGACTGGTGATGCAACTTTCTAGCTATTGTGACTTGTGGAGCTGCCATAAGTGAGGTTGGACTAAAGTGCTCGTGGTGACTGCATTGATTAGCTAGAGATAAAAACTCTTGTAAGGACTTCCTAGTGATGAATCATTTGTAAAGCGTACCAGCAAACCATTGAGATGTAAGACAAATGCTTATGGCTATAATATAATTGTGAGCTATGATAAGCCTTTGTGTCATAATTGTTTATTGTCCAAAATGGAAATATCAATTGTATGTTTGATTGATTGTATGATCAGTATTGATTATGAGGTTAAAGTATAAACAAATAATATGGTGTAATCTCCTAGTAAGCATAGCGTCGATGGTTGGTCGCTATCTAATATATAGAGTCAAACCAATGGTCGCTATAATTTTGTAAGTGGCGTTGAAGCGGTCGGTCGCTATATATTTGACGTATCGTCGAACGGTCGGTCGCTGTAAATAAGGTCGGTCGCTATAAGTTATAGCGACGCCGGGTTCGAGGGACCGACCAACCCGTCGCTATATGTTTATAGCGACGATGCGTATGTCGCTATACTGACTTATAGCGACCGTCCGTAGCACGCCATAGATAGGCTGTGGTATAGTGATACTCCATAGTGCTTCACGCAGAGAAGAGCCATGGGCACCCTCGTCGGGCACGTTGCGCCATAGCGACCGTCTGTATGTCGCTATACTGACTTATAGCGACCGTCCGTAGCACGCCATAGATACGCTGTGGTATAGTGATACTCCATAGTGCTTCACGCAGAGAAGAGCCATGGGCACCCTCGTCGGGCACGTTGCGCCAGGCGCCGGCTTCCTTCTGATCGGCCTGTCGCAGCTGTTCAGCCACATCCGACTCTTCTTGCTGCAGCCGGGCTCCCTACGCGGCCCCGGTATGGTTCCCGGTCCGCGGCGTCCGGCACCGAAGCTCATACTGATCATCATCGGCACGGCGATGTCGATCCTTATGGAGCTGGTCATCGGCTCGGAGAAGCACCAGCCATTTGACGACGACGGCACCATCCCGTCCAACCACCTCCACAACTTCGAGCACGCATCCATCTTGCTGGCGCTGCTCCTCTTCGCCGCGGTCACCATCCACATGGACCGGGTCCGGTTGCCCATGCGTGACACGGTGTCGCAGCTCGTGGCCACCGCGGCGTTCGCGCAGCAGCTGCGCATCTTCCACCTCCACTCGGCGGACCACTTGGGCGTGGAAGGTCAGTACCAATGGCTGCTGCAGACGGTCATCCCATACCCCCGGAGCTTCGTGGTGAGCCTGGTCCGGTCGGCCAGCCTGGTGTTCCAGGGCGTCTAGTTCGTCGTCATGGGCGTGATGCTGTGGACGCCGGCGCTGATCCCCAAGGGCTGCTTCCTCACCTTCGAGGAAGGGCACGACGTCGTCCGGTGCCGCACTGATGAGACGCTCGACCGAACTCGCTCGTCAACGTGCAGTTCAGCTGGTACCTCAGCGGCACAGTGGTGTTCGTCGTTGTGCTCTACCTCCGGTTGGCCAGGCTTAGGACCGGCTCTACAATTTCAAGGGCCCTTGGGCAAGGAAGCTAATACAGGCCCGTTAAACTAACTTTCCAATGCAAAGATTAATATATAGTATGGAAAATAAAATTTACTCCTTTGTAGCATATATTTAGTTCATAAAGATAATGATACCATAACAAAAATTGAAAAGAACAATAACTATTATGATTACCTAAAACAAAAATATAATGCTTTAGTGGCTTGTAAAAATCCATCTTCGGGTATTTCTTGCTGGAAATCTTTAAGAACAATATCCAAATCAATACATTGAATTAGAAATTTATAACTCTAGCGCTACTTTCCAGTGATCCAAGTAAATTAAGAACTGGAAATTGAAAAATATTAATCAATCAGGTGTTGTGGTACGGTGTCGCTTACTGTGATCGTATTTGTTGTTCGCTGTCCTTGCAGTTGTAGCTCGGAGTAGTTGCGATATTGATTTCTCGTTGCAGCTCGCGCCGTCGCGGCACCGCGCCGTCGCGGCACCGCGCCGCGGTGTGCCGTCGAGGGCGTCCAGCGCTGGGCGAAGTCAGCGTCTCCTCGCATGAGAACAGGGGCGTCCGCGTCCATGGGTGAGAATAGAAAGTGGCGGCGCCGACGGAAAACGAAACATCATCGCTCAGCCGCCACGTAGAATAGGAAGAGGTACCTACGGTATGCCATGGGCTCATGTTTGTTGGGTCTTCAAAGGATAATTGCTAAATAGAAAACATATGTACTAATTGCCTATATGCTTTTGGGCCCCCTACCCTCATGGCCCCGGCGGTTGCACCGGCTGCCCTCCCCTAGAGCCGGGCCTGGCCAGGCTCTACCCCGAGGAGCCACGCTACGTGCCTCTGGTAAGGGGAAACAGCGGTGGGGTTGATGTCGACGACGACGGCCGGTTTAGCAATGGGGAGGATGAGCACGACGACGAGGACGACCTTGAGGCCGCAAAACGTGGGTTAGGACACATGATAGGCGGAGCTAAGGCCATGGAGGTCGAGAGGTAAAGCCGAACTGGTTTAGGGACGGTTATGTAATCACAACGGAGTAGTAGTTTTCTTTTCAACCTTCTGTAGGATCTCTGTGGTAACTGGGCTTATATTCAGGGCAAATTCGGTGCTTGGCCATTTTAAAATTTATTTATTAAGTCGAGGGTCTGTCTACTCCCCGCTCGAGTGATTTATGGAGATGTGACACCCGAGCGATGGATAGGCTCTGATCACTCGATTTTAAAAGGAAACAAAAATCAGGTGTTTTTAGACCGTCGTCACTCGATTTTCAAGCAGGAAAAGGAAAATAAAAATCAGGTACACACATACTCCCTCCGTCCCATTGAGATTGTCATTCTCGCTTCCGAGAAGTCGACGTTTTCAAACTGTCGGTAATTATATATTAAAATATATAAATATTTATGCTAAGTAATTAGTATCATCGGAAAGATCTTTAAGTCTAGTATTTTAACAAATTTATTTGGAGATATAAATGTTGCACGTTTTGCTACAAACTTGGTCAAAGTTGAGAAAGTTTGACCAAGCACGCTTCTCATAACGTCCAGTCTCAATGGGACGGAGGGAGTAGGGTGTTTTGGGAGACATATGTCACTTGAGTGTCACATCGCTTGCCCAACAAACACCTATAGCTGCTAGATCCAAATCTAACATGCAAATAAAAATATCAAATAAATAAAGAAGTCAAAAAATAAAATAACAAAATAATTGCCATATAATTACTATTAAATACAAATAGGAAGAAATTCAAAGAAAAAAGCGAGATAAAACATATCAACAAAATTCAAATTACAAAGAGGAAAAAGACTTGATTTCCACAACCGAAGATTAAGAAAAATATTATAGGAAAAATATATCATAAATATAAAAATTACTCATACAAATTACATATAGACTTAACAGATCATTTTTGTAACACCCTAAATTTTGCTTGGTTTCAAAATGGATCAAAACAATTTATTTATGCATTTTGTGTTCATGTCAAAATAGGGGAAATAATAATTTTTGGTGAAATTAAAATTCAATATAAGGTTAGAAACATGTTGATGCATCATGTTGCTGCATATTTTATTCTGTGTTGATTGGTTTTGAATCTAAAAGTAAATGATTTCAAAAACCATTTGAAAATGAGTTTGGAAAATGGATTTAAAAAAAAAAAAGGCAAATCTGTTTTCCTTCCTCCCATTCTTAATTTTGGCCCTCTGGCCCATCCTACCCGCCGGCCTGTCTCCTCCTTCTTCTTTATTTCCTGCAGGCCCGCACCTCCTTCTTTTCTCTTGGGCGGCCCAGCTAGCCAGAGTGGCAGCAGGCCACTCCACACGCCCGTGCCCTCTGTTTCCCCACCTCTGTTCGCTGACGGGTGGACCCCGTGACAACAGTGTCGTCCCCAACCTCCTTTCCGAGAAATCGGAGGACGCCATCCTCATCCGGTCGCCGAGCGTATCCCGCACCGCGCCGTTTTCCGCGAAGCTGTTGGCCACGCTATCGCGCTCCCCTCTGCCTATATATACCGCCGCCACCCTTGCGCTCTCGTTTTCCCATCCGCAGTCGCCACCCGTCCTGCTCGAGATGAGCCAGCCCTAAACGCCGCTGCCCGAGCTCGTCTCGCCGCCCCGTCGTCTCTCCGTCCTCTCCAACTCCCTTCAAAGGTTCGCATTGAGGCCGCGAGGCCGTTGGTAATTTCAATTTGCCGATTTCTCCTCTGTGACTCACCCGAGCTCATCGGTTTCCACAGAGCTCCGCCGCCGGCCGCCCTTCTCCATCGTTCGTCGTCTCCCGCCGTCCTCGTTTCGATTCATCGCGTCCGTGAGACACCCTTGACCTCTCCGTCCACGCTGTATCATTAATTTTCCAAGTTGTGTGCCTTTTGTGCCATATCCGCAAGCTCCGGCGAGCTTGTTTCGCCGGTCATGGCCGCGCCGCGCGGCATGTGCGTGTTCCGGTCATCCCCGCCGCGATTTAGCCCTATATGAGATCGCCATCGCATCCGCGTTGGCCAGATACCCTCGGTTCATCTTGCGGAGGTCTGTAGATGCCGTTTCGCAAACGCCGGCGAGAACGCCGCCGTCGCCTGGTCACTGTTCCGACAGGCGCTCTTCCTTTCTCCCCCACCGATCTAATCCGGGCCGTCGATTTTAGATCGAACGGCCAAGAATCGCGCGTACCCCTTCGGTCTCGTTATTTTGCAAAAGAAACCCTCCACGTTTCTATGCATCACACCCGAGGTCCTTGCACACTCTCGGGTTACGCTTTTTAGATCGGAAAGCGCATTATCATCTTATACAGTCTAGTTTACGCTTTCCAGTATCTACAGAATTGCCATTCAAACTGTTTTGATTATAACTTTTGCATTTTAAATCCGATTCGAACAGTTCAAGTTGCGTTAGGATCGTAGTTAAAAAGATATACATGATAGTGTCGCTGTTGTATAGGTTTAAAACTGTTAAAATTCGTGCTTAGATTTAATTAATTATTTTTGTATAGGAAATCTTCTAAAATTCATATCTATCACGTTTTAGCTCCGTTTTACGTGATCTTTACGTCTGTGTGTTCGTAGTGAGGCGTAGATCAGTTTTATAAAACTTTTATCTTGTTTTATTACTGTTGGTGTACTATTCTAATTATAGACTTGTTTGCTCGTGCATGATTGCCTTGGAATGCGTGTTGTTGTTGCAATGATGTTTGAGTATAGGCGGTAGCTTGGTTCGTGGAAGACCCGTAGTACTTTTGGAACTAGCAGTACCAGCAAGGACCGAATCAGCAAGGCAAGTATAATATGGGCAATCCTTGTTGACCTATTCACCTTTAATAATTCTATTCATATGCATGTGTCTAATTTTGATTACCGTAAGGACATCCTAGATGTTAACTCCTTATTCCTTTGACACCTATTGGGTTATTGCATATGGGTAGTTGTGCTAGTGCTCTAAACAAATTAAAGGTGACTTTAATGATGATTAATGACATTATGAAATGAATGGTAAGCGTAACATAGGGCGAGAGAGCTTTTCTCTTGGCCCTCCATAAGGACCTATCCGTCCGCAAAGCCGGGAAAACAAAGTACATCTGTGAGGGCTACATGGCTCGGCTTTAGTAGCTCAAAAGCCCTTGTCTAGCTGGTTGAGGTTTCCCTTGTGGCGCAAAAGGGGGAGTTTTGGGTTGGGTGTAGCTCCTGTCCATATGAGTATAGGTCTGCGAGTCATTGTGCCATTTTTGGAAGGAGGGACTCTACATTTGCGGGGCTTGGAAACCTATAGCGACCACGACCAGCTAAATGAACTTTTTGAGAGGCTTTATAGTGGTTTCTAATGTTAGGGAGTAATTAACCCAAACATCTAGAAAATATTGACTCACGGTAAAGTATACACCTCTGCGCAGAGTTAAAAACTGATATATCAGCCGTGCTCGCGGTCACGGCGGACCGAAAAACTCACGAGAATAGTAATACAACTGTGCTCATGTTGTAATAATGATTATGATGATGAGACTATGATGATGTTCATGATAATCACTTTGGGCTTAATTGGGGCTTAAGTATGACTTAAAGCTAGTTAAGTTTAAAACCTTGTTCTAATGATAAAAGCAAACCGCAGTTTAACCAGTGTCAAACTTTTGAGCTGCATAACCCCATGTTATATTTGTTGAGTTCGACATGGACTCACTCTTGCTATTTCCCACACCCGGATGGCTATGAGTATGATGAATCGATGATGATGATGAGTAGGCTTGAGGTCAACCGCAGTTGACCAGTTCCTCGTGGCATTGGAGGCGCCCATGGAGTTTATTTTATCTATTTATTGGATTAGACCTTCTTATTATTCATGTAATGAATGCTATTATGCGATGTAATAAGGCACTCGAGCTTGGTACTATTCCTTTTATTTGTCTCTCTATATATGTGTGATGGATTCACTGGGCACACATATGGCTTGTATTCATTTTATTCTTAAAATGGGTATGACAATTTTCTATGAAAGGAAAATAGGAAGGCATTCAAATATTCAAAAGAAAAGAGAAACGAAAAAAAACAAACAGATTTAACAGATCATTTTCTATGAAAGGCAAATAGGAAGATATTCAAATATTCAAAAGAAAAGAAAAAAATAAACAGATTGAACAGATCATTTTCTATGAAAGGCAAATAGGTAGATATTCAAATATTCAAAAAAAAAAAAAAAAAAAAAACAAACAAAAAACAGATTTATCGATCATTTTCTATGAAAGGCAAATAGGAAGATATTCAACTATTCAAAAGAACTATGAAAGGCAAATAAGAAGAAATTAAAATATTCAAAAGAAACGAGAAACAAAAAACAAACAAATTTAACAGATCATTTTCTATGAAAGGCAAATAGGAAGATATTAAAATATTCAAAAGAAAACAAAAACAAAAAACAAACAGATTTATCAAATCATTTTCTATGAAAGGCAAATAGGAAGAAATTAAAATATTCAAAAGAAAAGAAAAACAAAAAACAATCAGATTGAATGAACAGATCATTTTCTATGAAAGTGAAATAGGAAGAAAATCAAATATTCAAAAGAAAAGAAAAACAAAAAAACAAATAGATTTATCAGATCATTTTAGGAAGATATTCAAATATTCCAAAAGAAAAGAAAAACAAAAAAAACAGATTTATCAGATCGTTTTCTAATAAAAGGCTAATAGGAAGAAATTCAAATATTCAAAAGAAAAAAAAACAAAAAAGAACAAACAGATTTGAGTAGATCTGTTCTATGGAATGCAAATTAGAAGAATATGCACAACGCGCACACATCCAACGACTAAAAAAATCGAGTCACGCGTAAGGACGAAAATAACTCGCGTGACATATAGATTTACCGTAATAGAATTACACAGTACAACGTAGACATGCACAATGCACGCGCACTCATCTTTATGAATACACGCAAAATTCATGTAGCAGTTAGTCTCTAGCGTCCTAGCTAAACAGAAGAAGATTTCCGAGAGTTGCGACTTCTAAGCACGAGAGATTTTTAGTGAAACAGATATTACTCGCTAAGTTCTGTTTCAGTCAAGGGACTCCCTATGTTTAAGAAAAACTAAGAATTCTGTCAAATCATCAGTTGTTTTACGAGGAAGCATTGCTCTGCATGGGCCACCACACCCAACAGCCGATGTCAAACATCCACCTGGGAGACGCGAAAACTAATTTTGATTTCAGCAAAGGTATCGTTGTTTACTTGTCATTTTGTGGATCAGGACAGCTCCTTATTTCGAGAGTTTCAAATTGCCATTTGCCAGGCTGCTACTGCTAGCACCTTCCCAAAAGATTATTCTATCTGCATTGCTCAGCAAGGCACCAGCCTATTAGATCTGCACCATATTCCATTACCTTTCATGTGTCAGCTCCAGGATTATATAAAACCCTCGTTTGATAGCGAGTGCAAAATAAAATATCACAAAATCGTGTCCATGCAAATCATCAGAGGAACCACCACCGATCGAATCGAATCACATTAATCATAGCTATCCATTTTGTGTAGATAGCAAGGATCACAAGGAACATGAGAATGATATATAAACTACATGTAATTTGGGGCCTTTGCTTCTGTGTCAGCACCACTTGTTGTGTTCGGGCATCCAGGCATCAGGATCCACTCCAGTTGCTAATTCAGAGCTGCCAAGCTGATTTAAGCCTCCATTTTGGGTCTCTTTCTCCATGGGACCGTCCGTGATGATGCAATCAATTCTTTTTTTTTTCGCGATCGGACCTTTTACCCATTTTTCATTAAGAGGAAAGGCCGAAGAAAGGCCAGAGAACTGATACAAAGGACTCAACTAGTTAAATTAAAAAAAAAGAAACAAAGGCATTGGCATTGACTAAAGACTGCCGCTGATAGGGTGGACTGTGGAGCCCATTACTCTAATTACAGTAGTTTTGAGGAAATAGCGGCGCATGCTAACATCTTGTCGCTGCCCAAGCCCAATAAGATTGCAGATCAGTTTTGTTCTTTAAGTAATATTAAGTACAGTGGCATGCTAAACGGCTTGCGTTCTCATGTCCACTTTGTATCCAGATCTTGAAATCTGATCCAAACGCTCCACACGTTATCGTCTCCAATATACAACATCGGATATTTCACATAGGACTTCATGAACAAATCTCGTACGTCATATTAATAAAAATAAATGGTAGTTATTCATGAAACACACAATAATATATTTATTCAAAGTACATAAACATAAATCTTGAGTGTGATTAAATTGAAGAACACAACGCTCGTGCTAATAATATAAGTATTAGCATTTAAATTGATCTTGTGCAATATAAATAATCGGCGGGTACTTTCATGAACTTATTTCCATCGGCACCGCACTTTCTGAATTTAGTGCTTTCAGGGACGTCCATGCCCTAAGTTGATCTTGTGCAACCAAAACAATAGGCCTTGTGACCACCACCTTCTCTGTCATGACTTTTTGAAGAAGTCTTCGGTGATCTCTACATCAGACGATGTTGGTTCCTTGCTGAGGTTAACACTCTCTACATGGAGCATGTCTTGGAATGGCATATTCTGCGGTGCCTCCTGTGCTCGCAACGTTACAGAGACATACTGCTTAGAACATGGTGGCATAATTCCTCTGCTCGGCTGTGTGTAGTACTGTCTTGTTAGTCTTTATGTTAAATGCGATATAATCAGTCGTCTTGTTTGTTAGCTGCAGGCAGCAGGATATGTCCTTTCTTGGCTCAAATAGAAACCGCAGCTCTTGGGCTGGATTGACAGCAATGACGTTTGAGTCCGAGCTCCTCTGCAAGAAAAAAGGTATTATTAGACAGTGGACTGATGACTGCGTTAATTTTCATGTCATTGATCTGCAATATGCCACATGTATAGAACAAATCCAACTGGATCTGCGCATTTTTTTGTCAGTCTTACAGATTAATAGATCCAGTGTTTACAGGCACATCAAACAAGAATACATTGCAACTCCTGCCATGACAACTAAATTAAAGCCTTTTTAAAACATATTGTTCGACATGTCAACAGCTAGGGCCTTATATGCACATGCACGTACGGGTAGAAGCCTTGTAAAACAATTTTTTTGGCTGTAACTTTCTAATGAAACTGTATGCAGGAAGAGATAAGCGGAGAATCCTGCATGGTGCCAGAATGAACAAGACGATATCCCCATACGGAGTAGAATTCAGTGACAATGCCCTTTATATCAGGCCTTTTTTTTTTTTTTTGACAACAAACAACTCATATATTAATATAAAGCAGCAGTCTTACACATTGGCCCCTGAAAAGGAGCAAATTACAGAAAGAAACCCTAGATCTAGAAACCACCAGCGTCGGGTAGCTTCGCCCGGCGAGCTGCGGCAGCATCGAGGGGCGCATAGTTGCGGTGGGGCGGAGGGGCTTCACAGTGGAAGCTTGCAGTGGTCGACGGCAAGCGTCACGCCAGTATCGTCGGCGGCCCAAAGGTGAAGGAGAAAGCGCGTCGGACGGGTAAAAAGTCGTCGTCGTCGGAGCCGGTGGGAGGCTCACTACCCGGACATGGTGGCGCGGGGGTCTTCCGATAAACATGTAGGGATGAAGACGGGCTGCTTGAAGGACGGAGGCGAGGGGCGGGGACGGTGAGCGGATGGGAAAGCGGCGGATGTAGAAATGGTGGATGCGGAGATCGGCGAAGGCGGATGGGGAGAAGGATGGAATGGAGGAGACAAGATCTGCAGGCGGCGGCGGTGGGAAGTTTATTTGTCAAACTCACCGAGGCATAGTAGCTACCGTCGGCCGAGGTAGACCGCCCTTACGGCGGCGATGGCGATGGCGGCGATTGGCAGCACCGGCGGAGACTAGCCAAACATAGGCAACGTAAAGAGAGAAAAAAAAAGAAGAAGAGAAAAAGAAAAAAGAAAAAACCTGTTATGAAACGGTGTCTCTCAACAGACACCCTTCGGCGGGAGACGCCTATTCACTGGCGATCTCATCCATCAAGTACAATATTAGTGGATAGGATTAGATAGTTTTACTCCCAAAGGGCATGTCCTTTGGGAGCAGTCGTGTCCCTTCGTGACACCCTTCACTTGTATAAATATATTCAGAGATCAATGAAAGAGATAGTTCTTCCAATCACTTGTTCATTTACATTCACTTCTAACACGTTATCGGACACGTTGCTCTCTCAGGGGCGGAAGCGTTGGGCGCGTCATTTGTCTCCCTGCGACTCACGCTGCACGCCCGTCGGCCGTTGAACACTCAAGAAGAGGATTCTCGTTGCGCTGTTACATTTCCTGCAAAGAAAACCATTCAACTCCCACTTCCAAGAAGAGGGGGGAGAATACGGTCGCTACGAAGGATAATGCTCCAAGTGGGATTTACACTCCAGTCCACGACTTAGTGACTATCCTCAACGTGCATACCCAATTTGTTTCTTGAATTAACTAAGGTCTACATCAAATCTTTGATGACTACCTTAAGACGTGTTCATACAAGTTGCATAAGAAACTTGGCATCTCATTAACACAGATTATGCCCACTTTGAGGCCCACACCTTTATGATGACTTCCTCCATGATATTATGCATGAGATTTTTACACGATCATGAATACAAGATTTATCTTGTCCATATTTTGCATCCCATTACACAATGATATATTTCACTATGCTTTTATTTGCCGCATGCAAATATATATTGATCCCTCGGATCTTCACGAAAACTGCATAAGTGATATATTTGTTTGCTTTTGAGCCCTCGGTTCAATGTAAATTTTAAATTTACAAGCAAATAAAATTATTGTTCTATTTTGAAAATTATTTCAAACTAGAATTAGTACTGTTCAAGGAATTTGCTTTATGGCAATTCCACTAACAAGTACTAGTATTGTTACATTGTTCAAAGTGTTTGCCCATGGCAATTCCTAATAACATGTAAGCAAAGTGTAAAATATATTGTTCAAAAATGTTGTCCTATGACATCCCCAATAACAATATATTCCGCTTTTATTGTATATGCAATTTACTTTTGCACTTTAGTTAAGCCTATTAGCTTAAATAAATAGCAATATATCGAGCATTATTTTTGGGGAGCTGCTTTCTATCACATATAATCTATGTTTTGGTGAAGATTTTACATCATCTATTGCCACAATAATAGATCCCAAAACATTAGCAAATGACTTTTGTCACCGGTTACGTGTAGAATGGAGACTCTATAGTCAAGTATCAACTTGAATCCCCAAAATTTTGCCTTTATGCTATACAATTTACTCTCATGTAAATTCATACATGATAAAATCATGTTAGACTTGGCTAATATTTCCAATTTAGAATATTTCCAACCTCCCATTGTATGAAATTTATTTTCCTAATATGGCGATATCAACGATATCATTGGGACATCGGCATAACAACGGTTATTGCTCAATCCCCAACCAAATGCTCAGTCCATTCGGATATTGTCACACTTGCGTTTATGCATTTATGCAACTCCAACACTTGAATTTCTTTAAATTCGTGTATTCAAAGGAGTGAGATCCATCTACCTTTTGCATGTCCTTCATTGGGATTTCAACAAAGGATGTAATATTGCTCAAATCATAAATGATTGTTTACTCATTCATTTATCAAGGATCTTTGATCCATGGCAATTTACAACATAATGGATTGTCATGAATGCGAAGTCATTTTTCATTTAGAAAAGTGATAAAAGTGTGACAAATTCCATATTTTCACCAAAATATGATTGTACAATCCATGTACAATGAAATGTCAAATCATACATTTGGCTCAACTATCCCCCAACTCATTGGAGGCAAGCGAGTTCGTTGGAATAGTTTGGAGTTCACTTCAACAAGCAAATGCTTGTAAAGTCTTCAAATTTCTATTGGAGATATTATTAGCCTAATATCGTACTACCGCATGTAGTATGATGTCCAAATAATATCATGTACGTCATACATGATATACATATTCTATATGAGTGTAAATTCCTTTGGATTACGCCTCACTTTATAGAATCATTTGGGATTCAACTAGATGGAAAGGAATCTTGTTTAGTGGACCACTATCCCGCTAACACAATTATGAGAGATTGTAGTCTCTACTGTGGTATTCAATTAATCATGGATGCATCTATGTATCCCTGATTCCATAAATACCCCATGGTGTTTCCATATTATCTAGTTGCATGGTTCCAGAAACCCAATACTAAGGAGTGATGGTGAAAATCTTCACTCAACCTAGTGCAACATATGAATACTAAATAATTGTGCAAATTCTTTCCATATCGTCTAGGGTGTATTATACATGCATCAATCTCATATTACATGTTTGCGTAAACAATAATTTTCTCTCTTGATCCTATCAAGATTTGGCTTATTTGCCTTGACCATTCTATATTTAGAATGATGAGAAGATTCTTATCAATTCTATTGGTCATAACATCAATATGAGCCACCAAATTTCTTGAAGAAAATCAAGAACATACATGTGACTCAATTTTTCCATTTTATGTACCATAAAGATATGAAATGCACATCTATGCATTTACAATGTTGTCCTAAATGTGTGCCTTACTCATAAGGTACCACAAATTTTGCCAAATCCATTTGCTCAAATTCTTCAATTTAGAGCAAACAATCTGAGCCCTTGAGGATCCAATCCATTTATATGGAATTTTTTTTTTGTTATAGGGACTACATCATTAAGTATCTTATGATTCATACACAAATTGGTCCAACTGAATCTCTCATCGAGAGAATCAAGTTTTGTTATTTCGATGACCCAAAATAGAATTGCAATTTGCCAACATCTAGTTGGTGACATGCGGATTTACACACCGCATCGTGAATTCAAATTCATCGGGTGCACTTTTACAACTCCCTCTATTGCGGTATGTACGTGGATATTTGGCCATAGCCAAACTTTTCCCATCTGGCATCAGTATGTTACCACATACCCATATCACCACCCCAACATACCATGAGCATTAGGGATCCTTATGAGGTAACTCTATAGGGATTTTTATATATTGCCGTATGTTGATCATAATTTGAGGATAATTCTAGGCATTAGGGGAGACTTATACCATACAAAGAATGCCAAGAATCAAAAGAGCAATCCTCACGCCCACGTACCAAAGAATCTAAACCTAATCGTTTAGAATATCTTATGTTTGCATCATATTGCAAACAATTTGCCATAATCATTTATTGATAACAAGGGTGTCACAAAATCCTCTTATCCTGCTCATAATGCTTTGAAAGAATGGAGGTACCAAAAGAAAACCATTCAACTCCCACTTCCAAAGAAGAGGGGAGAAATGCGGTCGCTCACGAAGGATAATGCTCCAAGTAAGCATTTGATGACATCGAGGACTAAATCCTCCAAATCAAGTAAATCCAAGCCAACCTCAAGTTGGTAGACACCCAATAGTGGATAAAATCCTACACCGGGACCAAATCCACAACCCGAATCAATGGTGCACCCAAATTCTGATCTAGGGACATTGGAACACCTTGACTCCATATGGGAAATGACTAGGAGTCCAAAAGGGTTAATATTTTCACTTGCTATGTTGATTCCAAGCAGCGAATCAATCATTTAAAGACTACAAATTGTCGCGACATATACTCCTCAAAGATTGCTTTTCACCTTCTTGGATCGACCAAAAGTCCTAGGCAAGCGAGTGTCCTCACACTCTAATTTGGTCAAACTAAAAGGTGGCAATTAAGGAAAATTGCTCTTGTTCAATGATGAGAAGTATTACCATAATAATATCTTCTCTCACATAGTTTCTTTTAAGAACTAAGGTGGTGAACAATAAGGGCTTGTAGCATATGGTTTCAAGCAGAGACCTAGCATGACATACCCTATGGTATATGTGAAAATTAAGTTTCCAAATTCAATAATTGGCAGATTAAACGGATTTGAATAGATTCGAGCGTATAAGTCTCAATGGACTCCACATTTTGAATCCAAATACAAAATGCATAACATACATAGTGTATAATTTAATATACAATTTCCATCATATGAACTGGAGATGGAGGATTTGGGTAAGACCAAATAGGCTTACAACTTGTGCACCGTCCTTTAAGGATTTTAGTGCATCAATGAGCCTATATCTAGAAAATATTGAAGAAATTCAATATATATGGACCAATCATATCATAACAAAATCCCAATGGTTATTGGTTCTCTAGAAATAGAGGATCCATTTAGACCACGGGATATTGGAGAAAAGATATTGGGACTGAGATTCCATATCCTAGTGTCATTGGAGCACTTATGTATCTTGCAAATTGCATCGGGCCTGATATTGCATTTGCAATGACTATACTAGTTAGGCATAGTGCAAATCCATCTCACGAATCATTGAACGGAGAGAAGCATATCTTCGAGATATCTCGGTGACACAAAGGATCTTAGTTCACTCTTTAAGTGAAATCATGATCCCAATATGATTGGATACATAGATACTAGTTGCTTATACGGTCCCCATTATGACCAATTCCAAACATGGTTTTTGTATTCTTACATGGAGGTACAACTATTTCATGAAGTCTTCTAAAACAGACTCGATTGTGACCTCTACTAATCATTCTGAAATTATTGCTCCATTTGAGGCATCACATGCATGTTCATAGCTTCACGAGAATGATTAACCACATACAACAGTCATGTGGCATTGATTCGATTGAATCACCTACAATTATCTACTAAGATAATTCGCTTGTGTTACATAGATGCAAATAGGTTACATCATAAAAGAGTAATGTCACTAGCACATTGCCCCTAAGTTGTTTTATTCCTATGAAAGTGTGGAAATAAACATCTTGCAAATCAAGTCAAGCGATAATCTCGTGACCTAGTTATTAAGTCGCTACCATATTCTATGTTTCAAAATTTTGTACATAAGATTGGTATGCGATGATTCCAAGTTTGCAAGAACCAGGGGGAGATATCTCTTAGATGTTGACCTGTACCAGCATCATATTATACTCTTTTCTTTCATAAGTTTTACTCATAAGGTTTCTTGTGAAAGTTTTTAATGAGGTAATATTAACATAAGCATGTGTCATATTTTCTATTTTCCCCGCGGGGTTTTTTGTGGGAAATATTAAAGACACATATTGCCCTCACAACTCATCTATGGTTTTTCCTTGAAAAGGTTTTTCATGTGAGTTATCTAGAGGCAATATCGATAATATGTTGTCATATTTTCTCCTATTTTCCCACTGGGTTTTTACAGGAGTTTTAGCAACATATCACTTTATATTGCTCCTCATATTTTTTCTAAAAGGTTTTTGGGGGAGTTATTTTTATGTCGTATCTCCAATATTTTTTCCCCATTGGGGTTTTTAATGGGATACCAATGACATAGTGATTTATTTAAATCACAAACAAATATGCTATTTTCTCCTTATTTTCCGATAAGGTTTAAAGGAGTTTTTGTGGCATATCCATATATTCCTCAGATTTTTCCCATTGGGTTTTTCGAGGAATCTAGCTTACAGCTGCATTGATCTCAAGAAAGATTCGATCGAGGGGGAGTGTTATGAAACAGTGTCTCTCAACAGACACCCCTTCGGCAGACGCCTATTCACAAAAGCGATCTCATCCATTAAGTACAATATTAGTGGATAGGATTAGATAGTTTTACTCCCCAAAGGGCATGTCCTTTGGGAGCGGAAAATGTCCCTTCGTGACACCCTTCACTTGTATAAATATATTCGAGATCAATGAAAGAGATAGTTCTTCCAATCACTTGTTCATTTACATTCACTTCTAACAAAACCCATGGAAGACTTCCAGGGTAAGCGTCTCCCAACGAGGTGTCCTGCATGCAGTGCATCAAATGGATTGAGCAGGACACGCATGACCGATGCATGTGAGGCCTGTTGTGGTGGCAGACTGCATGGTACTGGTGGTGGGTCCCATGAAGTGTGTTGGAGACGGAAACCTCTCCTGGATCTGGATCACGAGGAAGCTGCAGTGGCCCCTGGGCGGCGTTGATGAGGAAAGCATGGATGCCGCCGCCATGGGCTGGGGCGTCCTCTGCAGCAAGCCACGCGCAGACGGTGCGCTCGATGCCGGAGTGGTCGCTGGTCACCAGGGCCACCTCAGAAATGGAGCCGCCGCCGACATCGACTACATCAGCAACAACTCCGGTGAGGTGACCAGGGGGCGTGGATTGACCACCACTCGGCTTGTGAGATCTCCCATGGCCGCCCTAGACGCCGGCAAGACAAGCTCGCCGGAGAAGACGGAGTAGGAGACGCTGCCATCGCCATGGACAGCACCTCCGTCGAGCCGGGCAGATGGGCGCACACGGGGCGGCCCAACATCCAACTCCACCGCCCTCGAGTGGGGGGGCGGGCCGTAGCAGCAGGGGATCGCAGATCGACGCCTGCACAGCAAATACCAGCTTTCTCCATGGCTTGAACTTCGTAGCTAGATGTAAAGGCCATCTAGGCCTTTATTTGGCTAGGGAATATCACAAGGAGGACGAGGAGGAGAAAGGAGAGGGAGAGAGGGGGCCGGCTCACCTGCCCTGCCGCCGGCGAGCACGCCGGGGAGGGGCAGGGGCCGGCGGCGGAAGAGTGTGGGAGAGGCTAGAGAAGGAAGGGCAGGGGAGAGGACGGCATTACACCAGGCATTTCGCCACAAGCAGAGATCGCCTCGACTCTAGGACTCTAGGACTCTCCAGCCTATCAGGCCTTTCATTTCGATCATCCTTAACACATCTTAATGCAATATCGACACAAGCCTTCACTTGCAGCTAGGATGGCTGTTTCCTGAAACAAATATCCCCATGCGCCCGGAAGCTTTTTCCTTCCACTTTTCAGTTACCTGCAATATTGGCAAATAATAAAGATACAAACAAAGATAGGCTCTAGAGATCTGTGCAGAGAAACTAACACGTAAAATGCAAAATAATAATTATTTCCCTTACAATTTGAGTAATTTTTTTCTGGAAGAATTTCACGACCGGTCAAGTAGAAAACATAATTACTTCCAGCGAGCATTTGAATGATTAGGACTCCCAACTGAACACGTCAAACTTCTTTGTTACAAGCGGGGGTTACCATTTATGTATTCGGGTGGCATGTAACCTCTTCAAGACATCGCAACATCAAAGATACGGTTAGTAAAGTTGAAACAGGCCACTGATTATATTTGGAAAAAAAAACTGCTGTATGCGTACATACTCTGTTCCTTTTTTAATCTGAGTTTGATGGGTTATTGTGGAAGAAACAAGTTTGGACAAACCAAGATCTCCGATTTTTGGTGTCTTGTCTGTATCCAGCAATATATTAGCAGGCTTTAAGTCCATATGGTAAATAGGTGTCGTCCCCTTCACAGTATGCAAGTGTTTTAAGCCCTCACATATCCCTCTTATGATTTTGTAACTCGTTGCCCAGTCAAGACGACAAGGTTCTTCAGCTGCAATCAGTTAATGGAAAAAGGACAAACATATAGAACTGTCCAACCATTTGCATGACACATAAATGTTCGAGCAAATAACATACCTGAAATATATTTCTGAAGGCTTCCACTTGGCATATATTCAAAGCAGAGGACTCGATAAGTATCTTCAACTCGACTTGGAACGCTACTACCTTTGTGCTTAACATACTTTTCATGTTTTAGAGAGCAGTAGCCTAGTAACCGAACGATATTCTTATGTTCAATATTAATAAGGTTAATGACTTCGTTATCAAACTCCTTATCATTTACCCTCCCCTCAAGCTCCTTAAGCTTCTTCACAGCAATCTCTTTCCCATGAAGCGTGGCCTGTTGTGATCTAGTAGCTTGTTAGAGTAATATACACAACACAACACACACACACACCCCCACACACACCCACACAGACTTTATTAGCAGTCGAAAAACAAAAGAAAAGGTACAGTTGAGAAATGAGAGAAAAAGCAATAGGCCGAGCAATATTCCATGTGGTGGGCGCGCCTGCACCCATGTATTAGATCTTTGCACCCAGAAGACAAGGCGCACCCCTTTTGGATTTGCTCAGCCTGGAGGAAAATGTACACTGCTTCCTCTGTGATTAAGGAGCAGAGTCCATTGAACACATGCTTGTGTTGTGCAGTTATTTAAGATTAAACAGGTCTGATAACATGTGCTCACAGCCCTCGCAAAGGTGATTCTGCGAGCCACGGGTACAATTCCCTCGTTGATTCGTGGAAACTGCTGTGGGACGTTGGGATGGAGTGCAGTAGTGCAGATTCATGATGCACCACCTAGCAGTCCACACTAGTGGCGTGGGGAACACAAAGCATGCCCATATGTATGCTCAAACTTTACCAAGCTTAATACAAGTATTGCAAGATAAATATTATGTACTTGAAAAAAAATACAAAATAGATGATATATATGTGATTATTCGTCATACCCGGTAGACATCGCCATACCCACCACTGCCAATATGCTCCTTTGTAAAGTTGTTTGTAATGGATCGGAGCAACTCGAATTTACCAGCCATGTCCTTTCCGGCGAGGCTCATCTTGGTTCCTGTTCCTAATCAGACAGGTAAAAAAAATTCCCTCAATATGTTAATCTAGTGGATATGTCGAACCATTGGCTGTTCTGCCGTAGGGCTTGTTTGGATGCAGTCGTATTCACCTCATTTCATGTGTTGGGAGTGGATTGGGGTGGACTCAAACTGTTTCCCGCTCCAATCCACTCTAAAACACATGGATTGAGGTGGATAGAAGAGCATCTATCCACTTAGGCAGCCATGGAATCCAGTACAAGAGGATACGCTCAAAAGTAGCAAGAGTAAATTTTACTTCCATTCTTTCACATATACTCCTACTTTGTATCACTAACCTGGGGAAAGGTCGAACAGGAGTAGCTATTGTGTTCTGCTGCTTAGCGATGAGAATCTCAGGCGACCAAACTATAAGAATTCACTGCAAAACCTGGGGGTAAAGAGTTGGTTATGTACTCATATATACAGAAATATGCAGCATTACTATATGTTCTAAAAAAATGATGCAGCAGAGTTTATATACAAACATTAATTGAAGGGAAAGGGTTGGTTGTGTACGTGGCGGCGGCGATGACATTAGAATGAAATAAAAGCGATGACCTTGACATTAGAATGCCACAGTGATATGAGCGGTGGGTGGAGCGTGTTGTACATATTAACACAGGATGTTTACAGCTTAGTCGTCACGTGAACAACCTCCTGTGTGTTCATGGAGGATATTCCATTTTTTGGTAGTGTCCCACCCCTTTGCAGCACAAGAGGATGGTATTATATTGTACCCCTTAGCTGGAATAAAATTCTTTATAAGAACCTGGCCTATGTCCCAATTAGAACCTAATAACTCTCAACTCGCAAATTCAAGTCCCAATGGCCATAACGTGACAAACAGACAATAGAACTTGAAGACAATACCAAGAGATCCTAAACATCAAGCGGGAGCAAGGTCAAAGTAACGAAAACACATGGCAACACATGAAATCCAATTTCATCATTCACAGTGCAGAGGTTCTGCGGTTTGGTACAGAGGTCCGCTCATGTGCAGGCTCCACACGTGCAGAAGTTCATGGAAAAGGCAGACCTCAATCGATGAAGTCGAAAGGGGCTGAAATTTTGCATACGGCTTTCCTAAGCTAACCTTTTTTTTTTTTTTTTTGCGATGATCCTAAGCTAACTTGAAGGTGTACACAAAATTTCACCTCCAAAAGATCAAAGCTTGACCACATGATTTGGAGAAACCCTCTGAAATCGGGGTTTTGACAATTTCTCAAGGGAGATGATTTGTGGGTGCTCATCGGAAACTGATTGAAAGCAGATCGGATGCATGTTTCTCATGTGTCGTAGCACCCAAGAAGTCAACAAGACAAGTCCCAAAATCCCAGTTCAAACGATTCACAAGGAAGTCACCAGATCAAGAAAAGAGGAGTGTCGAGGCTTGGAACCAAGAAGTTTGAATCTGGGATTCAAACATGATTTGAACATATACCAAGGGTCCCAAATGCTCCCCAAAAAGTACCGAATACTAAGCCAAAGCAGCAGTACAAAAATAACCAAAAATGACCAGGAATATCATTGAAAAAGGGAACTTTGGAGGAGGGAAAGGATGAACTCGAGCTTTCAACAAACACTTCGATTAACCAACCATGAATTCCTCCATACACTAGAGATCTAGCCTCCTCGGTTCATCCCCTCCCTGTAAAGACTGAAAATTAGAGCAAGAGGCGCTTTTACCTCTCTACTTCTAATCACCAAGCAATGAACCACTCCTGGAAAATGGATTAGTTCTGTGCGTGCAAAAACACACAGAAAAATTCAGATACCGTCCAGAAAAACATTTTTCTATGCGTGTACCGCCGAAAAAATACACACAGAAATACGATGACAGAAAAATTACATTTTTCTAACGGTGCACGCGACAGAAAAATGTTTTACTGAAGGTCACGCACACACAGAAAAATTAAGTTGCCCAGATTAAAAAAAGTTTTTGTGTGTGTTTTTCGCACGGAAAAAAATAGAAAAACCAACAGAAAAATTATTTTTCTGTTAATGTGAACATTTTTGGAGCAAGGACAAACATTCCAAACCTGGACAAGTGGGCACACAAATAAAATGTAGAATAACAAAATCATCATACAACAAATAGATCCAGTGAAGAAAGAATTGTACCTTGAGTCTCAATCACAGGTCCTCAACAATTCTTCACTCTCTACCTCCAACAGGAACCTTCAGTCAAGGTGAACCTTCAGGTACTCAACAACCCTTCACTGTCTACCTCCAACAGGAACCTTCAGTCATTGCTTCCAAAATCTTTTGCTGCAGTACATCTGGGGAGATGAGATTAGAATTTCAGTAAAATTGATTTCATGCTATTAGTGAGGCCACTAAGCCTGATGTGCTTCCTATAGGTACTAAACATGCTTTACTTATCCCGACATTTTTAGGGGAGAAACAACCTGAAAACTTGATTCAGATTTGAAGCACAGTCTTTGGTGACCAAATCTTGAGGGAAGCACACTTCAACTGAAAATTCATACAAGTGGACACTCGGATAAACCGACATCTCATACAAAAATCGAATATGTGAAGAGACAAGTGTACCTCGACCGAAGCGGTACGCACTGGTGGCCTGATCCGGAGGATGGAAGAGCGGGCGGGGGAAGACCGACACGGAGAGGAGGGTCCTCGCGTCGAGAGGAGCAAAGTGGAGGGAAAGGTCACCGGGACACGCCCGAGCACACCGGCTGGCGGCCTGGCACCCGGTGCCCAACAGCCAAGTGGAGGTGCGGTCGGGCAGCACCTAGGCCACCCCGCGCCTGGGAGGGGGCGGTCGCCCCGGCGGGCTGGGGAGGGATGCATGGGAGGGGGGCGGCTGGAGAGGTCTTTGTGGCGGGCGGCGTGGGGAGACTGGGGCGGCGGCGGATGCGGGATTTGGGATGGAGCGATGGGGAGACCTGGAGTGCGTGCGGCGGGAATTGGGTGGCGGCAGCTTGAGTGTGGGGGCGGCGGCTTGAGTGTTAAGGTAAAGTTTTTTTTTTAATTTTTTTCGGTAGAGAGCGCCAATGCCAAAACGGTGAGCCTTGAACGCCAAAACGGAGGTGTCAGTCTGAATTTTTCTGTGCGTGTGTTTTTTTTGGGCGTTTTCGAATGACCGCAGAATAATAGTCACTTTTTCTGTGCGTACATACATTTTTTTCTTAGGCTGCGTTTGGATGTATATATTCAAGCATAGGAATTGGAATTGGTATTGGCTGGCACTGAATGCAGCTGTTTGGATGTTTCAGAATTTGGAATTGGAAATCGAGTTCAATATCAAGCGGTATTCGCAGCGCCTGCTTGCCTCATCCCTCAATACGGAGCCTTACCCCTCGGAATTACAGGGAATTGATTCACGCGAGAGAGAAAAAAAGAACCGTGCCTCCTTCCCCGTCTCCGACGCCATCTCCACCAATCTGCCGGCGACTCCTCCTCCTCCTCCTCCTCCTCCATCTCTGCCCGAGGCTCCACCCTGCCATGGCCACGACCGTGCTCCTCCCTGCCATGTTCGCCGCCAAGAGACCAGATCCGCCCCGCCATGGGCACCGCCAGACTCCTCCTCGCCATGGCCTGCTCCGCCCGAGCTCTCCCTGCCATGGCCGCCGCCAAGAGGACCAGTTTCGCCCCGCCATGGCCTCCTCCGCCCGAGCTCTCCCGAAGAAGGCGGACGAGGGGCCAGAAGCTCTGGGTCAACGTCCCCATAGCCAACGGCACCTACATCCAACCCTCCGCCACCGACCTCCCATCCGGCGCCCGCCTATCCCCCCTTCTTCCTCCCATCCGGCGCGAGCAATCATGGTGGACAGGGTCAAGGTTCCCCCATGGCCGGCGGGGCCGAGCTCCTGCCATGACCTGCGGGGTCGAGCTTCCCCCATGGCCGACGAGGTCGAGCTCCCTCCATGGTCGGCGGGGTCGAGCTCCCCCATGGGGGGGGCGGGGGTCGAGCTCCATCCATGGCTCGGTGCTGCGGTGGGGATTGGGGAAGAAGAATGAATTTCTACATGTGTACATCCAAACAAGAATTGGCATTCGATGTGTCTCTCTGATTCTAGATACAAAATTCATCTACATCCAAACAGCAGAATTGGTATTTTGTTCATTTCCAATACTGAGCTGATTTGGTATTGGGACCAATTCAATTCCAGGGTCTCCAATACATACATCCAAACGCAGCATTAGTGTTTTGCAAACACCGACAGAATAATTAACATTTTTCTGTGCAAGTCAAAATTTTCCATGTGTGAATTGTCATGCACAGAAAATTATAAATTTTTTCTGTGTGTTTTTGTATTTTTCTATGCGTTTTCTAAAAAACACTCGGAAAAATTAAACACACACAGAACTAGCCCATTTTCCAGTAGTGAACACTTTGTGAGCCCAAGGAAAATGAAATGATGATTCAGGACATACCTGTAGCACAAGCCCTCCACCTTATTTATAGGCGCTTGGGCATACCCCAAACTACGCCTACTAACCGACTTAAGGGTGATATGGTCCCATATTACATAAGAGGCACCTGATACACATTTGACGGTCATGATTCCTTCTCCCCTTCGCTTAGCCTCGATGCTATAACTTGGAGATAACACCACGTGCTGCCTGGAATACTCCCCTAGTTTTGAGGTGCAAACCCGGCAAATGTACCACCTGCAGTTTTGAGGTTGATACCACCAAACCACTTCGACTTGCATAGCCGCTGCCCCTTCTCCGGCCAGGATGTCGACGCATGTCCCACTCATCCTCGAACGTCATCGGAAACCAATTGTTGATCCACTTGCCCTAACTTGGTCCAATCGACATCATTAACTCAGTCAATAGTGTCTCCAACACCATCCTTGCATGTACACTCGTTTGTGAATATGTCCAAGTGCTAGTCATCCATGGTCCATCCTCTAGCCCTCGGCCCCTACGGTCAAAACCTTCGCATTTGGTCTTCACCGCTCCTGGCCCATCATGCTCAGACTCTTTGCTTGACCTTCTCCTTAATCGTCGATCATTGCACGCTCAACAGCTGCACATCCACAAGCCAACACTACTATACAATTGGTTTTGAGAGGCACGGACCTTAGGTCGACGGAGGTGGGCACAACAGGATATCGCCTTCATTAATCACTGCTAGGCACCACAGCTGAGCGCACGTCTCGGTTAATGGTTAATGGAGGCAGCTAGCTTTGGGCATGAAGCACATGGTTATTAGTTCAATGCAAACCAAATCTAGTTGTTATTAGAGCAAGGCTAATAATACAGTCGATTGCTAGCTATAAGGATAATTGTGCCTATCTTTCAGCGCACCCATATAGTAATTTGCTCTTCACTAATAATACATGACTCACTTATCTCTGTGACAAAGTTTGTTGTCTCTTGTGCCTTAAGACAGCTGCAAGTTTATAGCACGCTTCTCCGCTCTTTGCTCCCCATTTTCCTGCAACTCAATATTCAGCCTGCTTACAACCTTTATCATTATACTTGTTCTTACAAGCAAAACCTGGAGGTAAGGTAAAGGGGTGGACTATGGAGCTCATTACCATAATTAACAGCAGTTTTGAGGAAATATCGGCGCGTGCTTACATCTTGCCGCTGCCCAACCCAATTAGATTGTAGATCAGATATTTTTAAGTATAGTGGCATGCTGATCGGACAGATTCATTGAACTGACAAGGTCGCTTTTCCGGCTCACGTTCCCATGTCCACTCCACATTGTATCCAATTATTGAAATCGGATTCAAACACTCCCCGGCTCCAGGCTCCACATCAGGGTGTCCTCAATGAAAATAGCCGGCTGCTAGCTATTTACAGACCACGTCATCATGTGGGGGCTTATTTTTAGTCTTCTTTATTTTCTTGAGCCTCTCTCTCATGGGTGAAAGCATGCAAAGATTCCTCATGAGCCAACCACAGAGCGCATCTCACTTCGTTTTCGTGAGCGAGACTAGCGACGAGAGAATAGCTAGCGAGACAATTTTTTCATTCTATGAAATCCTAGTCACCTAGCTATTTAGTCCTTTGTTGGGGATGCCCTTATCGTCTCATGTATTTAGTTGAAATATAATCTATACTTCGACTTTTAGATTTTGATCTAGTTGTCAATTTGAAATTCCAATGACTATTGTATCATTTATTCTGAATTTAAAAAAAATATTTTAGGTCCTAGGGTACCCTCTTAGTTCTTAAAATGGCATAAATAGTTGTTTCAAGTATGCACCATGACACTCAAAGTGTTGAATTTATTATATTGTATTATTAAAAAATAATACTTCAAACCAAATTACTAATATTCATATGATACAATGTTTCAGTCAAATTATTTAAGATTTTTTTTTGGATAACAACTTACAATATTTATTATGATGAGTATTAATATAACTTCAAGTGAAATGCAAGTGTCATTACTTTATAATATGCCAAGGATTATATTATCGTTTATGTGTAGATTTGAGAGATTTATGTTATTTTTTTATAATGGCTGAGATGGATAATTTAGGTATATAGTACCTTTTATAATGGCAGATATGCGTAATTTGAATGCAAACTTAGACATCAAAGTATTATGTTTAATATGTAAAATCAAAGTAATCTAATGAAATGATTATTAAAGTGAACAAACAAAATTATACTAACATGGTCAATAAGAATTTTGTAACCCTATTTGTTCAAAGTAATCCAAGGTCATTAGAATTAAAATGAAAATTATAATAAGAACTTTTTAGAATTCTTTTTCGTAGTCGAGTCACTTGAAATCAATACAGAATACATTATGTCACACGTGCCAAATTAAATTTTACTCGCTCCATTCTAAATTTTAAAACACTTTTGCTTGTTTGATTTATAGATTTTGCTTGTATTTTGACATATGTGATGTCTAGATATATAGCAAAAAGTCTATTTACTGAAAAAATTAAAGTGACTTACAATTTAGAACGAAGGGAGTATGATATCTAGTAAGATAGACAACTTTAGTGTTTTATAGGAGAGAAATTAAATTGTAATTATGCGATTTAGCAAGATGATCACACCTTTAGTCTGTAGGTGTTGGCTGGTGCCAGTGTGTAGATGAAGCTAGATGCTGTGGACGTCGGACGCTATGGCACTGCGGCCTGCCTGTTCCCGTGCCACCCGTCTCTTTTCCTTGCTTGCTGTAGATGAGCCCGCTGCCGGTACCACGATTAGACGGTGGCGGCATTGACGAACACCCGCTCATGCCCATCCTGGCACATACCGATACGCCCATCCTTGGGTCCCTCCTTGCGTCCCCTTAGTGCAGGGGCATCGAACCGTTAGTGGTGGTTGCACGGCTGGACGGTGGCTGCCTCTATGCGTACGCTCACATGCATGTTTGATATAATTTGTCACCTTATTTAGTAGATAGATAGATAGATTTTTTCCATACCTTATTTTAGGTTATTCGGCCAGGACACAAAGTATTTGGCTGACTTGATGGGATGGTGGTAGGAAAAATAATATATTTATTATCTTGTCTTCCTTTCTTGGTATGTAGATTTTTAATTAATAGATTTATCTCTTTTTTTTCTTTGTTTAATCTATAACGATGGTACTGTTTGGTACATAGATATTGTCGATACCTAGATTTTAGCCTATACGGCCAGGGCACAAACATATTTGGATGAGCAGATTCCCATGACGATCACTTCAGACCATCACTGGCAAATGGGATGGTGGTAGAGAAAAACAATATGTTTGTTATCTTTTCTTTATTTTTTCATTACGCAGATTTTAAAATAATAATAAATTTATCTTTTTTCCTTCTCTTAATCTATAATAATGGTAGAGATGGGTATTTTTTATAAATCTACTACATCTATGTAGCAAATACCCACTAGGCGTTATCGCTCCCTGGTGAAGCCACGTCTGGTAACATCTATTTCCCACCGAGTCATCCCCACGCGGCCTCTTCGTTTCTCCTTCCGTAAGCCCACCAATGCCATTGGCGGCCGCCCGTGTCCTCCCCTCGGCACCGCCCCAGCTCCCGCCTGCTTCACCACCCTTCGCCTCCTCAACTCCCGCGCCCGGGGCCCCGCATCCTCCCCTTCTCCACTCAAACCCTAGCCCGGGCCCTCCCCTCCCCTCCCCTCCTGCCCCTTTTGTGCCCGATGCGGTGGCGGCGGCTGAGCCCGCGGGCCTCGCGCTTCGGAATCCATGGATCTGCACCCGAGGGCGACCATCGGGAGGCCATCAGCCTCGCCCTCAAGGCGCTCACGCTGCTTGCGGGCGTCCCACGGCGGGTGGTCGCTCCCCGTCGCGTGCGCTCTCGCCCTCCCGGCAGCCTCAGCGACGCGCCTCGAGTCCCGGCGCCACCGCCAAGATGTGGACTACCTAGCCCCGCCACGCACGGGACCCGCCTAAGGAGGTGGCGGCTGTCGGGGCCGCCTCACGGACACACCGTCGCCGCCTTCTCCATCAGCGACCCGTGGCACCGCCGCCGTCTCACGGGCGTGGCTCGCACCGCTTCGTACCTTGGCCGCACCGCTCCTCCCCACGGCACCCGCTGACCTGCCCGCGCGCCAGCCCGGACCAACACCCGACAGCGCACCTTACCGCGCGCTGGTGCTGCAGACCCAGCCTCCGCTTCGCCCGGTCTCTTGCGTGCCAGCTTGCCGGTGGCCGCCGCTGCCACCCTGCCACGGACGCCGCACCACCAGCGCTTGCCTCAGTTCGCCACCAGATCACTTGGGCGGGTGAGTGTTCCTTTTCCCGTGCCTCCTTCCTCGCATCCTCTCTCCGAGCGGCTATTTCCACTGCCGCCGCTCAACGTCCTCCTCTCTAAACTGCAGGTCTCATCTTAATTTGAGCATGTGCCAATAGACATGCTAATTTGGGACGAACCTCCATACTGCTATCATCCCCTGATTTCATTATTTTACTAATTTTGGTGCTACGCTCATGAGCAACTGCTGCTTTTCCTCTAATGATGGGTGCAGGTGATGGATTGCAGGTGAGCAATTTTTTTTCTTTTAAGTTGTAAAACCTTTTATTAAAATGAACTCCCATAAATCCTTTCCACATAGGGACTGTTCCTATGTGACGCACGCTCGATGTATATGTTCTTGCCTCTACAGGGATTCATGTTTCGGCTCTGATCAATTATTTTATGCTAACTCCACCCTCCATATATTTGCAAGTGAGGCTTTTTGCTTATGTTCCTTTCAGCTCTTCTCGCTACCCTAAAATGTCGTCAAGTAGTCCATGTCGATCTTAGGTAGCAACTGCATAGCTGCCCTGAATTGTCCTTCCTCCTCTGCTATTTAGTTAAACTTAGATTCATTCAATTCAATGTTTATTAACCTCTGAAATCTGAAAGATTTCCCATGCTTACAAAATAATAATTACACCACCTAGAATAGTATACTCCTGAATTTATCTGTTTTTCGATTTTGATTACTGCAAAGTTGGACAAGTAGGTATGCTACGTCTCCTCTATGCCTGCAAAGTTCTGTTTCAGAAGGCTTTACTAATCGCACTGGCATAGCCATTTTAATGCACGGCGGTTAGGATTAAATGGTTACAAACATGGAAAAGCAACATGTCGAAATGATCAATATCTCTACTGCTTACTCCTTATCTATTGGTGAATTTATTTGCCAGATTTGGTTGTTGTGGTAACATACCAATATATCACAAAACCAAAATACATCCATGTAAAGAAGTAGCAGATGAATTCTTTATAGCATTGTGCATAATGAACAACACCATGGGCAACAACGATACTTCAATTCAGGTCTTATGATGCCAGGTTAAGTCCATGGTGTCTACTAAATATCATCATCTTCAAATTACACATGCTCTCTGTTTTCTCTACATTACCCCTTTGGGTACAACACATGCTACTAAATATATGCCTGCTTAAAAAGGTAGCAATTCGCTATGACTACAATAGTTTGCTTGATGACTTGCAATCCCTATGCTATGCTAATATTATCCTACAAAGGGCTTAAATGACAGCCCATCTAACTAATTGAACTAATATTTTTTGATACATGTATGATTATATGACCTGAAGACCCGGTGCCCTGGAGCAATGGACAGCGCCATGGACGACGCCCATCACATGCTCGACTAAATGCTTACAAGGTTCAGTTTTGTCCATGAGATAGTTATTTGTTGCATATTTCTAATACACAATATTGATCTTCCATTCATTAGCATATATACTAAATTTCATTCCATTGCAATGTTGACAGACCTCTCATGCTCGAATTCTTGCTCTAGGCCATGCCTTATTCTTGATTTATTTGTTTTTTTAAAAAATTGGTTGCTGAATTATCAATTTTTGTGGAGTAGCAACAATTTATATTCTGGCTCGCTGGCCAAAGCCAGAGAGGTCTTGCCCTTCCAGCAGATATTGGTTTGATACTATACTTTCAGGTTGTTTTCTATACGCACATGTGTAAATTACCAGATCATGTTGTTTCCATTCTCTTCCTGCTGAAGACAGTACACATGGCCCTTTTAGGCTTCATAGGCTACATAAGGATTATAAGAGCAACGATTTCTTTAAATAAATAAAAAAAAGCCAATAATTTTCCAACTATTTGTTTCCTCTCATGTAGGTTATATGGCCATACACTCCTACCCCTGCTAAAAACAGCATCAAAGGTCAGAGTAGCAATGCTCATACTTTACTGGTCAGTTCATTTGAGACCCTGGTATCTTGGTTTGGTAAACTGAAACATTATATAATCTTCTTGCATATTTGTTCAAACATGCAAGAGGATTATATAATATCCTTGACATGTGTCTGATGTGTACTCCATGCTTTATTTAGTGTCCTTAATGTAATTGGATGCATGGTGGCAAAATAGTTACGGAAAGTAATCTTTTATCCAATATAGGTGTATTCTATGCTTTATCTGTTTGTAAGCACTTTTGATTTAACATAATAGTGTACCAAATGAGAAAAACATGTATGAGTCCTATTAACTTGATGTATCCATGTACAGATCGTTTTGGTGTCATCGATGCTCTGTGTCGTGTTTGTGCTCTTGGTCCCTTTTCCCTGTTCTCCCATTTGATGGACAGGTAAAGACCTCTTCTGTAATTATGTTGCCTCGTCTATTTTACATTTGATTACCTGCACGCAGAAACAGTGAATGACCTAGAATTTTAAACCAAAAAAAAAAAATGCTCCATCTGTTTCATAAAACATGCTCAGGTATGGAACAACCAAACAATCCCATCATTTTCTCTCCTGTAGGTTGTATAACTTTTAACAATAGCTTCTGTGTTTACATCCCATTATTTTCCCCTGAATCACAAAAATAGAAATATTTACAGTATATTCTAATGGTTTCATATATTCAGACTCAGTGACTAGAGAAATAGTTTCATATATTCAGACTCAGTGACTAGAGAAATAGTTTCATGCCTCTCAAATGCTTTGTCTTCTACTTTTACTTTCCATACTTTCTGTGTGACTCACTTCTATGTTGAAACAGATCATCCTGCATTTCTAAATCGACAACTGATACTGGATCTCAGTACAAAGATGAGTAAGTATTGTTAAGTTTACAAGTGCCAACACAAATAGAGTGCAATTATTACTATTTTTATCAAGATTGCAATCATAACTATCAATATTTGTTTCAGAGTGGTCTGGAATTCAGCAGCCAGACAGTATAGTATTCTCACAAGCCAAGCAATTCAACAGGCCGGGAGGGAGCAGCCGGCTGCTGCAACTGCAGGCCGTCACTGTAGGAGCAGGCTGCGTGTCTGTATGTCGATCCATCCCTAGCCTCGACCCATCTCTGAGGAGACTGACGGCGGTGTCGACCCTGCCTCTTCTGGACGTCCCGGGCTTGGGCCGGAGACGGAGCCGGACCACCACCTCCAACCTGCCGGCATGGCCCTGAGGATCTGAACTGAACCCTCCCTCAAGAGCTTAGACAGACCTTTTCATTTCAGCGGTGTACTATGTGCTACAGTAGCATCTAGGAAAAATTGAGCATGATGCCTACAGTTGCAGTATACATGACATAGTATATGTATGTATGCATGGAATAGTGCTCCATCTTTGGCCATTACGGTGCCATTTTTTGGAATAATGTTGCTGTAGCCATACACTGCTTGCTTCTATCAGGAAAAAAGTTATACTAATTATTAACATGTTGCAGTTACTACGGATTCACATGGACTGAACTGACTGAACCATAGCAGCAAAGTTCAGTTTGCATTTGAAATCTTTCAATGTTATTATTTCGCTTGATTGAAGCGGTTCATTGGTCAACAATAAATGTGTTTTTGTTAAACGTTTGTGTCCCAAGCATGGGTTCAATAGACTATACTAAAGTCCAACCATGAATGTAGAGGCAGCATTTTTTCTGTCTGGAACTATGTTGACAGTTTGGATAAAAAGCTATGCCAATGAGTATATACTCTGTTTCATGTGTTTAAGTTTTTCGTTACTAACTATGCTTCTAACCTGTACAAATTAATTCTCCTCAACAGCTAATTATGAACGGATTTCTTAGAGATTATAGTTCAATCCATTAACAATACCCCTTTCCTACCAGCAACGCGCTGGGAATCCACCTAGTAAAATAGATCTAATGGCTACTGATCACTAGAGTTTGTTGATTTAATGGCTAGATGTTTTCGATTAATGTGAGAGTTTCTAGTATTTATCTATTTTTTTCTAGCACATCTGGTAGGAATTAATGTGGAGCCTCCGTTAGAGCCTCCAATTAGTAATAGTATGATATGATAGGGAATCCCATCGTGGGTTGTTGTCCATCTGAGTCATAAACAAATCACATGTTGAGCACCCGTTGGTCGATCTCATCATGCAAATGGATACCCGTGATTGTGTCTGCAGCATTCTTGGAAGAAAGCTGCAAGTCCAAAAATGCTACAAATTATGTCTTCATCGATATAAGAATTAGCGTTAGGTGCGGATCAACTTATCAGCGTGGTGTTGGTCTTTGAGGAAGGAAGCACAAGTGCTTTAAAAGCAGCAACTGGACCTACAGGTGAACACCCTGTCCTCGCCGAAACGCCCCTACTTAATCGCGTCAAGTGGAGACTTGTGTTTCGTGGAGCCTGTCATGAATGCATCTAGGAAAACGAGGAGGTAAAGGCAGGTTCTGCAGTGCCTTTACGTAGTACTGCCTTTCACATGGGTGGCCGGCTGCCATGGCCAGTTCTGCCGAGGCACCAGATGCCTGGATGCGAGATGGGGAAGAGGCTGGGTATGTGGCAAATCTAGAATAAATCGTCACCGGGGTCAGTAGTCGGCACAGACCTATGTGACCAAAACCATAAATATATGGACCCTGGGCAACTGTCTGGGCTCATCGTGTATAATTCTACATTTCTACTATGTAAACCTATATTTGAGTGCACATACTTTTGATGTTAGACTTAACTTCTTATTTAGCCATTGCATTGCCTTGGTTCATAAGAAGCTCTACATCTGCTTTGTGATTAGCACTAGTCACAGGAATTTTTTCCTTTCAAGAATCCTTCTAGCTTGCTTTGTTGCCTATCAAATTATTCAACACAATTAAACACTAAAATAGATACTGAATATTGTGTAAGCAACCATGATTAAATTTCTAATCCTCTCAATCCTCATTCGCTTGTAGGGAAAATATCTTTTTATAGTCTGCTTGTGAATTTAGTTATATTAACTGACTAACAAACCAATATCACATCTATAACCCCTATAAAGACAAGACCCACTAGGGGAGTTCTCTCAACATGCACATAGGACATATAGGCATCCACCTCACTATCCCACTAACACTCCACTAGCATGCCACCTCACCAGCCCACTAACCCTTCCTTGCGCCACGTCATCAACATACCCCACATGTCTATGGGAATAAAAAGGTTATAACTCATGAACCAAAAAAAATAAATCAAATTCTGATTACACCATTAAATTTATTTTAATAAATCCTTTAAAACAAGATCTCACATGGATATATTTTGATACAATTATAAGTGGGGCGTTGGTATAGAGAAAAAAAAAAAAAAGAAAAAAAAAAAAAAAAAAGAAAAAAGAAAAAGAATAGGAGGGTGATAGTAATATTGTAACTCATAGAATTCTCCTTCATACCAGCGACAGCGCGGAGGAGACCAGTGCAATTCAATCTATCATTTTCCTCATTTTTTCATTCATTCTTCTAACACATGTGTTTGAAGCCAGACTTTTTAACTTAGTATTTCTAGGAAGAGTATGACTGAATAATCTACCATTTTAGTATTTGCTCTCGATCGCTCAAGCACGCCGCGACATCTCCTCGCCACGAGCAACCTCTGGTGTGTGTAACAATCGATTAACAATTGCCAGGGGCACTGTCCTTTATGTTCTGGATTGCTTGCTAGCTTACTATCACAAATTGGATATAGTTGAAAACCCAAATAAAGTGATTGATTATGGAGACACGTTCATCCTTCTGTATATAACAATAATAATATGTATCGAATGAGAAGCAATTCCCAGCAACGCGCGGGGGAATTCTAGTTATCTAAAAAAACAAAACCAATATCAAAAATCAAGTTCCAACGTTTGCTAGTACTTGTAGGGGCACCTGTGCAATGCGTCTCTACTAACGGAGATTTGACATTTTGGCATACCTATAGGCTCGCACAGTGTAGGAATGCTGGAGCGAAGAGAACAATCACCCACTTGGTGATCCAGTGAACCACGGCACTAGTCCGTGAGGCAGTGAGGAACGATCGAGCACCCGGCGCCGAGTGCCAAGCGGCCAAGCTGTAGGGGAACTCCGTGATGGTGAATCCAGAAGAGATCGGAAATGAAGGGTGCCATGTCGTTCGTGAGTCTACAGGGAGGACCGGACAGCAATGGATCGGCAAGCGGATGACTTTTGTCTTTCTGGGCTTGGTGGCATGTGTAGAACTGCATGAGCATTAACACATTGGGCTTTGCAACTTCCTGCCGTGGGCTTGGCTGTAGTTACCGGGGTCAGCATTAAATTTTACTGGAAACGAAGGTCACTAGGGGCGTGTTTGGAAGGGTGGCCCGTGGGCTCGGCTGCGCCCCCGGGAGCCCAGTTCGGTGTTTGGCTTCATTTTCTTCTCCCTCGGCCTAGTCTGCGAGAGCCAAAACCGCCCCCTCAACCTAGCTCCACTCGTACGCGATTTTCATTCGTAGCTGGGGGAGCTCGGCTCCTTGGCGGCGCAAGGCGAGCGATTTGGGGGCGATTTCGATTTGGGGGCGATTTCGGCCGGCGGCGGGTGGCTCTAGCGGGCTCGTGTGGGACAGCTAAAACTTCCTCCCGCCATTCCTCCGCCGCGAAATCCATGGCCTACAAAGCCAACCGCCGTCCCTCTCGCCCCTCCCTTCTACCTCGTTCGTTCTCCATTGCTGCACTCGCGTGAGACACCAGCTAGGCTTCCGTGTTCGTGTGGGGCGAGCCCGGGTCCGTCACCGACGGGCTTCCTCTCCGTTCCCCCGCCGCGGATCTGCCGTCTCGCCCGACGCGCCTCACTTGCTCGTTAGGACTCGGGCGGTGCACTTCTTCTTCCTTAGTGCCGGTAGTGACCTAGGGTTTGCTTTCGACCCGATCTGCTTCCTCTCCTAGCTGGTCTTCAGGTTCCTGTGCCTCCTCCGAGCACCCCAAGATGAAATCGACCCCCAAATCACCATCCTTCTTATGGCTTTTTGTTTTGTGTTGGTTGCCTTTGTTTCGATGCGGCTTACCTGATCTGTTCAATTTCGATGCTTTGAGTTTGTACTGTGGTCGATGATGTTGTCCTGTGCACTGGGAGGCTTGTTCAATCAAGCAGCCATGCACAGAAATGTTTTTAAGCTTGCACTTCCATGTTGATGCTAGTCAGGGCTATCTTAACTTAGATGTTCTTTGAATTACCATGCATGTAGATGGATGTTTCTGAGAGCAGTGAAATGATGGTGAGGCAAGCTACTATGATGATACTGTCCATGGTGTCTATTGTTGTCTCTACTCTGAAGAGAATGAGGGATGAACGATTAAGGCGACCGCGAGCCTAACCCTATCCTGTATGACCTTAGATGTGATGCTGAGCAGCATAGAAAGAGAACCATGCAGGCCATCTACCATTCCACAGATATAGAATGTGTCTCTATGTTAAGGATGAGGAAGAAGCCTTTTTTTTTTTCTTTGTGTGACCAATTTAGATCCAGGGGGCTTCTCCAGGACAATGCAGGTGTTTCTATTGAGGAACATGTTGCAATGTTTCTTCATGTAGTTGGCCACAATCAGAGGTTTAGGGTAGTGCACCATTCTTTTAGGAGGTCCATTGAGATAGTCCACAGGCATTTCCACCAAGTCCTTTATGCTGTTGGTGAGCTTAGAAATGACCTGATCAAGCCCACTACCAATGCAAAAATCCTTGGGAGCCACAGATGGTACCCATACTTGCAGGTAACCACAGATTGACCACACTACTAGACAATTTAGTTGTCTTGCCTTGTTCTAACTACACATGCCCACTTTTCTACGACTGTGTTGGTGTAATAGATGGCAACCATGTTTTGGCTAGGGTGCCTAAAAGCAGGCGGCAACCATTCAGAGTTAGGCACAAAGACCCCACACAGAATGTCATGGCTGCAGTGGGCTTTGACATGAAGTTCACCTATGTCCTAGCTGGTTGGGAGGGCTCAACACATGATGCCCTCATACTTGCTGATGCAATTGAGAGAAATGATGGTTTTGTTGTACCCGAAGGTAAATAGCCAACATTTCCAATGCACTTGTACATTGTCCTAATCCAATTTAGAGGCCTTAGGTTCTGTTTTGTGTCCTTGTAGGTAAATTCTACCTTGTAGATGCTGGGTATGGTTACCACAATGATTTCCTTCCTCCCTACAGGGGGGTTAGGTACCACTTGTCAGAGTATGGCCCAAGGAACAGACCAACCAATTCAAGAGAGTTGTTCAACCTGAGGCACTCCTCTCTTAGGGTCACAATTGAAAGGGCCTTTGGTGCACTCAAAAATAGGTTCAGGATCCTAGACAACAAGACCTTCCACCCTTACAAAACACAAGTGAAGCTTGTCCTTGCACGTTGCATCTTGCACAATTGTATCCTAGGCTTTGGGGTAGATGAAGTTGTGCCTAATGAACATTGGTGCCACCTTTGGACCATGACACTTTGCACTTTGGTGACCAATTGTCCCAAGATTCCCATGCCATGACAGCCAAGAGGGATGCAATCTGCAATGCAATGTGGGCTGGGAGGGGTACAAATAGGACTTGATGCATGATTTGTGATTCTTTGTAATATCTAGTTTGTTAGCCTTGGTCTAGAACTCATGGATTTGTGATGCTGTTGTAATAAGTCATGGAAAAAGCTGAGACCTATTCATTCTATTCATGTATTATTTCTTTCTTGTTCAGATTATATTCTTATTACTTGATGTTGTTGTCACTACTAGGATGGCACCTGCTAGTGTTGTGGAAGGCATGGATAGTTATGTCTCTGCCCAGTTTGATGAGGCTCTGGTAGCACAGCAGGCATCTGCCATTGTTGGTGGTCCAGTTGAGGCTCCAGTTGCTACTCTAGCAGAAATACCTGCACCTCTTGGACCAATGAGGTGGAGCAATTGGTCATCTGGCTTTGTGCTCAGGAGGATGGCATAGCTTGTGAGTGATGGTAGTAGGCCAGACAAGGTTTTCAAGGACAAGGATGTGAACCTGGTTGCCAAGCAACTGAAGGAGTTCAGTGGTGAGGTCGTTAGCCCCACTCAGGTGTAGAACCACCTTAGGAAGTGGAGGCAGAAGTGGGCAAAGGTTGCTAAGCTGAAAGACTTGAGTGGGGCTCTTTGCGACAATGACCTCAGTGCCATCATGCTGGATGTGGAGCACAACTCTGACCACATCAAGGTAGAATTCATGTCTTATTGTCTTTACTTAGGTTCCAGTTGAGTTCATGAGAGTCACCCAACCTTGTTACCCCTGTGCAGGACCACCCTAAGGATGCTGAGTTCCTTAAGTGTCCCATTAGGTTCTACACTGAGATGGAAGCCATCTTTGGCCATGCTATGGCTAATGGGAAGTATGCTATAGGATCTGGTGAAGCACTTGGACAGACCCAAGATGACAGTGTAGCTGCAAAGATAGAAGGTGGTGCCTTCAAGTGTGCTAGTGAGGCCGCTGACAAACCCAGTAGTAGCAAGGCAACTGAGCCCTTAACCAACTCTACAGTTGGTGGGAAGAGGAAGAGGGGAGCCTTTAGTGAGGATGAGAAGTTGCTGCTAACTAACATGTCTGATGCAGTGAACAATGTCGCTAATGCCCTTAGGGGAGACTGGATCAGCCCATGTTGATGCTAACCTGTACCAAGGCGTGATGGAGACCTCGATTTTAGTGAGGAGGCACGATTGTTGTCTACACCTACCTGCTGGACAACAAGGCCCAAGGCAGGGGCTTTGTTGGTATGAGTGACAACCATAGGGCACTTTGGCTTAGGACCTTCCTGTCCAAGAACTACTATGCCTAGTTCAGCTCTAGTGGTGCCATCCTAGGGGTTGACTGTAGAGATGTATAGTTCCTCTACTCCCTCCTCCACTCTCTCCTCTTTTGACTACAGTTGACACACTGAACTGTAGGAGCTTGTGCAGGTAGTTTGGCTAACTTTCTGCTGTCCTTTTTGGGGTTTTATTTTGCTAAGAGGGTGGCTAACTATTTGATATAGTTTGATGTATGGACAACCTTTGAGCCCTACTTTGTTGGGCAGAACTTTGTATTGTAAGACTACCTGTAGCCTCTGTTGGCTACATGGCTAATTATTGCAATGATGTTTCCTTTGCTGTCACTTTGGTTTTGTTGCATTGCTGTTATTGTCTTGGTGGATCATGAGGGATTGGAACTGGCCTATGATGCAAACATATACATGAGGTGGCTGCTTTTTTCATCTGTTAACTGCTTCTTTTATGACTGCCATCAAGCCCTTGTGAGACATCACTCAGTTGCAACACGAAGCTATTGCTTGAGATGATGGCACTGAATGATGTCCACAGGAGTTCCATGACAGCCATGAGTTCTGATTTGCTTCTTCTTGGTTCTTTGTTCATGTTTGTTTTTTTTGTTGGTAGCAGCCACCAATGAATGTAACCTAGCGTGTTGGTCCACCCAATCACACAGCTGAGGCCACCTTTTATTACAAATGATGTTCACATGATCTTGTGATATTGTACTTGTGATCATTGATTCCATCTATAAACATTGTCCTATTGTTGATCATACAAAACTGTGATGAATTATGCATACATGTTCATGTGTATGTGCTCTAGTGTGAGAGCTGCTGGTGGTTACCCAGCTGGCCTGGTGCCAAACACCACCCCCAACCGGGCATGCGGTTGGTGGCGGTTGGGCTGCCGACTGGCTCAGTGTGCTGCCCAAACACACAATCTCGGGGGCCAGGCTAGGTTGGGCCAGTCGGTAAACAAGGAAGGGTGGCCCGTTTGCACCGGGCTCGACCGCCACAACCTAGGCGCTAGGCCGGGCTGGCCACGGCCACCCTTCCAAACACGCCCGGGAATTCTTGGGAAGTCATCGGGGTCGGCGGACCCGATGAATTACTGTAGATCCGTCCCATGGAGAAGGCGGGATTGGGCGCGAGGTGGCACCAGGCACGAGAGGAGGCGTCCAACCACGGGATGCGGGATCAGGCGGGGGTAGTGCCGAGGGAGTGGAGGAGACCGGGTGAGGCAATGAGGAGGCGCCAGGTCCAGGAGCCGTGGTCGGGCGGAAAGGCATCACCCATTCCTCTATAATGTAATCAAATATTTTATTGGTTTTTCTTCTATTAGCTTGCCAGTTTCTTGACTAGAACTAATATAATAAAATAACATGCAAGTCAAATTCATATATGGGCCTGATTGGTTGGCTACTAATTTTTGCCGAACCAAAAATGATGGCAAGCCAAAACTAAAGCTTGCCAAAGTTACGTAGGTGTACATTTGGTTGACTACTAAAATCAATAGTAATGTTATGTATGTAACAGAATTTTTTTAAGAAGATCCCGACCCTTTCCTTGTCATTATTTATACGCAGGTCATCGCGACTGCAATTCCTTACAAAGCTAAATCCACTAGAAGATTTCTCTCTTCGTGCAAAGGTGTTCACATCATTTCTCGCTTTGTGACATCATTAAATGTTTTATCACTTCACAGTAAAGGTGTCCACATTATTCTTCACTAAGTCTATGTCATCCCTTATTAATTACAAAAAATATCCATGTTATTCATATCATCTGAAATACTTTAAATCCTGAATTTGTTAATATACAAGTCATCTAAATACGCTATTTGTTTCATCACCCATTTCTCTATAATGTAATCAAATATTTTATTGGTTTTCCTTCTATTAGCTTGCCAATTTTTTTACTAGATCTAATATAATAAAATAATATGCTAGTCAAATTCATATGGCAAGCCAAAACTAAAGGCTTACCAAAGTTAGGGAAAAAAAAACGTAGGTGTACAATTGGTTGCCTACTAAAATCAAGATTTGCCAATAATAATGTTATGTATGTAATAGAATTTTTTAAGAAAATCCCGACACTTCCCTGGTCATTGTTTATTGCAGGTTATCGACGCGACTCCAGTTTCATTGAGGCACTACCGTCTATAATTGAATCCATTTTTGATGAACTGCTACATGAAGGCGAACAGAGGGAGGCAGAGGAATCGGATTATGAGCAATTAGACTCCACAGAACAAGAGGTATTAACTGCTCTACTCTTTGTGCTCATCAGAAGCACAACAACCAGCTCAGTTTCTTTTGTGTCTATACTTGTCCTTGAACGTATTGTTACCCATCTAACTATTGCTAATTAGAGGTATGAATTCTCACAATAAACAGAAATATCTTCTTTTAAATCTGATAAACTTTAATATTCATCTCTGGTAATATCCACTGGATCTTTTTGTAATTTGAAAAAAATTACCTAGCTCTTCCATTAAGAAAAGTACTAATTTGGCATCTTAATCGTCCACCTTTATAATTATGAAAGACAATTCAATATAGCCCCTCTAAATTCATACATAAACTACCCACCTCTGCTATTGTAAAAAATAATTCAAAATAACCCCTAGCATTGATTCAAAGTAGCCACCATTGCTATAGAAGATATTTCAAAAGAACCGTCTACCTTGGTATCTAAATTGGCAACATCTACCATGAAAGGTAATTAAAAATATTGCCCCTCCATTATTTTTAAAATGTACCTGCCTCTATGATTATGGAAGATAATCCAAATTAACTCCAAAGTTTACATTCAAAACTACATACGCCGTTACGAAAGGTAATAAAATGTAACACCTTTCTATTTGTATCTACTTGAGCTATAGTAAAAGAACAAACAAAAATATCTCTCTAATCTTCACACAAATACTAATATATACTAGGAAGCATAATTTGAAATATCCATAAAAAGTATGCTACATAGTTTTTTAAATGATACACTTCTATAACGGTCAAGTTAAAAGTAATCATCACACTATGTTGTAGCATATAAATCAAGTGAACATGTATACATTGGGATAAATATTTATATTAATAGCTTAGAAAGATGGAAAAACATTCACTTAACAAACCATATAGCACACTACTATAGATATTAATAACTGAGGTCGGCAAAACTAGTCAACCAAGGCCGCCCGCCATGGTAAATCAAATAGAGAAAACAAAAAGAAGAAAACCCGTGGACAGGCCCACTGAGCCCATCCATGGGCAGCCACCGCAGCTAGCCGGATCTCACGTGTTATCGCTGTCGTAGCCACTAGATCCGCTGCCACGAGCCTGCCCGCCTTGATAAATCAAATAAAGAAAACAAAAAAGAAGAAAACCCGTGGACATGCCTGCCGAGCCCATCCATGGGCCGCCCGCCACAGCTAGCCGTATCTGCGCGTTATCGCCGTCGTAGCCACTAGATCCACCGCCACCAGCCCTCACCGGAGGAGCCTGCTGCGCCTCGGGCTCGACGGATGGGCCGTGGCCTCCTTGTCACGCCGCCACTGGCGATGCACCACCATGCCACACAGAGGAAAAGAAGAGAGAGGATGCGGCTGAGGAAGAATGAGAGAAAGATAGATAGGGGATTTGGGGATTTAGGGGTTTCATCCGTCGGGAGGGGAGGGTTCGGGCACGACACACGCCGTGAAGGGAGGAGGGTCGGGCGCTATTCCTCTGATTTAGAGTGGTGAGGGAGATGAAACCTAAGTGACAGTATGTATAGTCAGGGCATGGTATTAGGCCGGTTTGGGCCTTTCTCTTTGCTAGATGGCCTGGCCTTTTTAACCAAGTCGTGCTCTTTATAAATAACCGCCTCCCAAAATAGCTCTATTTTCAGTGATGCTCGCCCCCAAAACAATTTAAAAACACCTCACAAAAGATTTTTTGTAATAGTGGCAGTTACACTGACGGTTCACTTATATTTATGTTAATACTCCATTATAATAAATTTTAAAAGTTTTTTATTTTGAATAAGTTTATAATTTTGACTAAAACAATATGTCATATTAATATTGGTTATTTAATTTTAAGCACCTATGTTAGCCACTTCTCTCATTATCAAAGATAATTCAAAATAACTTCTAAACTTTGTGTATCTAAATTACCCTCCTCTACCCTTATCTATAATCTATAATTCTAATAAAGCTAAACCCCACTAGATGATTTCTCTCTTCAAGCAATGTGTCCACATCATTCTCCACTAAGTAGTCCACTAGATGTTCTATCTCTTCATACAAGGTGTCCACATTATCCCCACTAAGTCCATGTCATCCCTTATTTAACCCCACTATAACTATAATAAAGCTAAACCCCACTAGATGATTTCTCTCTTCATGCAACGTGTCCACATCATTCTTCACTAAGTAGTCCACTAGATGTTCTATCGCTTTCATACAAGGTGTCCACATCATCCCCACTAAGTCCATGTCTTCCCTTATTTAACCCCACTAGATGTTCTTTCTCTTCATGAATTATATTCCTCATCCATACCCGCAGCAACGCGTGGGGAATCCAGCTATTTAATGATAATGGAGAGTAACCCTTGCATTTGCATTCAATTTGCCTATCTATCCTATACCTACAAAAGTCATAGACGCCGGCGTTTCCGCCTCAAGATTCATTTCACTGTTTTTATAACAGTACCCCCTCGCCAGCCGTCCGATCCGCCCGTCTGAATCCCGGTCGTCCACGCCACGCCCCTTCCTTCTCGCGAAACTTCTCTTGGACGCGTGCCTCCTCATCCCGGCTCCTCGGTCCCGTACTCACGCCGCCACCATCGCGACTCCGTCCTCCATCCTCCCGGCGCCCCGGCCGCCCGGCCCAGCGCGCCGCCACCAGCGTCGTCGGCACGACGCGCCACGATGCCCCCCATCGCTGACCTCGCCATCTCCGCCACGTCATCCTCACGAAGCTCCACCACGCCCCCGACACCTTGCCCGCGCCGTCAACCTCCATATGACCTCCGACGCCCACGCCTCGCTGCATCCACACCTCGCCGGCTCAAGCTGCGCCACCGACACCAGCGCCCAGCGCCCGTTCTTCTCATCGTCTCCGCCGCGCCAGGACGAAGACCACCAAGATTGAAAACTACGCCACCTCTGTCCCTGCTATACGTAGCAGCAACACAAGGTAAGGCCACCGCACCCACCGGCAACCCACTGTCGTCTCCTATATGTTAGTCCAATTCCATCTTACACTCACGAATGCTTCACTCATGGATGATGTGCACAACGTGCTCGGTAATTTGCCACAACAATTTTTTGTTATTAGCCAACTAATAATGCCCATATTTCTGCAGCAAAAATGAATGGACATGGACCCCGGCTGATGTACAGATCCTACAAATATAGAGTCTTATTCGGTCAAATTAGCAGGTATGGCTTCGACTACACTAATGGCCTTCCTGGTTGGGATTGGTAAGATCTGATACTTGCTTAGTATATACCCATATTTGGAACTCATCAGTTTGTATTTTTTTTTTTTTTTTTTGCAGCTGCATCAGCAATTTTTTTTCCCTACGAACACCATCAGCAATTCATTTGGTGGTAATTTACTCTAACAAAGCAATAGACACCCTGGTGAGTCTTCTACCTCTGCGAGTTGCCATTTAACTCTTGCAATTAAGTGCCCCTGTGGCTTAGACCAAGATTAGGATGTCAATACCAAATTTCATTAGAGTATATAATCTCCAGAGTGATTTTAAAAGGGACCAACTGATGTGCTAAAGCTAATACAAATCAATATAAGTAAGTTTGATTGAAGTGTAGTAACTTTTCTATTCAGTTCAGTAATATCAATGAAAATGAAAAAATTGACTACTTCCAAAGTGTATGGGCGGCATGAGGCGGCCAAGTGTCTTCAAGTTTTGAGTAAAGCAGAGCTATTCTAAATTGGGAAGGATAGCATGAGGTTTTTGTTACAAGAGAGATGGTATATCTGTTGACAGTTCAGTGGCCCTCAAGGTCTGTATACATGAATGATGATGTTCCATGATTTTTTTATATATTGCTTGCCGCCACATTTCAGTGGACCAAGACACTGCAATAAAGCAGGAAACAAAAATCGAGTGTTACATACTTACATACATTGCCTGCACCTGCACCTGCACCTGGGGATAGTTTCCCATAGGCACTCTGAATAGCAATTTTCTACCTGAGAATTTAGCTCCATCCACATGATTAGTTACTTAAATGACTTTGTGACATTGAGGTGGTAAATTCATTTTCTTCGCAATCTACAATATGGCACAACAATACAGAAGTATGAAAGCTAAGCTTATTTGCTGATATGTTTACTCATTTCCAATTTTACAATAGACTAACCTTAAACATGCTGATATGTTTACTCATTTCTAATTTTACGATAGATTAACTTTAAACATGCTTTATTTGCCTTCATGCTGTTCCAATTCATCTAAGTAAACCATTTCATGGATTGCAGGAAAGAACACCTCTGTGGCTTGCAATGTACTTATTACCTATCAGCCTCAGTTTGATTCGTGCAACAAAAGACAAGAGATGACACACAAATGACTCCACAAAGCGATGAAGCCTCATAGGTAGGAGTATTTGAAGAGACTAACATGCCTGATGCATTCAACTGTTATGCTACAAAAATCAGGCTGAATGCCCTCTTCATATGTTTTTTGTATGCAGATCTTGGTCTGCATCTGATGAAAAAAAGGCACACTATCCTTGATGTATAGAAAAGTGGCCTGGAGTAACGTAACATCCATTTAAATATAATTCAAAACTGCCCATTTGTAGCTACCCGTGCTTCCTACATGATCAAAGGTAGGTTACTTCTGAATTCTGATACCCATAATCTTTACTCTTTTTTCTACCTCATCAGCCTCACTACTCATTAATTACTTTACTTTGGCTCAACATTGCCAGGGAACTGCAGAGGGTCATCTTCTCAAGAAGGTGCTGCTCTAGCTGCAGTTAAGTGGTACAACAATGTTGAGCTTGATGGCAAACCTATGAATATTCAGATCATTGGGACAAACATTGAGGCGCCACCGCCACCGGCTGCTATCTTCTCCTTCAATCCACCAGCTGGAAACTTCAATTTCCCTTTCAAAAGGTTAGTTAGTACCATTGTTCTTTGCCATATGCAGTGTGTTTTTCTCCCGTGATGACATAGCCCATGCAAAACTTTGCATTTCAAGACTTCCATGTTGCTTTTCAGTCAAACAATCCTTCTATTATTGTCTGATTAGCTCATACACATTTCTTCTATTCTTTAGAGTATCAAGTCAATTTCAGAGCACCTGCTGCTGTATTTCACTATATAATACACAATATATTGATGACAGTATGGTCAGACATCTATCCACCTTCACAAAATGAACCCATTTGGACAATATAATCTATCATCCTGTTCAATTTAGTTATTTTTTGGTCAAATTAATCTTTATGCTTCTGATTGCTAAATAAGTTCCATCAAAGGGAAGGAATAGACTAATGAATGATGCAACGTTTCCCCCCCATTTACTACAGCTGCTCCTTGATGAAATGAGCGACAACAGGGTGCCAACGTAAACTCAGGTCAACATCGTACCATCTGAAGAATAACTACAAGGACTTCAAGAAAACCATTAAGCTATGCAATCTTTCCAATTTGTATCCTTTAATATAATCCTTTAAGCATCCTAATCGGCAATCATTGTAACTATTATCAAAGATTAGTATTCTTGCCCGCGCTTTTGCTTGTGAGATCCGACTAGTATATCCCATTATGAAAGAAAATATAAAGTGATGTATTTTAATTTTGCATATAGTTCTCCACCCAAGTCGTCATAAATAATCAACAAGAATATCTCTCAAATCTACATTTAAATTCTAAGCTATCACCACAATTAACACAATATCAATAAAGTATGCTATATATTTCTAAATTACATAGTTCTAAAACTATTGAACTAAAAATAAGCATAATGCTATGTTCCACCATATGGAAGAATTAAACATGTATGTATTAGAATAACTATTTATTTTAATAGGTTATCAAGAGTATATGAACACTCCATGATAATAAATTTTATAAGTTGTTATTATAAACAGAGTCATCCTATAGGGTATGGAAAATACCAATGCTATTCGCAAATGACCAAATACTCTTATAAAAAATAGTCTATAGTCCTAGTAGAGAAAAGGACCTTTGGTTCAACACATTAGTCTCGGCTAAAATTGGCCCCGGGACTAATGCTCACATCTCACATTAGTCCAGGCTCCAAGTCTCTTTCGTCAAAGGACCTTAAGTCTCAGTTGGTGTTACCCAACCTGGACTAAAGGTCCCTCACGTGTGAATTCAAAAGGAGAGCGCCGGGACTATACCACATGTGTTGTGCAGTTGAGTTGGAAAGCAAGCTACGAATGAGGCTAGAGCCCCTAGGTTCAAATCTCACGCACCGCAAAGTGATATTTTTTCAGGTTTAAATAATTGTTTGTCTCAAGGATGGCTTTAGTCTAGGTTGCGTTACCTGGGATGCAATCCTGGTTGAGAAAACTGGGACCAAAGCCTGTTCCCAAGCAGAACTGAAACTGATGTGTACATGTCTTTTCTTTGTCGATTGAGCTAGAAATTACCTCTGTGGGATGATATAATGGCACTCTTTGTGGGATGAAGAGAATAAGTCATATCAATGTTGGTAATTTAATTATGAACACTATGTTTTTATAAAACAATTGTACTACAATTTTGTGATATAATAAATTAACCATGTTTAGTGTCACAGTGCGAGCAAATGATTAATTGTGACATTTAAGAAGAAATAGGTAAACAAAGACCTATCAACCTTTTTCATAAAAAGAAAATCTAAATTACAAATTAATTATGCAATAAGAACCAGAGTTACAACTTAAATTGTGGATAAAAACTACAACAATGAGGTCAAAAGTTGAAAACTATATTATATAGATTCATGATGTCATTCAAAGGGATGCAACAAATTCTTATATAGTTTCTAGCTGGAAGTCCCTAGTGGAGCCTCCCATGTTAATGCATATGAAGCCAGCATGAAAATAAAAAGATAAATCCTAGAAAATCTAACAAAAAAAAATAGAAACATCATGGTATGAATTCTATAGAATATAGTCACCACCGATAATACTAGCCATCACCTGTATTTATTTTCAATATAACTATGAGCATAAGGTAGCCTATAATTTTATATTTAATTATTTACCTAGCCATGCCATTAAAGAAAACAATATAAAGTAAACATAAGTTGACATCTAATTTCCCAACTGCTATTATGATAGTTAATGTAATAGAAACCCCTTACATTTACATCTAAACTACCACTTTTGAATTATTGAAGAAAAATATGAAATATATATCCTCTCAAATCAATAACTAATTATCAACATTTTCTGTTAGAAAATTTGTTTAAATAATAAAACACATATATGTTTCTACAATACCACCCATTCTGTTGTGATAAAAATAAACATACGTGTTGTGACCTCGTGCACATCAAGTACACATGGATGCATGCGTAAGGGATAATTATATTGTTATGATTTAGTAATGATAAAAACTATATCTTTAAGGACTCATATACCAATGTGACTAACAAAATACTCATAAAAAAAATATTTGACATATCTATATGATAGTATAATCATTATTCCACATATATTTATTTGATACAAGACATTCAAACTTCATGAGAAATAGGCAGGTTAGTACAAATGTTGGCGGTCAAGAATGACACATTTTACCATCAACTTGTTACCAAAGGGGTAAACTAAGAAACTTCACACTCATATACCTTTACTATTAATCTAGTTCCACTTGTATTGGAGAACTATATCATTGCATCATTGCAGGATCATATACCCAAAACAAGTGACAAAGTGACGAAAATACGCCATTCGGGAAAGCGTAGAGTAGCACATCATTCATCCCAATGGACATAGGCCCAATGTGTGACGAATATGGGCTAGCAACCACCTGGACCATGGCCCAAACCGTGACAACAGCCCACCTGCTTAAAAGGCGATGGCGGCCGAGCTCGGCTTGGCGGCGCCCGCGTCGACCACGACGGACTCGGGACCACCTTTGGCGGGCGGTAGCTTGTGACTCACGAGGTCGGTTTGAGCGGTGGCTAGGTGCGTTGAACCTCCAAACCGACGTTGGAGGTCTGTTGGCACATTATGGAGGGGAGGAAGAATATGCAAAAGGCCCCCTCCTCTCTTCCTATAAAAGGAGGACCATTCCCTCACTCTAAACACACACCTCATTTGGAGCCACCTCACTACCACCTCTTGTAGTTCTTTTAGTCTTTAGTAGTATTTGGAGGTAGGCAAAGCTTCATTGGAGAGGTTGTACTTTGGAGAAGGATTATTCGGTATGAATACATATATGGTTTCTTCTAAAGTCTTGCTTTCATCGTATTATATTTATGCTATGGAACTAGAGTATAGTTTTCATGTTATTATTGTGACATATGAATTAGTATATAGTTTGTGTGTCATGATCTTAACATGTTGTTCTTATGATATGATCACGGTGTATGAACTAGACTATAGTCCGTGTGCTATGATTTCCTCATATTGAACTTTATGCTTAATCATTCATGCAACATATTTCAATAGAGTTAGGGTTGTGTTGAGGTGGCGGTTCGTCATGACCTACGGGTTTGCCCATGTCCTAAGCTCATCCATCCATAAATTTGGGAGTCCATGGGGGATATGGGTTGTTTTTCTTAACATGCGGGCATGGTGCGGTCGTGAGAGACACCTTTGGATATGTGATTGCTCTCGGTTAAGGGGATGGTGTGGTGGTGTGACCTGTCATCGTCATAGCATTCCCCACCCAGGGGTATCGTGTAGGAGTTAGTAAATATCTCAATGGCTGGTGGGGGGATCTCCCCAACCATCTCATGCTTAGCTCTGACCTTAGTTGCATATCTTGTATGATCATTAACTTGTTCTTTGCACAGCTATGTTAGAAATGCCTGCTCCACTTAGGAATATTCTTTATTCTTTGTTTTCCCTTTTATCCTTGAGGTTGTCCTAATGTGTGTCACACTATCTTAAAACCTATCATGACTTACCCCTGTATTGAGTACTGGTCTATTATGCAGTCATGTTATCTTGTCCATGTCCCTGCTAGAGTCTTTTAAACCATGCCTTCGTTTGGAAAAATATAAATGAACGATACCCGAATACTCCTGGGTGAAATGCTGCAATGATAATTCCGTGCACTTGCGGACTTGTTCTGTAAACGTTCAGAACTATCGTTATGGTATTCCTTGGCGACATTGCTAATTCTAGAAATGACGTTAAGAAATGCCAACAAGCATTTCTGGCATAGTTGTCAGGAATGGATCCTAAGTTCATTCCTGGTGATTGTGCTACAAAATGTCAACAAGCATTTCTGGCGCCGTTGCCGGAGAAGGCATTGGTGAAAAGAATGTAGTAGGACATGTTCATGATGATATGCATGTATGGTAGCCATTGCTTATGCAAGTTAACCTTTTGTGTTTTCTTCTATTGTGGATAAAAACAGGATAGTGTACGATTGGTTCCTCCCTGTCGAACAACTACATTGCAGATCTGGAGGCACTCCTATGGAAGAACCAGTCTCATACCACTTCTTCTTCTGCTACTCCACCGACAAATGAACCAGTCACCCACGCACCATCCACTACATCACTCATGGCCAAGTCACTCTGTGACTACTCCACCCCTATTATTGCCAACGTGCCCGTTGGGCCCAATGTCAACATGGGCACCGAGAACTTTGAGCTCCAGACTGGCCTGATCACGGTGGTGCAGGCAAACCAATTTAGTGGTTTGTTAAGCGAGGACGCAAACGTGCACATGCAACACTTCCTCGAGCTCTGTGACACCATTGTCATCAAAGGTGTCACACTAGACGTCATTAGACTCTGCCTATTTCCCTTCTCCCTCGTAGGGAAGACGAAACAGTGGTTCTACCAAGAGAAGAAAGATGTCAACACGTGGAATAAATGTTCCAAGACGTTTCTCGCCAAATTCTTTCCCTTAGGCAAAACCTTTGCCCTAAGGGGAAGGATTGCCAACTTCTAGCAGAATTCTATGGAACCCATCCATGAGGCATGGGAAAGGCTGCAACAATACATTCAAGCATGCCTGCACCATGGGATGGAAAATTGGCTCGTACTCCAAAATTTCTATAATGGGTTAACACCCATGTCAAAGGAGCACATCGATACTGCTGCTAGAGGTGCCTTCCTCTCCCTCACTATCGATAGAGCTACGACTCTCATCGAGAAAATGGTGTCCAATCAAAGTTGGGAGGAGGAAAGCTCGGACTAATAAGAAGAAGGAGGCAGCACCCGTGAAGGAGACGGATGTGCTTGCTGCAAAAATGGATCCCCTATTGAAAGAGCTTGACGAGCATGCCGCCAGAAAAGAAGTAATGTACGGCATCGTCAGGGCCATAGACTCGCCTATGACATGCGAAGTCTATGGCAATGTTAACCATTGGGGAATGGCGCCCGAGACTTGTGAAGACACCGCCTACATCAACAATGGGTTTCGCCAACAAGGAGGCCATAACTGGTGGAATAACAAGTCGCACCCACAAACACCAAGGAGGTAATTCAAACTTCAACTCAAATTACAATTCAAATCATCTCTCCTTGAAAGACTTGGTCTTAAGCCAAGCAAAAATTATTGAAAATCTTACTAAGAAGTTAATTCTTAATGATAAAATTCTTGAAAATATGAATTCTAAAATTGAAAGTTTAACTTCTTACATTTGAAAACTAAGCGTTCTTTAATAAAATGATAGAAACACAATTAGCTCGGTTTACTCTTGCTTTACGGTTCTTTGGTTTGGGAAATTTTTGGGGCAACCTAAAACTTCTCTTGAATCGATAAATGGTCTCAACGAGGTTTGATAAGCCTCTATGTCGGGGAAAAACGACAAGTATCCTACCGAGCCACCATTCCTTACGAAAGAAAAGAAGATCCTGGCCGCCCGACGATCACATGCTCAATTGGCTCACATGTCTTCAAGAATGCGTTCTGCGACCTTGGAGCAAGCATCATCATCATGTCCAAGGTAACATATGATGAAATATTAGGTGGACCTTTGTCCACTACACATTTTCAACTACAGATGGCGGATCAATCACAACGGAAGCCAGAGGGAGTAGCTAAGGACATTTTGGTGCAAAATTCAAGATGCATACATCCCCACGGACTTTGTCGTCGGACATGGGCCACAACAAGAGAGTTCCCCAATCCTAGGAGGCCAAGCTTCTTAACACTATAAATGCAGTCTTGCATGTGGGATCAGGGCATGTTAGCTTTCATATGCAAGGACAAACAATGAGATGCCCATTCAATGGGTTCAACAAGCATAGATATGCTAAAAACAAACAGCCCAAGATACAACCACAACAAAGTGTTAAGTAGGTATGGCGAGGCGAAAGGTCGACATCCGCATCCACTTCTCTGGACACGGGTGTACTTCCATAAAGAAAAAAGTGAAAGGAGAAGAGTCACCTTAGCGGACTTTAAAAGGTGAGCCCTTCCGAAGGTAAATCGGGAGCTATCATTTATTTTATCACAATAATAACTCTATGATGCTAAAAGTTTGGTAATAAGAAAAATAATTAATAATAATAACAAAAATAATAATAAAAATAAAATGAATTGTTCACCTTTCATCATCTTCACCTCTGTTGGATGAATCTTGTTTATCATTTTTATGCTTCCTTTCTCTACATTAGTATGTTTTTGGTTTGGAGGTTGGTCGTACATTCTCTAAATTAAGCATGGTGCTTAGTTTAGATAAAATGATCATACTTCCATAGGCTTTTTGAATTAAGCATGGTGCTTGGTTCAAGAAGTCTGCCTTAATCAAACTTGACATGGTGTCTAGTTTGATCAATGAACCGAAATTGCTAGTGTAGATCTTGGTTGATCATATGGACTAACCCTTGCGGGAACTTATCAACTTCATGAGGGTAAGTTTTAAAGATGACAACAGAGATGACAATTTGTTTGGAAAGACTTGATTAAAATAAAAGTAATAATAAAAGGGAATAATGATAATAAACCTTTCAACCCCAAGTATGATTGTCTCGTATCTTGATATCACTATAAAGACAAGCTTGGGGGGGAGCCTCAACCACGCCACTAATCACAAAATCAGGCCATAGCGTGCACAAGCTAGCGGCATTCCTAAATTTGAAACCATGAAGGTAAGTAAGGAGCTAGCTTGGGGGAGGACTCAGAAAGGTAACTTGTATCTCACATTTCTTTTGATTATCTTCCCTATCTTATAGAATGATGAGATATGCTAAAAAAAATATTTATTCCACTCTATATATGTGTTGTAAAAATATTTAGTTTAACTCCTTGATGATGAATAGTTGCTCTATCTTATATTTAGATGCGTTTCGTAGTTTATAACTTAAATTTCTCCAAGATTTGAGTTTAGTGGCTAAAAGTGTCTCATCCTAAAAAGCTTGAATAGCATGGGTTGCATATGCTCTCTCTAGTCTAAGTAGTTGCGGAATATGATATAGTGCAATGGATCTTGCTATGACTTTGTTCTAAGAATGACTTGATATCAGGAGTTTTATTTTCAAAATAAAATTAAAGTTCCTCAATGATTTATATTTCCCACCAAAGCCATATGGCATGATCTTTCCACATATATAAAACCATAGTCATATGCTCCTTGTATTCATTTTGAGCTTTGTCAAATTGTTTTTGTAACCTATGGTCAAGATTCACGTACACCCACAAAATAAACTGCCAACTCTTACTTTGAGTTCGCATGAGAACATACACCCTTCCATCCGCCAAATATATACTCCACTCATTTCCATCATGACATCTCTCTACTCACCAAAGTTTCTTATGCGAGAAAGAAAGGTATGGGCTATGCTAAAAAAGAGATAGAAAATCCATGCCAAAAGGGCATGAGAAAAAAAAAAATGGACATGTGTCCAATTCAAATAAAAATGACGGGCAAGTCAATACCCATTCAAAAAAAAAGGTAGCCCATACCCTTTCAAAAGCATTCTTCAAAAAGAGAATCATGATATTTGGGTAAAAAAAAAATATTTAGATTTACATTCCACACACTTGCACATGTTGATCAAGGTCTATGACTAGTCTCTCCATGTGGTTCGGTTTTTGACCAAGCAACATTACATGATGCAAGTATGCCTTCTTTACCTACCCAAAGCTCCACAAAAAAGCCTTATTTAGAAGGTAGGAAAGAAAGGCAAATGTCAAAAACCCTTTCTTTGAGGAAACATATACACATTGAGCGATCGAGTGGATCATTTGAGGAACTAACTTTTTCTTTTCAAAACTTTTCAAAAACCTTCGGATGAAAAGTTGTTCAAAAGAATGAAAGATAAGCAGTCTGTGCATCGCATTTCTTTTACGCAACCCTCAAGACAGGGATAGCTAAAAAGCCCCATAAGAATCAAGGTAATAAAGGATGGATAAAAATGTCACTTTATTCAAATTCGGGTAGAAAATTTACATTATAAGCATGGCACTTATGAAATATAATCGGCATAGAAGCAACTCACGATCAACAACCAAAGTTCTTAGCTTTTGCTCGAGGATGAGCAAAAGGGTAAAGCAGAACTTGTTGGCTTGATCAAGAGCGACATATTTTTACCGTCAACTTATTACGAAAGGGAGTAAACTAAGCAACTTCACACTCATATACTTGTTGACGCTCCTTACTACATGTTTTATGACCACCAAAGTGAACTAAAATGACAACATTTCATGTCACATCATAGCAAAATATTATTTTATTTAACAAGTTCCATGAGTTTTGCTAGATTACATGTTTTGTAGGAAAAAATATGAAAACCACTAAAAGGCGTCTTTCGAGAGGGGCGCAAATAAGCAAAAGCATGAGCAAGCCCGACACTTTCGAGGGGATGAATTGGACCATTGCCTTCAGGTTACATGGTCTAGGCCCATCAAGCAAGTAGCCGAGAAGCTAGGCCGTGAATGGCACCGCTGGGCTCGCTGGGACCCCAGTCCGCGGACCAAAAGCAAGGCGGTTCGTGCCCAAACTTCTCTGGCGGTATCTCGCATGGGCCTAGGGGTGGTTACTGTGAGCGGGGGCAATCCAAATTGGGCCCAAAACCGACCTCTCCCACGCTTGAAAAGAAGGAGCAACTCCCCTCTCCACACCACACACTAATTTTAGTACCATATTGGTTAGATAGGCTTGCTCCCCACCAGTTGCATCCTATAAATAAAGGGGCATACCTCACTTGTAAAACAACACCACATGGAGCAATTCTTCCTACTATTCCAAGATGTAGCACTAGCTAGTTAGGAGTTAGGGAGAGGTGCAAAGGTTAGGAAGAGTCTTGAGCTACGGTATATTTTTATTATTTCTTTTGTAAGACTTAAGTATTTAATATATTTATCTTCTCTAATTACTAAAATGTTTTTATGGTTATTTAGTTTATGCCTTAGTGATTTAGCTAATCATGGTTAAGTGTAGTGTTTACATTTTGGCATGGGATCTCCGTTCGGCCAGAAGGTTCTAGTTTTCACGTGAAACTAGTTTCGTGTCGCTAAGCGTAGGCGTGGTGTGCGGGCTAGAGGTTACCCTGAGATTACACCCAAACCTACGGAATAGTTGTGGTAGCCGGGGGGTGACAGCTCCGACCAGGCCTTTGTAATCCACCACGTATGGGTTGGTGTTTTTCGTAGAAGCTTTTGGCTGCCTTCTTGATTACCGTTTCCCAATCTTTTCGAGAATCGAAAAGGAACATTTACTCGAAGTGCCAAGGTGTGCTTTCGCTATGTTTGACTTTTGCTTAGTTATCCCCTTTGATATGAACTAGAATAGAACCCACGGTAATGGAGAAGGAAATAGGAACCTTGACCTTTCAGTTGACCTCCCGGCTTAAGCTTATGCGCTCTGCTATCTTTTATGATGTTCTCGATTATTGTGTCATTTATCTAAAACTCAATCATATCTTTAACTCCCACATTAGTTTAGTCGGTATACTAGTTAGCGAGATACATGATGGTTAATTATCAGCTTATTTAACCATTGCTTCCACGAGGATAAACACGATATCTAGGAATAATCTTGGGTGAAAGCTATAGCGGTATCCGTGCGCTTGCTTGATTTACCTATTTGCATTAACAAACACCAACAATACCTTTACTATTAATCTAGTTCCACTTGTGTTGGAGAATTATATCATTGTAGTATTATATCATTGACATTTCTTAACCCAATCACCAAAGATGGATTTAGAATGCATCACGCTGGTTTTCCAAAGAAGACCGGACACTCACCATATGTGTGCCCAGGAAGTCCACACATATGACAACAGAATAAAGTATATCAGAAACAACATTATATAGCAGAAATATACATATAAACAACACTTACATCAGAGTTTGCACAACGTTAACTAATCTTTAAGCTCCAATCTTCACGGGGCCGGTATTTGGGGGTAACATATGCCTAGCACTTACGTCAATCTTCTAAGTCTGTGACAATCCTCCAAGCAACTTTTGCTATAAACTAGTGTGGTGAAATAGCAAGAGTGAGTCCATGTCGAACTCAGCAAGAATAGAAGGCAATATCTTACTAATACCCCATGATCATTATAACATAATAATGTAGAGCATAAATGATAAATTATGAACTATTAAACAAGCATAGGTCATCATCTTTAATGCAAGAGTTCCAAGGCCGCTCATGACCGTGAGCACGGCTGATATACCAGTTTTACTCTGCGCAGAGGTGTACACTTTCACTGTAAGTCATGTTTTCCAAATGAGTAGGTTAATTAGGCCTAAACACCGGAAACCATATAAAGTCTTTCAAAGGGTCGTCTAACAGGGTAGGGCCGCTAGGTTTTAAAGCCCCTGCGAATGTAGAGCTCCCCTTCCAAAAATGGCAAAATACCCTAATGGCTATACTCATATGGACAGGGGAACCGCACTACACCCAACCCGAAACTCCCCCTTTTGCGCCTTTCGGTAACCTCTAACAAGTTAGAAGAGGTCCTTTGATCGGCTAAAGCGAGCCATATAGCCCTCACGGGTATGTCTTTGTTGTCCCGGTGACCACTTACAGACAAGTCCACATGTTGCTAAACAATTCACATTTAACGTTCAGTGCATAAACATTAATCAAGTCATATGATCATGGTTTAAAGCTAGCATATTCCAATACTATACTTGCCTGTTATACTTGCTCCAACTTTCCGATTCTTTGCTTCTGGTCATCAACTTCCAAACCTTCATCGCCAACAAGCAGATCTTGTTCTACTCGAAGCAAGCACCACACATACAAGCAAGAGAACAAAATAAGCTAAGAACAATACACAGTCATAGCAAAAATAACATGCTAAGAGAGAACTTCGTTGCTTTACGATCAAGAAGGCAAGAAAGCGCCCGTGACAAAGCTACCGTTAAAGAGAAAACGACTATCGAGAGTTTAAATTATAAATACAAAGATTAGAAAAACCTACATGCTTGGCTTCTTTTAATATATGAAAATCATGTGAATAACATTAATTTAGGTTAGTCACATCAAATTTGAATTCAAAATCAAGTTGGATGTAGACATATTTTATTTGTGAACATGTCATATAATTTAATCATGTTTAATTTTTATCTTTGCAAAATAAAATGATTTCACATGAGAGATAAACAAGTTTATTGTATGGAGCGGGTTCGATCTAAGCAACTTATAACTTAGAAACATATGAATATTAGCAATTAATCACATTGGCATTTTATTCCAAAATCACAGGGGTACAAAACCTATATTGCTTTTATTTAGGAATTCAATTACATAAAGCATTAATCAAATAATTTTTGACTTAACAAAATCATAAGCTTGTGATGAGGCGAACTTTTAGCACTACTGCAAAAGAGCGAAGCTCTGAAACTAACATAGCCAAGGAATCGATTGATTTGGACTTAAAAGCGAAGAGACAACTAAGATTACTAGTATATTGCCCGTGCTAACGCTCACGGTAATATATGTTATATAGATTTTGCTAATAAAAAATGAGATTGATTTATGATTCAAAAAAAAAAAATACAAATTAAGACAAAAAAAAGGTCAATCAAGCCTCATGTATCCGAGGCTTCCGAGCACAACCAGGACTCAAGTCCAAATCAACGAGAGGCTCGAGATGCCAAGCTAGGACAAGATAGTTTACAAGCATGTTTCCTAAAGGGTTTTTAAAAGCAACATCTTTTTGATTCATAGACTTGATCTCTATAGCTGACATCTTTTGTTTTGGACTTGATCTCTAGCTTGGGAAAGCAAGGCAATGATCCCTAATATACGAGGGAAGCGGGTCTTCCCAGTAGCATCACGCTTCAAATTGTGGATCAGCTACAAATAATATATCTATCAGTACATAATGAAACAAGGACAATATCTAGATGAACTATTTTCAGGTAAAGACAAAACGATAAATGGCACATGATGTCGTCGACCTTGTATTTCTTGCACGTGATGTCGTCGATGCCATCCTCCTCTTCTTCCAGGAAGGGGTTGTTCAATGAAACTCAATAAACTCAATCAAGTAATGGAATAAAAAATGAGATTACATTTTTCCAAACATCTGGGGCAATGTTCCATGGAACAAAACAATCCTAATAACTAAAGCGTGAGTCTGGGAAGTTCAGTTTTCTAACAACACTTTTAGCAATAATTCAAGATCTTACTCTGCAACCACTAAGTTCTAAGATGAGGGTCCCAAAGGGTTAAAGTTTCCTCTTTGGTTGGTTTAAATGAGGCTAGAAAGGCATATGGCGAGAACTGAACTGAGACTTTACCTATAACACTAATATATGTATGTAAGCCATCCATTTGGTTTCAACTATCAACTCTCAGTCATAGGCTACAAGTGTAGCAAGTAAAATCAGCCTAGGAGATCCTAAATCAACAATTTAGTTGTAACATGATCATGTTATGAGTGAGAAAATAGGTACATCAAACAGGTCATACATCTCAACCGTGAAATCGGATCCAATAATAACTTCGTCTAGAGTTTAAATCATTCTTCTTTCCACATTAGCACCCCTCCACGACACCACCTAAACAAACAAAGCATCAATTTCTCCAAACAACCTACCCCAAAAGATAGGATCCATTGGGGTAAGATTGCAACACATAACACCACCAACCAAAGATCAATCCCCATCAAAGCATCTATCAATCTAAGATTGGAAAACGAATTAATCAAGGGAGACGAGAGGAGGTCATTTCGTAAATCTAGATCCAAAGGTTGGACTTAATGCCGCTATGTCTAGGTGACTGATCTACACCAATAGAAAATTAACCACAATAATCTATGTAGATGATTCTTTGTTTACTGCTTGTATGAGCAGAATCTCTATAATAAGCTGGATCACTTGGGTTGGCAAGTGGCATTGCTCCAGCATCTGCACGCCAAAAAAAAGGTGTCAGTACTCATTTGCAAAAGCACATTCTTTCTCTTTATCATGTATCATCAAATATGAGCTGTTAGTCAATGCGCATTGAACTAATCTCTACATAATGTATCAAGTATTTCATAAGCATCTAAGCAAAAGTATATTTATTCCAAGGAGTTTTCACATGGCTTCCATGAAATGTGGGAGTCTTTCTTCATCAGCTATCTCAAGTAAGAAAAAATATATTTTTTCTTCTCATGAGACTAATTTGGTAACAACACACCTCAAATTGCATATATGAAAATATTGCCCTTACATATATTTGTCATGCTAGCACCTATTTTTGTTTTCAGATCTGCTTACGTGGCCCGAACCACTGACAGAGATAGTATTTGCGATCGATTATTCAAGAAGCAATCTGTTGTCTCCAAGTTAACACCCACCCGTTCATAAAAACCAATAATCTTGGAAAGCTAACCAATATTCCTAGAAAAGTTAAAATCTTACTGAATCAAAGACAAGATAGGCTGCCATGTAGATTACAGTGGGCCGAAACACTGCCAGAACCAAAGACACTACGAATCGGTAAAATATTACCATCCAAAATTTAATTAAACTTGCATTGAGAGGCTGCTGCTATTTCAGATGCAAGATAACGGACTGTCCCAATTGGGCTATATAGTTGATTAATGCCTGTACTATACGGGTTGGATTACAAGGTATAAAGAAAATTCAAGTTGTCATCAGTTGAGATCAAACAAACACTTGAATACACTTGCTGGCTTCACTTCTTATGCCCGGCCGACATTTGGTGAGCCCGAATATCGATGTAGTGGTGATGGCGCTGGAGCGCTGGACTCTGCCGATCCGTCGCGGATGATGCAGCGGTCCCATGAGGATGATGCGGCGCTTCGACTTAGTGATGATCTGGCGTTGGGCCCGCCCGGCGGCGTCGCGCCGGCACGCGCGGCCGTCGTGGTGACTCTCGCGATGAAGAGATCGATCGTAGCGAGGAGGAGTTGGAATCCGTTGAACTCGGCCCGATCTAAGCGGCAATTACGCGTCGCCCTTGAGGAAGCGTCGCGGCTGCGGCGCTAGAACTCCAGCGGCGTCGTGGTTGATGGATCGTCGTCGGTCGGCCGAACCATACTCAGCGAAGGGCGGCGCTAGGGCTCGGCGTCGTGGTTCCGTTCGATGGATCCGTCGGTAGTCGTGGTGGTGGCGATAGTAGAGATGGGTGGCGTCTTTTTTGTTTTTTGTTTTCTTGCGGTGATTGAGCCGCAGGTTGCGATAACAGATGTCGCGGGAGGGTGGTATGTACTGGCGATGCATCAAACTTTGAATAAAGGCCCT